>BMAU01003820.1:125000-634735 GCA_019973935.1 Trichonephila clavipes
TATTTAAGGATGGAAAAAAAGTAGAACTGAGAGAGAGAGAAGAGCAAATTAGATTTTTATGTGATTTTGCCTTTTTCAATGAATCGCAACGTTTTGATTAAATTATATCTCCTTTGTTCCAATTTACGTCTTTTAACAGAAATTAATGAACGTATTTTATTATTGCAATTTATTCATCTTTCTCAAGTGTTGAGTAGATATTTATCAATGAATTTTTTTCCTTCATAACTTTATGAGTATTAAATTAATAAATAAATCATATGGTACTTACAATTAGTAGCAATGCTTTCAAATTATATGTTCCGTTACGTACAATTTTTATTTTGCATATAAATAATGTATTTGACAACTTTTAATTTGAAAATGCAAAACAGGAAATAATTATCATTTAACTGATTTGTTTGAATCTATAATTTTTAGAAATTCTGTGAAATTAAATCCACTTTATAATACATAATTTAAGCGTATTCGTATATGAAATACAAAAAAAAATCCTACTGTTAAATCAAAATTTTGCTGATATTGTGTTGTCTTTAAAGAGCAAATTTATTATTTTAAATCTTTCTAAGATAATAGATATATGCAGAAGGATTAAATTAGTTATGTCTAAGCAATTACATTGTAGTTTTTTTTAAAGTTGTGAAAAGCTGATATAAAAAACCATCAAAACTTTAAATTAATAATTTTTTACCCACATGTTTTTCATCTTTAAGCTGCCCATTATAAAAACAAAGCTACTATATGAAAAAAAAAATATTTAAACCTACAATTATTCATCAGACCCTGTAGTTTTCCAGTTTTCTTTCTGTAGTGATGAAGCGCAATAAATCATTTTGTGATTTAAGTGACAGCATCTGTTTGGAACAGTGATTTAGTGAAGAAAGTATAATTGTTAGGGTTTTTTTTAATATTTAGTGTCAGTTGAATTAAAATATGCATCTTTTACAAAGCATATTTAAAACTTATCAACAGATTTCTTTAATTCACTGAATTATATATATATATATATATATATATATATATATATATATATATATATATATATATATATATATATATATATATATATATATATACTGAAACATTAATATGCAAAACTTAGAAAATTAAAATGTTCATATTAAGAGGAAACGACTCAGAGAATTCTCCTCGAGTCGTATAACTATCCCTAAATCCCTATTTCTAAAACTGTTTTTTATTTCTACGTTCTAAAAAAAAAAGCTTTCATTTCTAAATATTTTATTTTTCTTTAAACTAACTTAATTTGCGGTGGTCCGATGCAAGCGCCTGCTACATTTCAAATACTACTCCAGTGCTTCTCAAAGTTGCAATATTCACGACCCAATATTCAATCATAATTTTCATCACGCCCCCCCACACTCCTAATACAATAACAATGTACTGAATTCAAAAATACTATACTTTGACGCTAAAACTACGATCCGACTTTAAACTCTTAAGACCCCCCCCCGTGTATATAAACGTCTCTCTAAGCCAAAGCCTTTATTTTTTCAGACGTATATATACGGCTTTCCGAAGTACGATTTTTTCTGTGCACTGCTATCCGTAAATTATTCCAACACTTTGGAATGCAATAAAAAGAACCTTGACAATGTTTGCGAAGGATTTACGTATTCCAGATTATTTTTGCTCCTTTATTCCTTCCCCCTCTCCCAATATATCACATACGCGTGCCTACGTGGAAAACGGTTGGAATTGGAAACCGAATCGCGAAACTTATGATCGGCACAGTCAAGGTTGAATTATAAACCTCACACAAAAATTATCAAGATAAGCGTTAATTCTTGTTCTAAATTATATAAAGGTGTTTTTTTAGAGGTATAGAACTTTAAATTGCAATAAAACAACGATGTATTATTCGATTGACAGGAATTTATTTTTATTCGAAAGATAATCTTGTGGCATTACATTTTAAATATGATTTCTGGCATAGGACTGCCACGGCTGGCTCGGATGTAGTCTAATCTGGACGACCAATTTTTGATGACTTTTCCCAACATTTGTGGCCGTATATCGGCAATAACACGGTGAATGTTGTCTTCCAAATGGTCAAATGTTTGTGGCTTATCCGGATAGACCAATGACTTTACATAGCCCCACAAAAAATAGTCTAGCGGTATTAAATCACAAGATCTTGGAGGCCAATTCACAGGTCCAAAACGTGAAATGAGGCGGTCACCAAACCTGTCTTTCAATAAATCGATTGTGGCATGAGCTGTGTGACATGTTGCGCCGTCTTGTTAGAACCACAGCTCCTGGACATCTGATTGTTCAATTCAGGAATGAAAAAGTTAGTAATCATGGCTCTTTACCGATCACCATTGACTGTAACGTTGTGGCCTTCATCGTTTTTGAAGAAGTACGGACCAATGATTCCACCAGCCCATAAAGCGCACCAAACAGTCAGTTTTTCTGGATGTGACGGTGTTTCGACATTCACTTGTGGATTAGCTTCACTTCAAATGCGGCAGTTTTGTTTGTTGACGTAGCCATTCAACCAGAAGTGCGCTTCATCGCTAAACAAAATTCGCTTATGAAAATCGGGAACAACGGCAATCTCGTTTTGGGCCCATTAGTCGAATCTACGCCTTGCTTGATGATCGTTTTGAGGAATTTGCAAACCAAACTGAGAATAAATCACTTGACAGCTGTTAAATCGGTCGCCATCTTGGAAAGTAATGCCAACTTAAACTTCTATACCTGGAAAAAAAAACAGTTTGTATATGACAAACTCATGGGGTCACTGGTAATTAATAAACTTGTTTTTAACTTTGAATTGTTAAATTAATTATAAAATGAATTGTATAGCATTGGTATATTTATAAGTTCAATATATCGGTGTAAATGTGCATTTTATTATGTCAGAATGTATTTTGTTTACTTTCAGTAAATTAATAACTTTTTTTAAATAATCTTTGGTTCTCGACTTTTCAATAGGCTCGTGCCCCCAAGGGGGCGCGCCCCACAGTTTGAGAAACACTGCTCTACACTGAAGAACTACCGAGTGCGGTCAATTCGGAAGAGGGTGTGACCCTTTCAAAAACCGGCCAGTTTCTTTTGTCACTCTTTTTTGCCCTGACTGAACCCTACGTCACTGCACACTATTTTCATATTTTTATTGCCCCCCGGGGCAACCTTTTTTAGAGCTATTGTCCTCACTTTCTCACAACCAATAGGGAGAGTTTCTCTCCCTTGGAATCCAAACTTCCAAAATCTTTACAGCCAAGTTTCTTGTCTTGAATCTTCGCGTACTGGATCGCCGGCGCTTGTCCAATGGCAATGCAGTACTCAACCAGCATGAAAAATCGACATAATCGCCATAGGCTTTTTCTTCCAGATACGGAATTGAGGGTTACTAGAAGCCCCCCTAAAAAAATGCCCGCAGAATTTTCCGAAGCACAACTAGAATATACATATAAAACTGTTTTAAGAATATTGTTTCTACTAGAAAAATTTATTCAAATGCAATTTTTGGCCAAAAAATAGAAGAAAAATATATGACACTTTCAAGACATTTAACTTTAATGAAAAATATTTCCATAATAATAATATATTTTATCAATATAATACTAGGACATCTGTATAAAGTCTGAAATAAGATCTTTAGCGTAATCCACATTATTTTCAATCATGATCAATTTAAAATAATAATTGATTCTTTATGCTGGAATTTCTCTGATCTGATGTATTACAGTATGAGTAAGTCCACTAGTAAATTTTATATTTCAAAAATCATAGTTCAGACTCTGTACTGTAATCTTAGTTATATCTAGGTAAAATATTATAATAGAAGAAACTTCAATGAAAAGAGAAAGCTATGAAAAATGGTTGTTTCTCCTTTATTTCTTACCTAAAAGATTAATTTAAATAACTATTTTTATTGTATTGTTACGTAAATCCAGGTTAATGGATTTTATGCTATCAGTTTCAAAGAATGAAACAGTTCCTTAACAGCGATGAAAATTTCTTGTGGAAAAACAATCCTTAAAATACAGGATAAAGCACGAAATTTTGCCCAATAAATCCCAGAAGGTTCTCAACCTTCTACACCGCTTCTCTTCCATTAGTGTCAAAGAATGCGGGTACGTAACGTTAAAATTTATTTGCAAGCAACTTCTCGCAAATGAATGCTTCCACGTCTGACTTAGTTTCTACGAACTTCTTCTATTTATAGTTTGCGCGGATGCCTTCCGGCTCTTTCTCGAAAACTTCCGCTTACGTCATAGATCGTAAATTTAACAGATTTCTCCAGCAACTTCCGGAAGCATCCATATTGCAGTTAAGCTGCTAAAAATGGTTGCCAAAAATGATAATAACTTGGCTGTATTGCCAATACTTCGCCAAGTTTCCATCGAAGCGTAACTATAATGTAAGGGGTTGAATAGCTTGCGACTATGACATTTTTTTATCATAAAATAAATACGACCGAAAATAATGTTGACATATTAATCATCCAGATATAAATTTTTATACAATTTTAAGCATTAATTACACAAAACTCGTAACAGTATTAATATTCTTAAGACAATTTTATATGTATATTCTAATTCAAGGGACACTTGATATCGAAAAATCTTTTTATTTATACACGTTTATCAAAATCACTGTTCCAAGCGTTATCGGCCGCAGTAAAGTGGTAAAATTGGATATTTATATCAAAACATATATTCATTATTAGATAAAATTGAGCTTCTTCCATTAGAGGATCAGGTCACAATTTCATTCAACCTAAAACTGAAACTACGTCAAATACTTTTTACTTCACCGAGTCTTAATACATCATGTGATATTTGAGGCTTCCACTGTTTTCAGTTAGTAATTTATCACAGTTACAGTTAAGCCCTAGACATCTTTTTAGCTCATGACATAATTTCCCCGAAAATCTAATAGGTAAACGCACTTCAAACATAAATTCACATAAGAAGATAATACTAACTTATCATCCGGGTCATACTTGCTGAGAGCCAATCCATCTGAAAAATATGCACTTTAAAAAGCATTGCAACGATTTATGAAGGAACCCTGAAGACAGAAAAAGATTTAGAATGTTTCTTTCCTCTGTCCCTGTTTTCTTCTTTGTTCTTTTCCTTCTTTTTTTTAGGAAAAAAAATGATTATAGGCGACGCAAAATGTTCTAAAAGGTTTTTCATGTCACCATCGCCCTTCTCGTTTCTAAAAGATTTCACTACTTTTATTTTCTTTATTGGATTGTTTTCCTTTTCTGTCACAATGCGTCAAACCTATTTCCTCACGTGTTGAAATCCAAGGGCCTGTCAGGGGCTACCTGAATGATTTTTATAGGTGTTTTTGTTGCTTCGCTAAACAGTATCGAGTCAATCTCACTTGAAAGTGTTCCTCTCTACTTTTTTTCCCTCCGTCTGTGTTTGAATTGTGTGAGGTTTCAGTAACAGGACGTGTTGTTTGATGTGTTTTTTGGGGGAGTCCTTGAAAGAAAAACAATTATCGCTAACGTGACGTCCTGAGATGTGGTGATGTTTGTAGTTTAGGTTTTATAGAGTGGAAATGTTTTTGTCGATCATTGTTAAGTTTTCCTGCTCTTTTTTTCTGATTTGTTACATGTAAGCCAAATAAAGTAAGTTAGGATTAGATAAACACATATTGTCTTTTACGTTTGCGTTTGTACTTTCTGAAATCTGATTGTTAAAATATTAATGTGCTATTCAATATGGATTCTCAATTACTGTGTATTACTGCGTATGATACGCACCTATTCTTTTAACTGGATATTTCTTTTAAATTTTAGGTATATTTTCTGTTAAACGCGCACATTTTTATGAAGAAATCTGAAAATGGCATGCGAAATGCTGTTATATTTTAATGTTTAAAAATAGTCTATGAATGGAAAATTAAATCATAAAATGAAATGAAATCTGATATAATTAAAAAATACTTATTTATTTGCATGGATTTATAGTACAGTAATGGTGGAGAAACAATTTAAAGATTTGCATTGTAGTATCTTGTTACTGTTGGCGGTCGATTGTTTAGAGCAATTCTCCGTATCTTCGGGGGAAAGGTTTCGTAATGTTTTACATAGGTATCACAGTGGATACAGAATTATTCTTAATTTCCTCAAATGTTTCGGAGTGCTATAGTAAGAAAAAACTAAGGCAAAAATATGAAAGAATAGAGAAAAAAACCTGGTGAATTTTTATAAAATTCTCAACCGTTCTGGATCTGAAACTTTGGCCACACGGTACACATGAATGCGATGGTCCAGTTAACGTGGTACTATTAACGTTATTGACAGCTCGTGTTATCCCTTTCTTATTATTCCTGCTATCCAAAAATTCAGTCTTTTACGAAGACTCAAGTTTTCATATCTCCTCTGCCACGTGATGAAGCAGAACTGCACGAAAGGGGATAAAACACATTTTTAAATCTCGTGATATTTTTGCTAGAAAGTTAAAATAACTCAAACCACAAAAAAATTTCTATTTCTCAAGAATGAATAAATATCAAACAAAGCACTGCTTGTTATTTGGCTTAGAAAACAATGAAAGGCATGAAATCTCATACTAAGAATTTATTCTACCAACTTTTGTAAAGGTGGTGAACATGGTTGATGAGTTTTCTGGAACACAGCTTTCCAAATTTAATTCGAATAATAATATAATTAGTCATGAAATTGAGCACAATTGTGCGGACTTTGATAACAAATGTATGCTAATGCATAAGGAGAGGTACAACATCTCAATATTTTCTAAGCTTAAGTCTTTTAAACTAGCATTTTTTTTTCTTGGTGTCCTTGTACGATTTCGCAGCGTCAGAGTTAAAGTAGTTCTGAGAAGAAACCGAGTGTCAAAATTACTTGCGGCAACTTATGTACCACCTATATATATAAAGGTGTTTTTTTAGAGGTATAGAACTTTAAATTGCAATAAAACAACGATGTAATATTCAATTGACATGAATTTTTTTTTATTCGAAAGATAATCTTGTGGCATTACATTTTAAATATGATTTCTGGCATAGGACTGCCACGGCTGGCTCGGATGTAGTCCAATCTGGACGTCCACTTTTCGATGACTTTTTCCAACATTTGTGGCCGTAAATCGGCAATAACACGGTGAATGTTGTCTTCCAAATGGTCAAGCGTTTGTGGCTTATCCGCATAGACCAATTACTTTACATAGCCCCACAGAAAATAGTCTAGCGGTGTTAAATCACAAGATCTTGGAGTCCAATTCACAGGTCCAAAACGTGAAATTAGGCGGTCACCAAACGTGTTTTTCAATAAATCGATAGTGGCACGAGCTGTGTGACATGTTGCGCCGTCTTGTTGGAACCACAGCTCCTGGACATTATGATTGTTCAATTCAGGAATGAAAAAGTTAGTAATCATAGCTCTATACCGATCACCATTGACTGTAACGTTGTGGCCTTCATCGGTTTTGAAGAAGGATTCCACCAGCCCATAAAACGCACCAAACAGTCAGTTTTTCTGAATGTAACGGTGTTTCGACATACACTTGTGGATTAGCTTCACTCCAAATGCGGAAGTTTTGTTTGTTGGCGTAGCCATTCAATTAGAAGTGCGCTTCATCGCTAAACAAAATTCGCTTATGAAAATCGGGAACAACGGCAATCTCGTTTTGGGCCCATTCGACGAATCTACGCCTTGCTTGATGATCGTTTTGATGAATTGCCAAACCAAACTGAGAATAAATCACTTGACAGCTGTTAAATCGGTCCCCATCTTGAAAAGTAATGCCAACTTAAACTTCTATACCTGGAAAAAAATACTCTTTATATGGTGCCGCACCAAAAAGAAATAACAACATCTGGGGAGAGTACTGGGTCTGCAATAGTAAAACACCAAACTGCAGCCCCATTATAAAAGAGAAATAATAAAAGAATTCTACAGTGATTTCCAGAAGCAAGTCACAAGAACGTTCATCAACATGGTCGAAAAAAACAGTCGCCGAAAATTATGCCAACTTGACCGTATCACCAATAAAAAAGTTTGGTTTAAGTGTAACATCGAAGAAAACAATATTTACTCATGAACAATTGTATGTGGCCCTGTCTAGGTACAAAAGCAAAGGTAAAATAAAAATTCAGTTCAATTTAGAGGAAATGCTGATTAGGAACATTGTTTTTTTGAAGATGCACTGTATGGGCTCAATACATGTGATGTCATATTCACATGATAGTAAAAGCCACGTGATTCTAGTCAATCAATTCAAAAACCCATGCGACGTCATAGCTACATGATAAAAACTATCTAGTGTTTCCAGCTAATCAGTTCACGCACTCCGGTGTTGCCAAGTTTTTGCTCTTTGCAGAAACTTTCTATTAAAAAGTACATATGTTTACAAAATGCATTTTATTTAAAAGTATAACCATAAATATAACTTTTTTTAAATTTAAAAAAACGTCTTTTTTTGAAGAATTTTCTTTCCTAACATTTAAAAACATCTTTATCCAAATATGAAATTTGAAATTTTATCTGAGTATTACAAAAATAGAACAATAAAGTTACAATTAGTTTTATGTTTGTTTTAAATTCAATGGAAAACAAGTGTTTGTTTTTATCATGTGACTTCATGAATTGAGCCCATTGAAGTACAAACTCAAATGCAGAGATGAAGACTTGGAATTTATTTTTTCGTGCTTATAGTACATTGAAAAAATAGAACTTCATAGTACATGTTTTGCATTTTTAGCAATGAATATGAGCGGTGGTATAATTTTTACAAAAGGGGCTACCTCGCCGTTTGATAAACCTCCTTAGTTTATTTTTTTAAAAAAAATGGTAAATTTTAATTTAAATGTACAGTAATAAAAATTAGATTGAAATATTTATTATTCTTTCATTTATTATTATGAAACATTTATTCTGTAAAAATAACCGAATTCATTTATTATTTTTTTCCTTTTTTTTCAATTTATCAGTTACATTTATAAGAATCTTTTAAGATATTAAGATTTTTTACAATAAGCTTTATAAAATATCAGTCTTTTAAAATTGAAAAGGATGTTGAGATCATCTAAAGTAACTTTAAGAACAGCCATTAGAGATTCTTTAACATAGTCGAATGACAAAAAAGCCTTAAGAGTCTCTAACTTATTTTAAAACTCCTTCCATAATATTTCTGTAAGAAGCAATATTTTTTATGCATTACTGTTTGAACTATTTGAAACAAAATGCACTACAGAATACTTATGGATGAATGATATTTTTTAATACTCCTAGTTGTCTTCAATAAAGACGAATTATTAATAAAGCTGAAAATAAATTCAGTAAATTATATACATATCAGATGTAGACATTATTCAATATTATTCATTGAATTAAACAGCAAAAAAATAAGACAAATACAGTAAAACATTTTTTAGTTATATTTTTTCACTAACCAAACAGTAGTTAAAATAAGAAAGATTTATAAATTTATTTTTTAATTTTAAAATTGTAAAAATTTAAATGATGCTAAGTTTTATTCTTTCTCTTTTTAAGACAACTTAAAATGAATATTTAACGCAAAAATTACGAAAAGTTCGTTTTAGCTTAACGCCGGCTCAAAACGTTAAAAACATTTAGTTTTTTTCCCCCTGACATGATTCTATTATTATTTTTTAGCAATGAAGTTTTTAAAAGATATAACTATAAAAGGGATTCTATAATGTGAAAAAACCATCGTTATATTTAATGAGCACAATTTTAAAGTCATTTCAATTTTTTTTAACTTTCTGTTGGCTGAATAATTTACCTACATTCCATTATTAAAAACTTCTGCTGAGTGGGGTAGTTGATTAGACGTTGGCCTTGTTCATTTAAGTTCTCAGGTTCAACCTTACCTGAAAAAAGTGGATTTTCCTCGTGTAAAAAACGACAGTGCGCATGTTGTTTGATTATGGGGCATGTTAAATATCCCTAGAGTGCCTCTTTGCCTTGGGTTCTCTCGGCAAAATTAAATTCCTAGTACAATTTTGCATCGTCTGAGCTCAGGTGCTGCTCTCTGGGGAGGAAACTGGCCATTAAAATTATATTGTTGCATTTGGTATCAACCTTTGTAATACCGCACTAAAAAGTGATATCAGCTTCCACGGAATATAATAGGACTGTAATGGCAATTTCCAATCCACAGCCCTACTTGAAAGAAAAAACCATTATTAAAATTTATTTCCAACTATGTTACTGGTACCAATTAAATACCAGACCATTCACAAGTTGGCTGAGTTGAGCTGGCTATTAGGTTTTCCTTTACTGGTAATTATTTTGACTTGAATAAATATATGTCCGTAAATTTTTTGATAGCAAAAGGTAATTAAAAAAGAGTGTTTTTTTAGAGGTATAGAACTTTAAATTGCAATAAAACAACGATGCAATATTCGATTGACATGACTTTTTTTTATTCGAAAGATAATCTTGTGGTATTACATTCTAAATATGATTTCTGGCATAGGACAGCCACGGCTGGCTCGGATGTAGTCCAATCTGGACGTCCAATTTTCGATGACTTTTTCCAACATTTGTGGCCGTATATCGGCAATAACACGGCGAATGTTGTCTTCCAAATGGTCAAGCGTTTGTGGCTTATCCGCATAGACCAATGACTTTACATAGCCCCACAGAAAATAGTCTAGCGGTGTTAAATCACAAGATCTTGGAGGCCTATTCACAGGTCCAAAACGTGAAATTAAGTGGTCACCAAACGTGTCTTTCAATAAATCGATTGTGGCACGAGCCGTGTGACATGTTGCGCCGTCTTGTTGGAACCACAGCTCCTGGACATCATGATTGTTCAATTCAGGAATGAAAAAGTTAGTAATATTGGCTCTATACCGATCACCATTGACTGTAACGTTGTGGCCTTCATCGTTTATGAAGAAGGATTCCACCAGCCCATAAAGCGCACCAAACAGTCAGTTTTTCTGAATGTAACGGTGTTTCGACATACACTTGTGGATTAGCTTCACTCCAAATGCGGCAGTTTTGTTTGTTGACGTAGCCATTTAACCAGAAGTGCGCTTCATCGCTAAACAAAATTCGCTTATGAAAATCGGGAACAACGGCAATCTCGTTTTGGGCCCATTCGACGAATCTACGCCTTGCTTGATGATCGTTTTGATGAATTGCCAAACCAAACTGAGAATAAAATCACTTGACAGCTGTTAAATCGGTCGCCATCTTGGAAAGAATGCCAACTTAAACTTCTATACCTGCAAAAAAAAACACTCTTTAGTTTGTTAAACTAAATAAGAATTTTACTATGACGAAATGAAACCAAAGATACGGAAGTTTTCCTCTAAAGTTGTCTGAAAGTATTAAGAAATATAATTATTAAATAAAAGTGTATTCTAAGAAATTTAAACTTTACGTCCAAAATCTTTATAATCAATCATTACTTAACAAATGATATGTTCAAATTATGAAATGTAATATATACTGTATTACTCAAAAGTTAATGTCTTTAAGGAAACCAGCACGTCATATAAAGTCAAAAAGTCGACTTTTCAATTTTTGTATTAAAAAATAGTGCATTTTTCTGAATCTAAAAATGTGTAACACTTAAATGTTTGTTGATAAAAATAACCGTAAAAAATGAAACGAGTAATCGATACAAGTGTAAACAAATGTTAAGTTTTTTCACTTTTTTCCAAAGCATAATTTTTTGCTTTTAGGTACACTTTTAAAAAAAAGAAAAAAACTATTGCACTATAAAATTCCAAATATTTTATACTCTTATACAAGGTACTTCTGCATATAGTGAACCTATTTTTGTTAATCGAAGTAGTACATAATTTTTTTTAAAAAAAAATAGTTTTTACTTAAATATAAAAAAATACTTAAAAATGTATATATACCGATTATAAAAAAATAATTTCTAGCAATTGTAAGGCAAACTAAAAAATCTCCAACGTTTTAAATTAAAATCTTATCGCGTCCCACATTATCAATCAAATCAGTTTGAAGGAAAACACAATCATTCGAGACATGACCAGTAGGGGACAAAGTAGATATTTTCAAAATTATACGAAGTTTTATAATTTTTTAAGGAAAATATCTTAGTATTTTACTAAAAAAAATAGGTTCACTATATTTTTTTCACCGTTTTATATTTGTGCAAAAAATATTTTACATATTTAAGAGATATTTAAAAAAAAATGGTACCTAAACATAAGCATGTATTATGAGATCTCAAAAATTTTGCCACATTAAATTAAACAGGAAAAAAAATTAACTAAAAAATTATATTTGAACTTCTACAGAATGATTAAACTATCTCAAATTTTAAGATTTCAAAAACTCTAAGCTGTATTTGAAAATTTTAAAGATGTCGCATTAACAGCCTTAGTTTTGGCATTATACTCTTTCCAGCATGTCCTGGTACCTTTAACTTAATACAATGCATCTCACATAACTACGCAATTGTAATGGGTAGAATAGGATTAATGCATAAAATGCAATAGTAAATTGTTCAAAAACATATATTGTATTATAGTTAGCATAGATTGCTTAGTTAGCTTGAGTAAACCTAGACGTTTATAACACATGCATGATGCATATTGCTTTGAATACAATAGTTATAAACATACATCATACTAGCAGCCCGAGAGACGTTGTTCTGTACACACACACACACACACACACACGTCTTGAATCCGAAAATTTCAAACTTTATTGAATAAGTTGTACCAATCTGGACAGTTTTGATGAAAATTTTTATAAAAAAGTTATTACAATAGCTGTGACAGCATCACATGTTACAGTTGCCACAATTCGACCTATCGATTGCGTGTGAGTAATTATATACTGTGAACCAAGTTGTGAATATAGAAGAAGCCATTCTGAATAGAAACTTAAACTTGTTTTAATTAAATGATGAAAAAGGTAAGACTCGAGCTATTTGAAAACAGGTTTATTTTTTAATTCTCAATAAACAAATTTATCGTAACGCCACTGAATGCACAATATTTTGGTTAATCCTTGAGGGGTATAAACAAACAGATACGATGATTTGCCAACCCTCGGACACGCAACATATAATTGGCCGTGCGAAAAACAAAATTTCCCCCTCTTATTCTTTTTTCTTAAAAATCACGCATTAGCGGAATAAACAACACACAGGGGTAAAACAATTATGCTTTAAAGTTTTTAATCAACATCTTTTTAACTAATTGCTATATTGATCCGAAATGAGAATCTAAACCAATCTGGAATCTATTTGAACCCTCACAAAAAATGTCATCAAAATCGGTCCAGCCATTTAGGAGGAGTTCAGTTACATACACACGCTCAAAAGAATTATATATGTATGTATAAGATATAAATTTGAATTTTTATACATATTTGTTTGGCACAATTCCCACAGTAGATCGTATCATTTCTGAGCTTTATATGGAACTTTGCTGGTGTTGTAAAAGAGCTGTACGCCTTTGTCCACTAAAAAAATTTAATTTACTTTTAATTATTTTTATAAGACCCCACGCCGAAGGAAGTCACAATATGTAACTAAAAGTGAGAAACCATTTCTAATTTTTTTTAAGTTCCTTATTGCATTTGAGGACATCTTTTCGTTGGAGATAACTTTTAGGAACAAATTATGTGGAAATTGACTTCCAAAGGATAGAAATTCAAAAAAGGATATATGATATATAGTTAAAAAGCGAGAGAATTCAAAATTTAATATGCATGTTTGGTATGTGGAGCAGAGATACCCTATGAACGAGTTTTACTAAAATCGACTTCTAATATAGTTGCGGTGGTGTAAAAGATAAATAATTTCCGTATTTGAAAATCAAGCCCGGTACCTTTTTAAATCAGAAATGGGACTACTAAAAGCTTTTGAATATAACCAGAAGTTTAATGTTAAGACTTAGATATCCATAACCTAAATAAAATTTATGTTTGTAAATTATCATTTAATACCCTAGTAAGTGGATTGGTAACTGCTAGTTTATTACAAAATCATTTAGTTTTAGTACATACTACACATCGAAGTTTCTTTAAATTGAGATATTTACCATGCAGTTAACGTTGACGCTGTTTGAAAGTTAGGCGAGTGAGTTGCCACTTAAGGTATTGTCTTTATCTCATCACATGACCATGGCTCAAATTCCTGAACTTCTTTCGTTAGATCTAGTGTAGTTGTGTAGTATGACGCTAATAAAAAGTAAATAATCATCCTACATTTTTAATTAGTTTGTATAGCAAAGATCATAAGTACGTTTTTTTAAAAAAAATAATAATATTATATTCTTTTCATTATATTTGATCAAATTATTTTTAAAATTATATATTCTGTTAGCTTTTAACCAATTTTGTCTAAAATCAAGCATTTTAACTTACTGTATATTCCGATCTATAATGCGCATTTTTAACATAAAAAGTAAGATCGAAGTAGACGGGTAAACGTTATATACCGGTTATAAAACTAAGGGTTTTAAAAATATATAGATGGGTAAAAAATAATTTTATTTCTAAATATATATATATATCTGAGTACTGTTTATTTAAAGGAGATCATTTGCTTTTTGAACTTTCGTTATCTGATGACACAAATAAAGTTCCTTATATTTGTCCTTCATTACATTTTCAGGCACATCAACCAATTCCTTTTTATTTTCACCATCACTTTTGATCTGATTCATAGGCAAATAAACATCTGCTTCGTCTAGACTGTTAGATATATTACACTCTAGACTATAAGATATATTGACTTAGGATTCATGACAATTTTAATTCCTTGTTCCATGTTTTTATTATCCGCTCACACACTATTTCTCTACCAGCATGATACATTTGGTCGTATTTTGTAAATGCTTTTTAACATTTTTAACATCTACGTATCTTCTATCGCCTCTTTTCTATCATTTTAAGGTTTGAGTTCTAGAAATATAAAGTTGTTCTAAAGACTGATATATAGAATTTGGAATATACGACTTGAAAAGGAAAGAGCATTGCACCTCTACATTTCATGTTTCTTTGTAAATAAAGAGGGTGCAAGAACATACCTAAAAATTGCAAAGTTCTGTTTAGAAGTATATGTGCACTGGGATATGCGTATTTAAATGAACAGTACGGCAGCCTAATATTAAAACTAAACATCTAATTTTTGTCCAGAGCCGTGCAGGGCAGCGATACACGTTAAATATGTCGAGAGCTGAAACGTCCTCCGTTGGTGTGGTGTGGTAGTTAGGAGAGCGGGTGCCAGCTTAGGTTTCGTCCACTTAACTTGACCATGGCTCAAAATTACGTGGTCCGTCGCCAAAAGCTCTCGTATAGCTGAACAGTGCGACGTTAATATTCACTCACTCAATTTTTGTCCAGGACCAGAGGCGGCTGTAGGGCCGGAGAAACCGGACCCTACTCGTATTGACAAATTTTAAGGATGGTATTTGGAACGAATGTAAAAAATATTTTTGTTACAAAAAAAAATGATATATTTTCTGAAATATTATTGGATATTAATTTGGTATTTTATTTAACGTATCTTATTTCCTTATTTTGTACGTATGTTTAAAGTCAATTTAATTTTATGTTGAATTTTTGTGAAGGGTTCGAGATGGAAGTATATGTTAATTCATGAAATTTGATATGTTTACACATCTTTCACTAGTAACTTTCTCCCCATCCCGAAACAGGGTCACAACGGACATTCCTGTCCCCCATACGATGTCCGGTGTCATTTATCAGTGACCAGAGTTAATAAGAGTTTTTGGTTGATAGAAAGCCACAGGAGAGGCTTTATCTTAGCCTTTAGTGTTGCTTAGTTGAAATAAACGCTTTGGACCCCCTCTCTTTTTCGATTCTTTTTCGAAGAAATTAGCCAGCTGAAATGGGCGATTCCTTCTTTTACATTTTACTCAGAAACCCTCACGACGAAGCAAATAAGTCAAATAAATCTTGAAAAGGAATATTTTACTGGAAGAAATAGCCCTTACAACGCCGGGCCATGCAGCTAGAATCAGTAATTATAGAAACTAAATGATTCTTAATGACATAATTATAGAAATCACTCACATCGCGTGCGTACACACACATAGAAATATTGGCGTCATGAGGGAAAGAGAAAGACCGTGCAACACTGTGCCAAGCCACTAGTATATTATATTGTACAGTGGGTGATCGGGGTTAACGAACTTAATCCGTTCCAAGACTATGTTCGTTATCCGAATTGTTCGTTAACCGATCATCGATTCACCATAGACTTCTATGTGAAATCGATTAATTCGTTCTGAAGACCCTAAAAATTAAATTTTTAAAAAATGTATAATTTCTTAGTAAGTTTTTAAAAAAATAATACATACATATATATAGTCTTGAATATTAATCAGTCCTTTTTATTTTTTGCTTATGGGGCGTTGAAGAACATGTCCAATGTCGATTGCTTTTCTCTCTTTTTCAGGATTTTCCGGAAGTAATTAATAGCACTGTCGTTGTAAAGATCCCCAACCCTAATGACATCAGCTTGGTTTGGGTGCCATTCTAAGACCATTGCTTTGACATCATCCCACTTAAATGGCAGATGTCGGCATTGGTCCTCTTTCGTCTTTCTCTTGTTCAGAAGGAAACACATTTCGGGGACGGGATATGAACGAGGGGAGAGCACTCAAAATGAAATAATTTTCTGTTTTGAATGAAATCCAAACCAAAACTGATGGTCTAATTTGTATGAATATTCTATTGGAATTTTTTTTCAATAGAACTTTGAAGTTTAATAGGTAAGCAATTTATTTCAGGAGAGATGAAAAACGATTTTTCGTCCATTTCTCATGTTTCACGTATTTTTACGGCGGTAGCGCATCATCGGCACCTTTATAATTTATAGTCTGCACTGTTTAAAGAAATTGAGAATTCTCGATTAATTTATTCGCCATGTCAGCATATAAACTCGCTCATAGCTTATCAGCTGTCAGAAAATATTTATATTCATATTGAAATTCAAGTATTCAGGTGTGTATTGATTTTAGTCATAATAATAATTATTGAATGACCTTTAAATTCATTGTTAATTCAAGTTTCATTTGGTAATTATCAATACTAAGCATGCTTTAAACATTTCTCCTTTCAGTGATCTTATTTTGTATGCAAAATGATAACTATTAAATTTTTTTCAGAGCCGATAAGTGTTCGTTAGAATTTGTTTTGTTCATTACCCGAATATGTGTTCGTTGTCAAACCACAAGCAAATCTTTCTTGAAAGTGTTCGTTAACTGATTTGTTCGTTAACCGATCACCCACTGTGTTATATTATATTACATCATCATTATTATTATACTGCCTTTTTGTTCTCAAGAATTCAAGTTATATAAATTTTTATCAATGTGAACTATCAATCTTTTTATTTATAATTTTGCTTTGTTTTGGGGAAAAGGGGGGCATTTTCTATTTTTGTCTGGGGCGACAAAACTGCTAGAGCCCGCCCTGCCAGAACATAACTAAAAGTTCCGGATACAATTCAACTCATGTAAAGATATTATTCAAATTTCTTCACCTTAAAATTGTACAACTCACTTCCAGTAGTTTCGCAAAATAGTTTCCTCAACATACTTTCCTAAGACTTGAGCATACTTCTCATCTCTGAAAATATCACTAGCAAGATCACCACTCAGCAAACAAAAATCAAAGCATCAGTCTTCCTCAAATTCAAACTCAGCATCCTAGTAAGAGTCAAATATAATTAATCATTCAAAGATTACGTTACTTCCGCCATTCTCTCTCTGATGAATCTTCCCTAATATTCTCCTGCAAACTTTTCTTGAATGAAGTCCTATCCTCACAATGGAACCCATGGAATTCCTACGATCTTTTATACATATGTAGATTTGTGCTTCCTTCTAGTCCGGATGTCAAACTCCCGAAATGATATTTCCTCCATTATATAGCTCTGATGACTTAATGAGAATCTGAGACATTTGTGTATCCATCTTCATTGAGTAGGAGCAGAAATAATTCATTTAGCGAGAGAGATCCTGTTCGCTAGAATGTGTTATCTGTGATTTCGTTCCTTGATATTGCTGCGTTGCAAAAGAGAGGAGAGGATACGCAGCAGAAATTCCAGAACATCGACTCGATTTTCGGTATGTTGCTGGCAAGAAAATGAAATGTAAATTAATTCGATGTTTCTTAGTGTTTTTGTTCAGTTCTACTTTGAAAGTGGTGATGAATGTCTGGGTTGCTGGTTGGTCTTAGACCAATGGTACATACGGTGTTCTGGTAGAAAGAGAATATTTGTATTTATAATTGTACAAAATAGAAAATATATATAATGTATTGTATCTACGCTCTCATTTTCAGAAAAAGTTCTGAAAATTCTCATTTTTGACGTCATTTTGTATTGAAGCTGATGACGAGTGCTTGCACTGCCGGTTGATTTTTCGACCAATGATACTATGGTTTTCCATAGAAATTGTTTTCTGGGGAACTTTTTTCCTTATATTTATAAGAAATAAAGCGATAAATAAGTTATTTTTTCAATATATTACTCCTTTTTTTAAATGAAAATTCACAAAGAATTCATTTTTGTGGTTTTTTTCTGTTTTTGCATTGAAACCAATGATGAGTGCTTGCATTGCTGACTGGTTTTTTTAAAAAATGCTACATACGTTTTTCTCGTAAAAAGCATTGTATTTTATAAGAAAAATTATAGAAAATAAGAAATTAAATTTGTAATTTTTATACATATTACACTCATTCTTATGCACTTGAATATATATTTTTTTATTGTTTTAAAATATTTTAACTTCAAACTCTCGGGAAAAAATTATAAATACTCCTAGAAGTTAGTATTAGGGTTTTATAATTTTAAACTTAGGAAATTACGAAAACAAATGAAAAATAATCATTTAATAATTTAGCATTAGCATTCATTCATTTGACACTTCAAAGAGAAAAGTAGATTACATTTTAAAAAATAAGAAATATATATATCAAGAAGGTAAAAGGGAATCCAAAAGACAGTGATTGCATGTCTAAATTATATAATTTATAACTTTAATTTTCAATTTTTTAAAATTCTCTCAAACAGTTATTACATGCAGAGAGACAACAAAGAGAACGTATTTAATAAAATATTTTTTTAAATGGTTTTTCAATTCCTTCTATTAGCTCACACTCTCTCCATATTTATTTATCTTCGTGGAATTTTCAATTGTTAATAAAATACATTTTAATGCGCTCAATTGAGCTGAAATTTTATATACATCATTATTTTGGATGCCAATGCCGTAATTTAATTATAATTAAGAAAAACTAATTGATTAAAACTACTTATTCAAAGGATTACTAATGCAGCCGCTTTGGCATCATTTTTGGTGAGTTAGCGATCCTTTTGGTGACTTGTGTCAAAACGTGTTTTCTCATATTTTAAAGCGCTTTTTTCAGCTGCAATTTCTATACACTATTGTTTTGGGTAAAAATACTATAGTTTAATTATAATTGATTAAAATTAATTGACTGAAACTAATTATTTAAATAATTACAGAGTTACTTTACTTTCATTTTCAGCGACTTAGGTCAAAATTTTAAAATATTTTTTTTCTCATGTTTTAGAGCATTCAGTTGAATTGAAATTTTATATACACAATTGTTTTGGATGAAAATACGATACTTTAATGATAATTAATAAAAATTAATTGCCATACTTAATGTTGTGATTCTGTTCTATTTATATATATTGATGTTAATTGTAACTATTTAATAAAAAGTAGCTGGATTGCAATTTTTCTTTGTTGATCTAAGTAGGAATTGACGTAATTTTTTTTTATATTACTTGTTTATCATCCCTTCAGATACAAAGTTTTAAGGGAGAATTAATGCTTTTTGAAATCCAGTACCTCACAAAAATATAAATGGAATTAATTCCACATGATGAAAACACTCTAATATTTTCTCGACATGCTTCATCTTCACATCATTCTTCAGAATTACACTAAAAGTAAAAATGCTTCACTGCAATTAATATTTTGTTTTTAAATTTTGAATTTAATTTTGAATTGATTTTTGAGTAACTTTTTAATTGATTATAATTTTTAACATGTATTTTCAAAAAAATTAGATTACATGTTGGAAAAAAATTCACTAACTAAGCTAACTTCTTTAAATATCCATATATCGAACTCTTGGCGAAAGTTTCATATTTTAATATTTATGAATTTTTGACTTTATATTACTAATTTTCTGCATTTGTTTCATTTTAAAAAAGGCAGGAATACTTTATTTTAGGATATATTTTGTTTATATATATATATATATATATATCGTTAGTAAGAATGCTATAGAATGTTATTCATTAAAATGAAAATAAAGCTATTGCATATAAATTCTGAAAAAAAAATTGAAATTTTGAAAACTTGATTATGTGTAATTCTAAGAAGTTTGTAGTGTAAGGTTTTATATATTGGAAAAACAGAAAATATTTTAGAATTTATTCCAAAGATAAGACAATAGTTGAAAAATTTTGAAAAACAAAAAAAAATTATAAATTTTAAATAAATTTATTTGTTTAACATAGATCCATTTGTTCCATAGTCAAATATTTCCCTTGATTTTAAACATTTCTAGGTTAAGGAAATTAATTATTATAAGACTCTCTTCCAGAATCAAAAATTGTCTTAATGTTATAAAAAATCCTAATTATGTGTTTGAATAAATTTAAGTTTCTTAGCAAAAATTAGAAATTTTTTAGAGTAATTTTCTTTATCAGTTATAATTCAAACTATTGTAAGCACAAATGTTGCATCTTAATTAATTTTCCTTCATAATTATTTTTTTCTACTTAGATATTTCACTTTAATTTGAGAAAAGAAAATACTCATAGAATAGAAAACAGTTTTAAAAAAGCAGAACGTAAATATTTTGTAAACAAAAGCTGTAAGATTATTCAGCATCGTTCATATTTTCTTAATGAATTGTTAATAGCATTCATTAACACTTATTAGTGAGATTATTAATCATCATTGACGACAATTTTGCTGAATACATTAATTATCTATAAAGTAGTTCAATCAGAGTTTTTCAAAAGAAGTTATGCAAAACAATCTTAAGTTATAATCTTGTGACGAATCTATACGGAACTTTATCACTAACCTTCTGAGTCGACCTTTTTAGGGAAATTTAATTCCCTACCTATTTCCAATCAACTCCAAAAAGCGGACAGGATTCCTTGTTATGCAGATTAGATTAAGTATTTAAGTCAATCGAAATAGTAAAGTTGGAGCAGTAGGAGATAGAGATTGAAGCAGAAAGTTATCGTGGATTTAAATTGAAGATTTCTTGTTAGAGATATTTAATCTCAAGAATTGAGATTCCGAGTGGTAACTATTGATTTGTATTTAAAATCTCATTAAAGTTTTAGGAGTGAGATTAAAGTTAAATGTTCAATAAGAACATTATTAAATATAATTCTGGGATCTCTTATCGTGGTAATCTCTGCGTGATCGTTATTTAATGTTTAATTAATGAGATCATTAATTAAGTTAATTTAAAGGATATTATCTTTAAAACCTCATAATACTATTTAAATAAATTTGTTAATAAGTCTTTGATTCTATTTGGATAAGATAACCAAATAAAGAAAGTTGTTTATAGAAATGGCTACTGGTTCTTACATGACTCCTATTTATTCTCGTTCTCAAAGTGAGGTCCTAGGAGACCTTCACAATCTTAAGAGCATATTGCTGATTTAATTTTGAATATCATCTTAAATCTTGTTATTTCTATAATTCTGTGTTAAAAATGATTTTACTTTCTTTATTTCATTAATTATGCATGTTCGAAAGCAAACATTGATTATTCGAGAACAAAAACTCGTGCAAACATTTCCACGTTTAATTTATTAAAATACGATTTTTGAATTGATTACAGACTATCTTTTCTATGGAAAACTGCATCCGTGATTGATTTTCATGACATATGAACAAAATGGAAAGAAAGTCGAAAATTTGGAATAAAAAAAAAGAACATGGCGCAAAATGTTTACTGTAAAGCTACTAAATCATTTTTATCGCAATTCCTACTGATAGTTCACTCTCTCCCTATATATAATATACAATGGGCCACAAAAGTGTTCATACACCTGCAGAGTTTCTTATAAAATTTAATGTTTTCGACTAATACAAATTTATATATTGTATTTGTAATTTTTTAATGATAACTGCAACTTATTCTTAATGGAATGACATAATTATTTTTTTTAAAATATTACAACAGTTTTTTTTAAAAATTCATTATCAAAAAGCTACTAAACATTACGTCACAAAAGTCTTCATACACTTAACAAAATTCTCAACTTATCTTTAAATGTTGTATTTCTGTCTTAATTTAGTACATAGTAGGATATCTTTTAGTGTCCATAACAACTTTTAAGTGTGTTGGTATAGATTTAATCAGTTTTTTGGTAATTTCTGAATCGATTTTCCTCCATTCTTCTGTGATTATTGTTTTTACTTCACATTTTGTGTTTATTTGTTACGTTTTCTTTTTTTTACATCATAATCTCGCCAAAAATGTTCTACTGGGCTAAATAAAGTGATTGAGTAGGTCTTTTCATAATTTGGGGACAGTTGGAAAGACACCAGTGGCGTACATTGAGAGCAGTGCACTTCACGTCATTTTCCTGTTAAAAAATAAAGTAGTCTCCAATATCCAAATTTTGGACGGATAATTTAAAATTTCTCTATTTAATAATTATGTAGAGCTCATGATTCATAATACCATTAAAAATACCAAGTTACCTAATTCTGAGGCCAATTTAAAACCCCACGCCAGAACACCTTCACTTCCATGCTTCAGCATGGAAGTGAAGCATAGAAGTTCTTGTTCCACATAAATTCATGGTATTAAACTCCTTATTTTTTTCATTTACAAGCTATTATAGGCCCATCAGAACTGAAATTGTTGAATTGTCTGCCATCTCAATCAATTTGATGTCAATTTTGAGTTTTCTGAAACTTAATTCCAAGAATCTAGTTGGATCAATAAAACATGGAGGTAAAAGTGTTCTTGCTTGGGGGTGTAAATTGGCCACAGTGATAGATATTTGGTATTTTTTTTATATTGAAAATCATGAGCTCTATTTAAATATTTGAAAGATACATTTTAAATTATCTGCCCAAAATTTGGATATTGGAAACGACTTCATTTTTTAAGAGGGTAATAACGCCAAGCGCACTGCTCTCAATGTACGCCACTAGTGTCTCTATAACTGTCCTTAAATTATGAAAACACCTCCTCAATCACTTTATTTAGCTCAGTAGAACATATTTGGTGAGGTTTTGATGAAAAAAAAGGAAAACACAGCATATAAGCGCATAATGTGAAGTAAAAACAATAATCAAAGAAGAATGGAGGAAAATCGATGCAGAAATTACAAAAAAAAAAAAAAATGATTAAATTTATACCAAGACGCTTAAAAGTTGTGGTGGTCACTAAAAGATATCCTACTAAGTACTAAATTAAGAAAGAAATACAATATTTAAAGCTAAGTTGGGATTTTTGTTAAGTGTACGAAGACTTTTGTGGCGTAATTTTTTAGTAGCTTTTTGATAATTAATTTTTTAAAAAATGGTTACAATATTTTTAAAAAATAATTATGTCATTCCATTAAGAACAAGTTGCAGATATCATAAAGAAAACTACAATTGCAATACATAATTATTGGTATTAGTCGAAAACATTAAATATTATAATAATTTGCAAGTGTATGAACCCTTTTGTGGCCCACTGTATATATGTTGTTCATATTTTCAATCCTTAATAAAATACTTTCTATGCATCCATTGAAGCTCAAATACATTTTATAAACTTGTTGCAGATGACCCTTGTTGATATATAATACAGTTTTTTCAAATATTAATTCATTAAATAAATTTTAAGAAAATGAATACATCGTAACAAACAAAAATTATAGCCCAACATCATATAAAAAAAGGAAAATTGCTCATTGTGTCCCTTCAGCGCAATGGATAGCGCGTCGGACTTCTAATTCAAAGGCCATGGGTTCGAATCCTACCTAATTTCTGAGAAAGTAATTTCTTTTTATTATACTATTTCATTGGAATAATTAAATTCAATTAATGAATAAAGAGTAAAAAACAAAAAGAACAGTATAAAAACATACATAGAATGGAAAATTGCCTTCTTTTTTGACGCTTAATATTATGGTTCTGTAATACTTATATATGTATTTATATTAATTGTAATTATTTAGTAAAAAATAGCTAAAGTAAAGTTTTTATTTGATGACCTAAGAAGGAATTGACTTTATTTTTTTTAATCTTACTTATTTATTCGTAAAATATACTACATAAAAACAATACATTGTTTCAAAGGATATGCATGCTACGTAATTAATGTGGGAATCTTATCAAATACTTGTGAACAATTAGGCATTCAATTAAGATATAATTTTTATTTAATTCTCCAAGAATAAATCATTTTAAACTGTGTAATGCTAAGTATTTTGTACTTATAAGAAATAACTCTAAATGTAAAAAAATCTCAAAAAATTTGAAATACCACTAAGAAAAAAAAAGTAAAAATATTCGAAAAAACGGAAAAAACACTTTTTATTCCCCCCTCCTCAGAATTGATGCTATAGGAGCCCATTTCATCTTTTCCATTCACACATATTTTAGTTACTAATTATTGCACTTTAATATCCTCGAAAAAATTCCAATTATTTTATACCATTTTTTCCTTATAAATGAATAATTTTCTAGAAATTCTCAACGTTTTGAATTAACAGTTTAATTAATCCATTTATTAGGGTCATACGTCTCATATGTTAATTTTTGTAATTCTAAGTTTTCAGTTTAACAACAGTAGAAATCTTATTCTTTTAATGGATACGCAGAAATCAAGTTTGCTAGTAATTAGTAAATAAATTATTATTTCACTTTTTTTTTTAGCTTTTAGAACGTGTTTCTTTCGAATGAAATATTCAAACATTAAGCTTATTACGCTAATGAGAAGCGAGATAAATAGTAATTTCAACATTACGAAATGATATAATTTTTTATTCAGAATTTTGTATTCAAAACAGGGTTTCGATGTTTTTATGACATAGCATGTTATTATTTTGTTAAATTTTATCTTGAATTAGAAGACATTGGAATCATTTTTCAGTAATTAAGAATAATAAGCTTAGAAATAATTATTTTTAAGCAAGAAATTTTAATTTTTTTAAAAAATGGACACACATTATTATTTAATTTTGAGTCATTTGTTTACATTATTATTCTGCATTTTATTTCACAAAACCTGTTTTTATCATTTATTTCAACTAGATCTTTAATATCTTAAATAACTTTTATTTAAAAAAATTCCTTATTTGTACATGTAACGATGAAACTCATTAAATAATTCTCAATTAGTTAATTTATTTCTTAAATTATTTGATGAAATATCAATTCACATGAATGTAATAATCATCTCCCATGAATACTTGCAGTATAAAAGAAAAAAAAACCCAGTGGCTCAACATACCATAAGGGCCTAGGTCTACTGTGCACAACTCAGTATACGCGATCTTGGGTCCTGAGGTGCATGAGCAAATGTCCCAGTCAGGTGATACGTCTGACGCGAAACCCCCAGTGTTAAGTTCCTCAAAAAACTTGGTACTCATTTAACGAACCACTGAAGAGATGAAAGCTTGAGCCAACCTTGCCCAGCCCGGGGTTAGAACCTCTGACCTGTGGTGTGGAAGCGTGAAACACTAACCACTCAGCCACTGGTATAAAAACTATAATTATTTGCCAATTAAATCATAAGAAACATGTTAATAATTTCAAAACAAAAATTGATACTTTAATCCTGATGTAAAAGGTTTTACTTGCCGTATATAAGTAAGAATAAATTGAGAGCTGAAAAAAATATACTTTATTTTAACGCAAACTTATTATCTATTTGGAATATATATATATATATATATATATATATATAAATAATTTAAATACATACATATATATATATAATTTAAATATACATATATATATATTTAAATATATATAATTTAAATATATATATATATATAATTTAAATATATATATATAATTTTAAATATATATATATAATTTATATATATATATATATATATATATATAATTTAAATATATATATATATGTATCTTAAAAAGGAGCAGAGGACACATATTTATCTGTAATTATATTAGC
The DNA here is from genome assembly GCA_019973935.1 of Trichonephila clavipes. Classification (NCBI taxonomy): domain Eukaryota; kingdom Metazoa; phylum Arthropoda; class Arachnida; order Araneae; family Nephilidae; genus Trichonephila; species Trichonephila clavipes. Next base: position 151,165 of record BMAU01003820.1, read on the forward strand.
GAACAAAGAATTAACTTTTTTTTAGTTCAACAAGATTTGCAACGGGAAAGGTATATATTAATGTGAGTAAAAAGAAAAGAAAAACAAAGAATCTCTTAATATTATAGACTGAAGTTATTTATCCGTTAATTTCATAAATATATTGCTTGATGAAATTTTTATATGACGCAATTGGAATAATTAAAGACGTATAACAAATTATAATTGTATTTTTTTTCAAGCAATTTACTACAGAACACCACAGAAAATAAATTTTATGCATTAAACTGCATTTTTTTCGCTTATTTTTTTTTATTTATTTTGAGGATAGAATTTTAACAAGAATCATTTTAAAAAAATAAAACTTCCCAGATAAAAAAATATGTAATTATTTTGAAATATATTATTAGATACATAATTGATTTAATGTTTCCAATGATGAATATTTTCTTTTTAATAATTAAAATGATCGACAGTAGATCACCAGAGAATATTATATAATTAAACTATGCTGATTAGATTAATAATTTCAAATGTAAACATTTACAATATTATACTTATAACACATTTGTTCATCTCATTATGAAAGGGTTATAGAGGAAAATTCAATTAGTATTATTACCGTAATAAAAGTAAATACAAGCCATACCTGAATATTTACACACAAGGTCTTTAAATTATCAATATTGAAAACACAAATAACTTTTCAAGGTGGCATTAACTAATTCAAAATAATTTGTGCAAAATAAAATCAAATTTTCACATACTATGTTGAAAAATGATGAAATAAATTCTTATTGGGCATTATTGAGCTCCAAAAAATAATTAAAACCGGAAATAATAGTTCTTTACTGTGGCTGAATAAAAAAAGTATTTGTAAAAAAAGTAAATATTCCAGCCATTGTGCTAACATCCATTTAAAAAAAATTGTTTATGAAAATCACATCTGAAACCAAATTTATAAATTACAAAAGGCAAGGAAATAATAATTATAAATAAAAAATAATGAATGTGAAGCTAATTAAAGTGAAAAATAGTATACGTTTATACTATTTTAATACGCTGGCAGACGATTTCTTATATTTCAAAATGTATTTATTTGTAAGAATAATAGATGAGATAATTCATTTTCACTGATAAACATATTTGATTTTTGACCTACTTTACAATTGAATAAAATTATACACAAAGCTGCAGAAAAATCAATAATTGTAAGAGTTTTTTTTCAATTGTTTTACTAAAGGGAATATATATTTTTCTTGGTTAAAACGCTTTAGATATTTCAATTATTCAATAATTAAGTGGGCTTTAAGTCTTTAAAGTTAATCAATAATTCCTCTGTTCTATTTAGAATTTACTTACACATTATTTCCATTTATTTTTCTTAGTTAAAAGAGATTAAATAATTTCGAAATATGATCCAAAATTTAATCATAATGTCCCGCATTATAGGTGCTTAAATATTTGCAGTGACAGATAATCTTTTAAAGAATTATCATTGAGAGGCAAAATAAATATATATTTATTGTAATTCTTTTAACTTTTCAGAATAAATTATATAATTAAGTTATTATTTCCCTGTTACGGAAAGATGCATTCAAAGAGTTTTATCTAAATATTTATTTTTATTTCAGTTTTTAAATATTCCAAGGGCTTTATAAGCTATTTGAGCGAGTGTTAAGAATAAAAATTACTCAGCATCAATATATTTACTAATTCTCCCTTCTAACCTAAATGTTAAATTTGCTTTGTTAAAATTTTATTTTTGCTTTGAAATTATATAAACTAATTAAACTCGAAAGAGAACCTCATTTTTGCTTACTGTGAAATTGATAATAGTTGAATAGGAATAATATGATATTTTAAAATCGTAAATTGTAAAAATATTGCATTTGTGACTTTATTTTCACATAACAGCAAGTAAAATATGTACATGCCAATTATGTTATTAATATTAATTTGATAATATGTATTTGAAATGTAATGTTCACTATTACTTCAAGAGTATTCTAGCTCAGCATATGTTATTTTACCAAAATTAAGTTAACGTATATTAAAATTTATTGTGAATTAATTTTATCTTAAAATTAAGTTGCAGTTCATATTTTACAAACACTTAAATATACAATCTATGTTAGATAATTTATAAAAACTAGTTAATGTTTATCCAATTTCCATGCTGTGATCTTGGATTCGAGCTTCGAATCCAGTTTGAATCCGATCCGTGAACGTTTAGTCATTTGTAGTTGCCAACACCTTAAATCAGCGTTTCTGAAACTGTGGAGCGCACCCCCCTTGAAGTGCGTGATTACTCTACGAGGGGGGCGCGAGCATATTGAAAAGCCGAAAACTAAAGATTGTTTAAGAAAATTACTAATTTACTGAAAAAACGAGCCAAATACATACTGACATAATAAAAAATAAGACACATCTGCAATGATATAATGCACTTATATAAATGTACCAGTACTGCACAATGTATTTTATAATTAATCTAGCAATACTATGTAAGTTAAGAACAACTTTAACAAATACCAGTAACCTCATGATCTTGTCATATACAAAAATTATATACAAAAGTTACTACTTATTTTGATAATGTGTACTGTTTATAATTAATACCATGACTGCTGATTAAAAATTATGTAATTTGCTCACTCCCTAGTGCCACCGTTTTCCGAGTAGGCGTGCGTATGTGATAAATTTTGTGGGGAGAGAGGACAAATTATAAATAATCAAATCCTTCGCAAACACTGTCAATTCCCTTTTATTACATTTGATTGAAATAAAACGATAAGAAATAGATTTATAAATAGCAGTGTACAGAAAAAGTCGTACTTTGGAAAGACGTATATATACGTCCAAGGGAAATAACACTTTGTGCGAGACGTTTATATATGCCCTTAAGAGGTTTAAGTCGTATTGGAGATTTTGCATCCAAGTATAGTATTATTGATTCAATACAGTGTTATTGTATGGAGGGGGTTGCGATGAAAATTATATTTGAATATTGGGGAGCAAATGTAGGAAGTTTGAGAAGCACTGACGTAAATGCAAATGATGGCGTGCTATAAATACACAACTGCAGAGGACGAAGAGATATAGATGAGTTAATGTTCGAGAGTGACACGCGTATCCACGAGATCGCGTCAGAATGATTTTCTTTCTTTAAATGCTTTTAAATTGAAATATATTTTTGAGTTTACTACAATAGATAGTAAATGTTTTTGAATACTTTGAATACTAGTAAAAACTTTTGAAAAGCCTGATCTCGTTATTAGACCTGCCGCGTCCATGAATACTCTCGAAGAAAACACTCTATGACAGAAAAATAGATGCACTAAGAAGGAGTTATCCGGATAAGGCAGAATCAGTAGGTGTGATACGAATGCAATGAAAGCGGAAGCTTAACATTATCAAGTTAACTGGATTATGTATTCAGGAAATACAACTAAAAGATAAAAAAAAGTAGACTATACGTTGTCTTATCTATGACTCTGATGCCATCCCTTTTAGACTGAACATTGACTCGTAGATTTGGAGGATTTCCTGCCATGGTATTGCTCGCGGTTCACTTTCCATTTAGCAAAGTAGATCGCTACGAGGCTTATCAGAGAAAGTAATTCATTACTTAGAATCTCGACGATCTAATGTCAAGCAAAAGTGTTGCAAATATAAAACAAATGTTCCAGCTATCAAATGAAGAGACACCCAATACCAACCACAATTCTTTCTTGACGAGCTGTATGGTGGACGGAAGACAGGCGAATATTCTCCTACTGCCCTGGACAGCTTAAATAATACTTTTACGGGTCATCAAGGTTTATTTTTAATCTTTAATGACCCGCAAATGACAATTAACCTGACCCTTGATTAACAATTGTACCCTAGTTCGTATAATTCTTGATTAAACCAGCAGGTACTACGACAAATGGGTCTTGCAATGTCTTCCGTGGCCTCCCCTTGCGTTTGCTGAGCCTTCGCTTCTCATTGGTCATTGTGGTCACTGATGTACCAATTTGAGTCAGGATGTGATTACGCACGGGCTGTGGGTATAATCTCTTTATCATCCACGCGACCTAAGTTTGAGGGGATAAGATTGGCCACTAATAGCTTCCATAATAAAAAACTAATTTATAATTATCTCAATTTATATTAGGCAAAGCAACGCAAGTCTAGGAGGCTAATGATCAGGAGTGATATGACATAAACTACAATTCTAAAAAATAGCGCATTAAACCACCGAATCTACATTTACAGATGATTCCTTAACTTACTAGAATGCACTCTAGTATTGAAGTTTAATATAATCTATCTAACCGATATTCCACGGTGAACAGCTACCAGTCCTTATATCGTCAATATAATACTGTATCCAACTTGATTCGGCAAATGGGTAAACTTCTGGTTTCGAACCCACTTAGAACTCTTCTTCTTAGAACTTTACTTAGAACTTCAGCCTTCTATCATGGCCTCCACTTCAAACTCATATAGCACTCATAGAACTCCCCCTAGCACTTAAGGCGAATACTAAAGCTCCAATATATATACATGGGTCTAATCTGTGAATAATCGCGTTCTCTTCTTGAGTTGGTTGGAAAGAATTGCCGTTCTGGCCCCAACGATTTTCCGAGAGGATTTTAGTAGAATGCGTGATAAAGTCCCGTCACAAGATCATTCTTAAAGACGCATCAGGAGAGGTAGTGGCCGACTGAATAAATCATCCTCTATTCACTTTTTGTTATCGTTCTTTTTCAATTGCTACCTTCTTGACGCTCTGTAAGTCCATGGTTCACCAACATCTGCCGATGCCGACATCATCGAAGGGTACTCTTGCTCCGACTCAATATCCAGTAAGTTCACGAACTGATCACCCTGCTTCTTTTCATTCCATTGCTTTTAAATGAACATCTGCTCAAACTGTTTGGGAATCCATCTGTGAGACATTTTTAGTCTGTGTGTGGGATTATTGTACTACCTTCACATGAAAGTTATGCTTTTTGTGTTTTAAAGTATTCTTCTTTATGTGCCATTCTATTCAGGTGCAATATGCTGGAGCTTTGCTAGGGAATCCCGCATAGTTCCGAGGATTTTGAGCTTCGTAAACAAAACTCGGACCATATGTTATCTTCGTTGAGATAGTTCATCTGTTATAATTCGTGTGTAGATAGTGGGCCTAGTAGGGCGTTATCACTAAAATTATAATCAACATGTTATTCCTATTGGATTAAATCTTTTGATGATGTCACGATATTAGAGAAATAGAAGGATGAAACTTTGGGATCACCAACTACCGTATGTATCTTTGGGATGCACGGGACCATTTACGTCACAGCCGCCCCCCTCTCCCGGGGGGCTAGTTTCGTTTTCCTTTCCCGAGCTAGCTCTGCCCCATTTCCAAATACAGACCCTGCACCGGTTCGAATGGATTCCTCTTATGTTTCCTCACAACCAGGCTGAGTTTTGAGTTGCTGGGTGCCCTGTTTCTATTTTATTTAATTGTTTTAAATGTTTTAATTACTTTAAAATGGCCCTAACTCGGGGGTCCTTCAGGCGGATGTCTTAATTTTCTCAGGAACGATTCTACGCACCGAGACATTCCATATGAGGTCTCGGGTACCACATTCGGTTCACCTCATCTCCACATACAGTCTGCCGACCCCCCATGATATTGGTCATATTGTCCTTGTGCGGGGGTGTTTAAATTTATTTATTGATTATCTCGGGTTTGTCTAGTCCGATTGACTTAAGGTTAGTATAGTTCAACTCTGCTCCTGACCACCTTTCGTCCTTGACCCAGCTTGTCTTGCTCAAGATTTTTAGAAAGATTTTAATCTTGTTACACCAAAGAAGTGTATAACTTCTTACGTGCGTACATAAGTACGCACATACTTTTTTTCTTGTTTTTTTTATATATGTATATTATAATATTCAAAATAAAACAAAGTTTCTATGAATATTAAGTTTTTTTTGCGACCTACCTAAAGTTAAGCCTTGTTTTGTCCCAAATCAGTCTTTGAGTTTGACATCCTTGCTATAGAGGAAACATTGAAATCGTTAAAATTTAAAACTGTCTTGGTAGCTGAGTGCATTTTCTACCGATCTTCATGTCTGGCAGTATTAAAGCTGAGCTGTAACTTTGAATCCTAATTCTCTCCAAAAAACTTGTTTTGAGGAATTCTACGATATTATCTCTGTGTTATATGTAACAAGATCTGAAAAATTTCACACGAGGAAAATTAAGTATGCGAGAAACAAACTAAGGCATTGATTTCGTCATTTTACAGTGCCGCAAAATTCCGGCGTTCCTTGCCAATAGCTCTCAGGCCTCTTAAAGCTATGATATTGCACTCAATACAACAACACCACACAAAATACGCATTAAGGGATTTCAAATGATGATATGAATTTTTTAATTATATTTTCTTGGAGTGTTAAAAGTTGGAACTTAGTTTAGACAGTGAAAATGATTTATTATTTTTATCAAGTCATTATATCTATATATTTTAATTATGATTTATGTATATAATTTTCCTTTTCTTACGCTTGATATACATCAGGTTTATTGAAATTTTGTACTTAATTTTAAGTTTATTTTAACGTACCATAACAATGAAGGGATTGTAATTAATTAAATAAGTATAACTATAAATTTCTGTACTAATAAGTACTACCTAAACCGATGTGGTTTAGCTAAAATAAATTATTTTTTTAACTAAATAATATCAATTTTGTAAGATATGTACTTATTTAGGTAATTTCTTCTTATTAACACGATTAACTTTTAACATATTTCAAACTCAAATGTAAATAACTATATATTTAAATGTTCCATGCTCTTTCACCAAATTTTTATAAAATTTGCTATCCTAGACATGGATTTCTCAAAGTTTAAACACCTCGGTTATATTTACTTATGCTAAAGCGTTAGAAATTAAAGATAATATAAAAAAAATGAATTACTCTTTATATCCAATTAGTTTAACTGAATCCCAGCACGGTGAAACTAGGTAATTTTCTTGTGTTGCCGTTACCGTATTTTATTTACTCTGGTCTTATCAACATGCAGAGCAATGCAACTAACGGCATTTAAATATTTTTCTACGCTAAGTGCCATTGCATATTCTTCGCTTTTTATTAATCCAGGGAATTGGATATTGAAATAAATTTTGCCTTTCATAAAATGAAATTGAGTGTGCTTCCACAGGAATACGTTATGCCACAGAATGTATAACTTAATTAGAGTTTTCGCTGAATTCAAAATGGAGGAAAATTATTCGAGTTAATTTGCTTTATTTCTTTAACTATGTTGAAAGCTGTCAAACAGTTTGTAGTTTAGTATTTTTCCCTTGAGAATGTTATGTACTTTTTAAGTTAAAATACTAAATATCCTCCAAGGCATCTTAATTTATTATCAGTTTCTTCTGTAAATTGTCAATGTACCGCAGATATTATAGTATATATATGTTAATTTGCTTACTCAGATCCTAATGACTCCAAACGTGCTAAAATATATAATATGCTAAAAAGGAATTAAACATTACTAAAAAAATTTGGATGTCAAATGTGAGTAGAGTTTGTTAGTATCTTGTATTAAATAAATGAAAAAAGTTTAATTAATATAAAAAATAGTAATTTTGGGAAGAATTCCATAAACACTTAGTAGCTTATTTTTTCTTGTTTTATATTTCTGTTTGTTTTAACTTATACGACTAGGTTAGGAGATAAACTTCTCAAAAATTGAATTTCTGAATAATTTTATTGTTTTAAAGAGCATAAATAGGCTCAAAAAGTCATAATTATTAAATAAAAAACATGTGTCACTCTTTTTTATGAAAATTTAGCAACATTTTTTAAGTTAAGAAAACCAACGTGATAAATAAACATAAATTGCACATTATGCAATTTTAACGTCATAGATATACTTCTTGATCCCTCTGAAGTGTCACAAACCGCAGGATAAGAAATATTTTAAGAATTATTTTATTAGAGAGCATTTTTTAAAATTTGATGGTCATGATTTTTCGTCAAAGTTACTGCATGTTCTCAGCTAAAAATGGCTGTAAAATGTGATTAAATGCAGCTGTCTTAAAACCTGTGGTTTGTTACACTCTGAAGGGCCCATAGCATGTATGATATAAGTTTCATTGCATTTTATTGGGTTATTTAGAAGATATCCCGTTTTTCGTGCACAAATTATCATTAAATTTTTATTCTTCAAAAAACGATATAAAAAAATATTTTTATTAGTTCGATAAATTAAATGTGCTATAAAAAAATTTAAAAATATCTCTAGTTTTATGTATTAGTCCTTCTTCCTCAATAATTAATTTTTTTTTCCAAATGACCCAAACAACACTAAACATCAAACACCTAAAAATCACTTTTTCAACCTTGTCAGATACCTTAAACTAAAAAACAAGTAATGTAAACAAATAATAATGTCAATTCCTGCTTAGATCAACACAGAAAAATTTTACTTTAGCTAATCAAATTTAATGAATGAAGAAATATTTGAAAAAACTATATCAACATCAAGTGCCATCCACTACAAGCTTAAAAAATGTGGTACAGCTTAGTGGGTCAATAAAGAATATTTCATTAACGACTGAAAATTTCAACAAGATATATATAAATAAATATATATATATATAGGGAGAGAGTGAACCAATAGTATACGGATTGAATGATAGTACATACGTATTTTTCTGTCAAATAGTTTTGTAAAAAGGAAAGATGTTGCCAATTTAAGAAAAAAAAGTTAAATAGTAACATAGTTATTATTGTTGTATTCGAGCTTGCGTGGGAAGTTTTGATAAATGGCTGCATATGGCGGTATTTGGCATCGTCTTTTAATTTGTCGAACTTGGTCGACAAAATAATAGGTAAGTACAGAAATAATAAATTTACACAAAAAACCGTGTTTAATTCACTATCGCCATTTGATAACTAAAATATTAATGAACAAGTTATTGAAGCAAAGAGAACTCTTTCATTAAGAATTTCTGACTACTTAAATGAAAAAAAAAAAAAAATTAAAAATACATGGAAAACGAAATCCAGTAATATAGCGTTTTATAAAAGGATAATAAAATTTCTTCAATCACGAATGAAAACATATTTAACTATTTAAATTAATAATTTCTACATGATTTTCTATTTTTGCAAAGGAATCCCAAATAATTCGGTTTATTAATTTTAGACTTCACAAGGTTATTTTTTATGCAAAATATTCCTAATCTATCAATAAGATTTTTATTTTTTTTGATAAATTTTTGTACTATATTCTTATTAAATTTCTGAACGAATTTTTTTTACAGTGTTTTAAATCAAACTGCTAATTGGAAAACGATGTTAAATATATCTACTCTGATATTATTATTACTTATAACTAAACTAAATATTACTTATTATAGAACTCATAAGACAGATAATTCCATATTCGAAGTGAAGGCTGTCACACTTTTGTAAACAAAACTTTTCCCTTATATAACAACACATGTCCAAGTTAGGTACAATCGTTAAATCTGTCGGTTAAACATTCCAAATGATTGGTCTCAGTGACATGTTTAAAATATTTTTAAAATCATATTTTTACGTGTTTTTGAATAATTTTGAAAGCTTCTGTAAATTGTGACATTCTGTTTAAACATAACTTGATAATCTTTAAAAAGTGCCGTTACTTTCAAGATTTTAAAAGTAAGCCATCAATTACTGAAAACATATCTATAATTGTGAAAATTTTTCTAAAATAAAAAGGAGCTCGGAAATGTCTTTCTTTTAGTTACGTTAGTTTGCCAAAAATATTGAAAGAAACGAGTTTGAAATTTACACAGATAACTCCTAAGAAGACCAGGCTTATATCAAACTTATTTTTAGCCTAAGTAACTAAAAAATTATTTATATATGATTGTAGTTCTACTGTTTGTTGACACATAGTATATAATATCACATGATAATAATAATAACAATGTACTAAGTACATAAAAATTATTTGAAGTAACCTCAATTTCATTTACGTTTGACGCAAAAACGTTTAAGATGAAATATTGGTTTACAAGAAATAATGCCACGATCACAATAAACAACAATGTATTTTCATGCTTTTTTGTCACTTAACACGAAAACGTTTCTCTTCTGGAAATGAACAAAGTGTGGAAATGACCAGGCCCTCAATGAATTGTTTGAGACAGTTTCAGTACTATTGTACTGTCCTACTGTATCGTCGGAAGAATTCGTGGCAGTAGATGATGTGATAATGTGTATACAACCCCAATTATGGCAGGTAAAGACATTTTGGAGTTTGTTCAAAGTACACAAAATATAACTGAGGCAGATTTGGGCGACGAAAATGAAATGAGTAAGATATTCCTAAGGCATCCGAAATAAGGAACATCATGAAAAGTATGCGCAGCTATATTTATACGCACATTCCAATGATGAAATGAATAAAAAAAATGGATGACATCAAACAATTTGTTAATTATCTGCTAAAAAGACAATGTAAAGGAAGATATTAGATCAGCGTTTCTCAAACTGTGAGGCACTCCCCCCTAGAGGGGCGTGATAACTCTAGAAGGTTGGGCGCGAGCATATTGAAAATTTGAAAAAAAAACTAAAGATTATTCAAAACATTATTAATTTACTGAAAGTAAGCAGACAAAATACTTTCTGACATAATAAAATATAAAATACACATTTACACTAATATAATACACTTATAAAAGTACCTACACTATACAATGTATTTTATTATTAATTTAACAATACTAAGTTAAGAACAAATTTGATAATTACCAGTAACCCCATGGGCTTGTAGTAACACTTATCTTGACGATTTGTACTGTTTAAAATTAATTCCATAACTGTCGATTAAAAGTTACGCGGTTTGGTCTCCAATGCCGCGGTTTTTAACGTTAACGCGCGTATTTTGATGTTTTATTGGGAGGGGGAGGAGAAAAGGAATAAATAATCAAAATCCTCTGAAATAAGTAAATTTTTTGCAAAGCCTGTCAAGGTTCTTTTATTGTATACCAAAACCTTAAGAATAATTTTATGGATAGCAGTGCACAGAAAAGATCGTACTACTTCGGAAAGACATGTATATACGTCCAGATGATTAATGCTTTGGCTGAGCGAGACGTTTATATACATCAGTGGCACATAGGAGGATAAAGTCGAACACACACTGTAGCTTTAGTGTAAAAGTGGAAAATTACTGAATTCAATACAATGTTATTGAATGGAGGGGGGAGTTCAAGCCTAGTGCCACTAAAGACCCGCCGTGTACGGCAGCGATGCACGTTAAATCTGTCGAGAGCTGAAACGTCTTCCCGTTGGTGTGGTGTGGTAGTTAGGAGAGGGGGGTGTCAGCTCAGGTGTCATCCACGTCACTTGACCATGGTTCAAAATTACGTGGTCCGTCACCAAAAGCCCAAGTGCAGCTGAACAGTGTGACGTTAATATTCAATCAATCAATCAATGAATAGAGGGGGGAGCGATGAAAATGATGATTGAATATTGGGTCGCGAGTATTGAAAGTTTGAGAAGCACTGTATTAGATTTTTTTCCAAAAAAAACCCAATAAGTGTTTGTTTTTCAAAAAACTTGCAAGTTGTGAATTAAATTTCATCAATGCTTTTATTTCACTGATTTTTATTAAATAATTGCATCTATACACATCTATGTAAATAAGATAAGTTTCGTTTAATATATGCATTTTTTGCAATATCCTTTAAGACTATAATATGTTTCAGTCCCCTCAGCTTCGTTATTTTTTATGATAACATTTCTAAGATTCTAAAAATAAGGACTATTTAAGCTATTTCCCTTTTTCGACATTTTAAATTATATGAATAGGACATAGTAGTTACATGTAAATAGCACAGGAAATGCAATTTTTGATCAATAAACCCGTAGGTAATAGACAAAGCTTCCGAATTCCCCGTATATCATTCAAAAATACCTACAGAAGAAATACGAATACTTGTTTTCCATTGGAAATGCTTCCATACAACCTACTCCAGCCCTCATATTTCTGGAAAAACATCCTTTCTTCCGTTGAGCCTAATCCTAAGAAGATTATTGGCTGCTGGATCGAAAATATTAGGAAAATAAAAGATTACATTCCCATGGGTGTGGGAAGCTATTTTCATAAATGCTCTACCATGACGTGATGCTATGAAAGTAATACAGTTCCTTTTCTCTGATTCCCTGTATGAATGAAATCATTCGAGAGCTTATAGTTAGTCCTTATTTCTAGTTAATCGATTTTTCTTCTTGCTGAAGGTAAATGGGAAATGATGAGGCTCAGTTGTCAGACGATGAATTTCCGGGAATGTCTCTATTGTGCACCCCAAATAGAGTGCTGACTGACTATTTGTTAAAGGAAGTAGAGATGGATATTTTAGATGAATTTGTATGCGTTTATTTAATACCCTTCAAATGTTAGTTACAGTACTAGTAAAACGAGTTTTAAGGTATCTCCGACTACTTGCGACAACTGTTCTTTTTAAACAAGTAATATATAAAGTCAATTCCTACTTTGAATGGATGAATAGAAAGTATTTTATTAATTGAGAATTTGAATAAGATATTTAGGAAGAGAGTGAACTAATAGTAGGAATTGAAAAAAAGAGCATGATTTGTCTGCATTGTTGTAACAATGCAGACCCGGTTTGGCTAGCTTGGCGCCGAGTGGTATATGTATCGGATCGTGGATTGCTTTGTGACGAGTTGGATCCCATTGCCACTAAAGATCCGCCGTGTAGGGCAGCGATGCACGTTAAATCTGTCGGGAGCTGAAACGTCCTCCCTTGGTGTGGTGTGGTAAATGGGAGAGGGGGGTGCCAGCTCAAATGTCGTCCACGTCACTTGACCATGGTTCAAAATTACGTGGTCCGTCACCAAAAGCCCTCGTGTAGCTGAACAGTGCGACGTTAATATTCAATCAATCAATCAATTGGCTAGTTTGTCTGAAAAACATGTTTTCGATGCCAACTTTTGTCATTGTTTTAGCAGTTACATTGTTACAACAACAGAGACGAATCTAAGATGGCATAAGAAACCGGTAAAAATGAAGCCAACATGACTGTATCTGTAATTCTTTGAAGAAATAGTTTCAGTAAAGTAATTTTAATTAATTATAATTCAATCATCGTATTTTTACCCCAAACAATAGAGTATAGAAAATTCAGCTCAAATGAGGGCTTTAAAGTGTGAGAAAAGAAACCTTTTAAAGTTTTGGCACAATTTGCCAAAAGGGTCGCGAAGTCGCCAAAAATGATGCCAACGTGGCTGTATTTGTAATAATTTGAATAATTAGTTTTAACAATTAGTTTTTATTAATTATAATTAATTTATTGTATTATTCAAAAAGTTATGTTTATAAAGTTTAAGCTCAATTGAGCGCTTTAAAATGTGTTTTATTAACGATTGAAGAATTCCACCAAGATAAATAAATAAATAAATTTTTAGAGAGTGTCAGCTATAATAGAAGGGGGTGAAAAGGAATGGAGATTTTTTTTGTGGTTTTTAGGTTTATTTAGTACATTTTAAGAAAAATATGCGAAAACTAAGAAGAGGAAAAGAAATTATTATTACTAAAATGGGAAAAAAATTGGTAACAGTTTATGAAAATACATAAATGGGTCCCATCCCGTATAAAAAGTTTGTCAACAAATTTTCAATTTTAGTGTGATGTTTTCACAGTCCTTTTTAAAAATGATCTTCAGGATAAGAGATTTTTTTTTATTTTTACCAAAACTAAGGCACTTTATCTTAGCTATGACATGAAATTCGTTAAAAAAAACAGTGATTACGTTCACATAAGGGATTGTAAATTTTCTAAGAAAACAGAAATTGATAAATCTGAAGGTTAAAGCACTTGTAATGTTACACGAAACACACATACAAAATTTCAATACTTTTTAAGCAAATGCTGTCCCCGTGTTAGCCTTTTCAAAAAATACCATTTCGAGTAAAATAAATTTTAAATTATGGCATCTTGTTTACAGTAGTGGCAAATGCTTTTACCAAAACACCTGTTTTTGTTCTAGTGAATGGAAAATAATAAACTAGGTATTTTTTAAAGCTGATAAGATGACCTATAAAATAAGATCATAAAAAAATTGGTTAAGTTTTGGCAAAATTCACGATTTTAGGGTAGTTGGATAATTTAACCATTGATTTCATTTTCTGGCTGCATTGTTTTGCTTATTTCTTGCTGAGATTTCAATATTTCTGATTTTTAAGAGTTCTTTTTTTTAAAAAAAAAAGTATGATCGTGTGTTAAGGATGTGTAGTTTCTTTTAAGGCAACATAAACCTGAGGGAAATTTGCCCACTCTACACTAACGTTAGTGGTCACGCGGGATGACGGATTCTCTCCAATCCTTTTTTTATAAGTATTTATGTGGTACACGATGAAAAAATGTACTTCCAGTGAATAATTTACTTGAGAGAAATTATATTTACATAGTTTTAAGGGCTTTTATAACTTCTCTTTGATAATTTGAGAAAAAATCCAATCACACACACAAATTGAACTAAAAGATTTCAAATGCAGTGTCGTAACGTAAATCCCCACACAGCGAGGGGGAGGGCGAGTCTGACTGTCACCAAGTACGTGCCCTTTGTGAGATGCGGCATTTGGGCCCAAAGCCTGACTTTGCAAGAGGGCCCTAATAGTCTCCGTTATGCCACTGTTCAAATGTACGTGACTTTAATAAAGGGCACAAATCAGAAACATTTTTCATAAACATTAAAAAAAATATTATTTGCAAGTAAAATTGCCATATTTTGTGCAAATATTGTAGTTTTATTGTCCTTACAGGACCCACAAATAGCATTTTGAACTTTTTCTTGGCGTAGTGTATTGTGCTAAACTTGCGGCATTATGTCTTTTTCGATGGAGATGTTTAGGTAGCACTTGAAAATCTTCCTTTCAACTCCAACGCTTCCTGTTCACTTTTCTCGAACTTACTTTCGCTATTATGATTAAAAGAATTATTTTATCGAGTTTTTACCTTACTTGATCAACTTCTTTTTCTGAAACTTTAATTTCATCCAATAGAGATTGAAGGTAGGCGTACAACACAGAAACCAAAACCACTAAGTCGTTCACGGGGGGAATGTAGCTTGTTCATAAAAAATATTTTGGAACAAAAGTACCATAAGTTTGTAAAAAAAAAAAAATGTTTGCCACTCTCTCCCATACAAGATGGAGATACACGTAAGAAATACATTTCAGCTCCCATGAAGACTGCGATATAGAAGGATACTGACAAAGTTATTGGGAACAAATAAATTTTTACTATAATTAAAGATTTTATAGCCCTGGGTTAATTTGTTAACCTCATGACCTCTCCGGCATTAAAAGTAAGACCAGAGGGGAGGGGGAGGGGTAACTGTCTTGATCTGAGGGTCCCATTGTGGTAGCTATAGGTACCGAAGAGTCACACCCTTTTAAAATGATTGCATTCATTAGATAATTTTGAATTTCAGAAATTGTATATGTCGGGTGGCGAACCTTTATAAATCCACGTGCCATTTTTCAAGAGAGATATAGACGTGCCGTCCAATAATTTTGACTTGCGATTATTGGAAAAATAATAAAACTAAATACTGACAACCACGCACACAACAACAACTCTATTTACTACGGAAAAATTCCTTTTTGCACTGTATCATAGTAAAAGTTTTAGTTTTATACGTATAATTCAAATTATAAAGTAACTTTAGTGCGACCTCTGTTGTTGCAGATTAAATGATAAATATCACGGTAGGATTGTAAGAGGCTACTTTTAGCAGGAATTCATGCTGAATTGGAATCATCTGCCAAACTGTTTTTAAGCGAGTCTTTAATGTTATTCATCCCTGAAAATAATGACTGACTGGAAGAACCAAATGAAAATATGGTTAAAACTAAACGAACCAGCTTCATCGAACAGTTAAATGTGTCTGGAATCCGTTTTACAGACGGTGTTCTACATAAAACATTTTTCAGAACATTAAACACACATCGCTTTGTCGTCTTTACTAATCATACCCTATATCTCGATCCCCCAAGTTTGAAATTCTCTGCTACATTAACTATTTTGTACTTATTGTCTTTTTGCTGAACTAGCCATGCTAAATAACTGTTAGAAATCGTAAATATAACACAAATAAACTTTAAAATGCAGTAGTGTCAATGAAATCGTCTTTGCTATGCGTAGACAAACTTCGCAACATTAGCAATTGCAGTCCATTATGTAAATAAGGCAAAACATTAACAAACGAGTGTACTTTCTGCCACATTGCGACCAATCACTCGCGTTTGATCGTAATACTTATAAGTGAACTTCATTAATTTGAACTGTAAAATGTGCAAACCGTTTTGATCGATGGCGTACCCGAAATATTATGCCGCATGCCGTCAGAGGCACGCGTGCCATTGGTTCGCCATCCCTGGTATATGTTGTAATATAAAAAACAAATTTATAATATAATAAATTATATAATTCCCGTTATTTTTCAATTTCTTTGCTGTCCTGATTTTATATCTATAGCTGCAATAATATTAATTTTGCAATCAGTTTACGGAGACTAATGTATTATGGCATACTATTTAACCATTTTCTTTTAAATCAAGAATATCATCGTTTGCTGAAATTCTTATTACAGCCTGTAAGTTAATGTCAGCCAATATGTATTAATTTTTACTGTTGTTGATGTTCATACAAGGAAAACTTTGCTCGCAGTTTGAGTTAGTAAAAAGTTATAAGAATATTTTTTTTAAAAAAAATCGTCGTTACTATGTGTTTAAATGGCAATATTGTGATCTATATTTTAAATAGCGCAAACAAAATATAATATTAAAACAAGTAATACGATTTATTAAGTTTTCTAACCGAAAAACGTAAACATTTATTTTACTTAATATTTCTTCAACTGAAAATTAAAAAAAAAAAGATTTTCCACCTTTTTTTTTTTGTAAATACAAAATATCCCAATTTATTCAAATATTGTTTTTTTTCTTATTTTTCTCATTTCATGCAACTTTATAAACATTTTTCTTTAGTTATTCTCTCATGTAAATTGTTTCCTGAAAACAAATACGTTCTTTTTAGCATTCAATAATTTTACAGACCAATCATTGCAAATAAAAGTACGTAATGAAACTAAATAAAAATGCGATGTTAAAGCCTTATAAAGCTTAATATAGCCTTATTTTCCATGTAAGAAAGAAGACAAAAAAGAAAAACGGAAATCGTTCATCGCAATCTTTGACAAAGAAACTTCACTGCAAAAAGTATTTGTATTCAATATCTTACTCAAGATTTACTCGATTTTTTTTTATTGTTGTTGGTTAAAAAGATTGTTTTTATGCCTTAAAGCAAAATGCATTTTATTAAAAGATGATAAAAAAATTTTGCAGGATTCAAAAGCCATTTTCTATTTCTAAAGCAATACTGGATTATTTTCCGAGGCACCAAATTTTCTCATTTCGAGAATTCAACAAGCTTAGCAAAGAAATTTTATTTGTGTGTGTGTGTGTGTGGTGTAATGACGAAATGCGGGATTCATTTTCTGATGTTTTCTAAAACTCAATACTTCAACAGATTGAGCCTAGGGCGATATTCGAAAGACGATGAAATACTAAAATAGGCTTCAAAGTACATGTTTTAAGTGAAATTTAAATAAAGTACATATTTGGTGTTAAAGAATTTTTATCGTTTTCGCACTTAAGAAAAAGGAAAGTTAAGTGAGGATATATTTACTGTTTATTATTTCGGTTAAAATTAATGTCGTTTTTTTCTAGTGAACTAAGTTTGCGAATTTGTTGTTTGCCGTTACAGAAATTTTATTTCTCCCTAATAAAAATTGTAATTTCAATTAAAAAAGGCTGTATGTTAACTTTGTTTTACTCTAAGTAAAGTATTTTTTTTATATTAAGAGAAACACAAAGTTTTATATAAATTAAGAATGAAAAAGTATTCACATATTTTTTAAAAAAAAAAAAAGTCAGCTAAAATAAAAAATAAGTACAGTTAGCTACGTGCCATTTAGTTTATTTCAGAGAAATCAAAATAATAATAAAAAAAAACAAGTAAATACTTTGTTTTCATTTTTGCATAGATTTTACCAGTTATCTAAATGTAAATAATTATGATTTTATATTTGTTTTGTCCTTAGTTCCTTGTATTCAACTTAATGATAAGCATATGATTATTCTGAAATATTGCAGGTGTTGCCACTCCTAATAAGTCCAACCCTCTTCCTGTTTGATATTATTTAATATTTGTTTTCCATTTCTTTTATAAAATTTGAATCTGGCAGCAGAATTTTAGTTAAGTAAGTTTTTGCAATATTCTAAATGTAGCTGCGTCTTTACGTTAAGAAAAGAAATGTATAATATTTTATCTTTACGGAGCGTGAGTTCATATATTAGTTCTTTCATGTAAATAGCCTCATTTATCCTCCTGCGTGTCAAAGAAATATTAAATGAATATTGAAACTGAAGAATAATAGTTAACTCGAGTCACACAAGAGCAGGAAAGGAATATTCATTTTGTTTTTAAAAAAAAGCTTTATAATTTTTTATTTCCTGACTTACATTTGAAATGGATGGAAAATTATATACTGCGACTTTAAATACTTTCGTCGTGAGAAACACGTTTTAAAAATGGTAAGACTTGCAAAAGATTAAAACTTTTAAATGAAATACATTTACTAACAATGTAAAGCAATTTATAAAACTTCAGCTTAACATATATGGTGTAGGCTTAGAAATCCCAGGAACTAACATGTGCTAAATGCGAAAGGTTTTTAAAATCGTATGATAGAAATTAGATATAACTCGGAAAAATGTACATCATAATTGATGGATATTAATACATATAAAACAATTAAAAAAAGAAAATTGTTTTATTAATTTATGTTGATCGTTTAAATAAAAATCACACATTGTATAATAAAGGCGTCCTCAACGATGAGATTAATTATTTTTAAAGTTAATTTAAAACATTTTTGCCATAAATATTAAATAATAATTTATCTAATCCGTCATTTGAACATTTTTACCACAGTGGAAATATTCATCTCAATTAATTATAGCTATGTGATTCTTAGGTTGTAATTAAGCGTTAAGATGTCCATGCATAACCTACTTAAAATTATTCAACATTATTAAAATATTAAATTGTGAAACTAGTTAATACAATTTCAAATGAAATAAGAAATGTAGAGAAATGTTACATCGATTTATTGTGACGCAAATTTTTTAAACTGTATATTGTTTGAAAAGCTAATTACCAATTACAGTTATCTATTGGACACACAATTTTTAACAATTCAAAATGGCTTTAATGATGAGGATTGTTGTACTGAAATAATACGAGAATTTTTCTAAAAACGTGAACAAGCTAAACAAAAAGTGTTCAAGCATTTTTTTGTGACATGTGCAAGAAGTTTATTTTATTTATTCTAGAAGTTTCTTTTATTTATTCTAACATTTTTAAAACTAATTTTTATCCAATAATCTACGTTCTTTCTTTCTTTTATGTTTTTGTTATTTTTGACGTTGTCTTAGCAATCTTTGTAGGACACCAAAAACTCTAAAAATAAGAAGCAAAAAAATTATCGTATTGCTTAAACTTTTTGACTTGTCTCTAATATATATTCGATGCTATGATATTCAAATTCATGAGAACAAAAAATAACATTCAAAGGCGTTATAGTCTAAAAAAGTGTCAGACAGAAGAGTAAACGTAAATTCTCACGAAAACTTTCTTAAAAACGTAAGAAACTAGAGAAAAACTTTACTTCCCAAAACAATATCCAAAATCCTTTCATCTTCCTCAATGAACCCTGCCAGGTTCTGAAAGAAAACGAAAAGCATTAAATTACGGAAATATTCCCAGTTGGCTTTTTGCTACGTGTGAAATGTTCCCTTACATTTTTGAATAATAATGGTGTTTTTCCAGGGCGTGTTCCTGGTTCCAACGAAGACGATCCATTACTCTTGTCTTCGCGGGTGCAGTAATTACTTTATTTAAAACGGCATTATATTGGAAACGGCCACAACATGGCTGTTTCTTCTATCATTTTTAATGAAGTAGATGGCCATTACAACGTGAAAAACAACGCTGTTAATGATGAAATCGGCTTTTGTTTCTGAAATCTGAGCTATTATAGTTCCTTAGAGAGATCATTGAACTGTATGCGTTGATTTCTGGTTGTTTTGAAAGAAATACATGGTATTGGTCTGTTGTATAGTAATTTGAGTGATTTAAAAATGCTTATGATGTAATAAAGTATACCTTCATTATATTGAAATAGTTATTGATTACGCGAAATTGCTTAGTTTGACTTATCAAATTTAATAAGCTTTAGACAGTTAATGTTTTTCTAAGTTCTGTTTGTTACTGTTAACGAAAGGGTTCTCAAACTGTGGGACGCCCCCCCCCCTCAAGGGACATGATAATTTTACGTCGGGGGGTGCGAGAATATCGAGTTTAAAATAAAAGATTATTAAAAGTTTTTTAATTTGCCGAAAGGAAGCAAAGTAAAATATACAATGGCATAATAAAAGATAAAGTTCTCATTTACACTTTTATCATATACTTATAAATGTATCATAACTGCACATTGTATTTGATAATTAATTTATCAATACTAAATTATGAACAAGTTTAATACTGACTAGAGTCAGAGAGAAATTAAAATCGTTTCTGAAATACTTTTGTTTTCAGTGCAAAAAATTTATCAACCACCCCTGCTCAAAATTCAGGGAGTAATTTATTAATAAATTGCCTTTTTTTTCGACACTTGAAGTGAAATCTGTCTTCTTGGACAGTTGAGAGTCTATCTGTATCAAGGTACCTGGGTACTTGGTAATCTTAGTACCTCCTCCAATTAAGAGTTATTTTGCAATATGTTGCAATTTAAAAATTGGAAAAAAACGTAATGTAATACTTTTTAATAACTTACTTAAATCTACTACTTAAAAGGAGCGCATGCAAAATTTAATATTTATCTCGATAATTTGAACGGTTTATAATTAAGTTTGAATTTTAGAATAAGCCTGAAAGTATTGTATTCAATACATTGTTATTCTATGGTAGGGGGCGCGATGTAAATTATGATTGAAAATTGGGTCGTAAATATTGAAAGTTCGAGAAGCTCTGTGTTAACGAACACTTTTCAGAATGGAAATCAACTTGTGTGCATCCTTATGAACTTAAAAACAATCAATAATCGGCTAGTAGATTGTTAGATTATAGAAGGTGTTGGATTGTCCGAATATATAGATGTTTAAATAAAGAAGAAAATGAGTTGTCTTTGGAACTTTCCTTTGTGGTTTACCATTTACTGTATGCTTATTTTTAGTTGGATTCCACTTCTTGTTTGTTAATTCAGTTTTATGAAATACTAAACGTGGTATTCCACTAAACAAATGTTATTTTTATTCTAAAGAATCTATTATAGCTACATCAATCAGTCTCTTGCAACCATTTCATTCAAAGTGATAATACATTTTAACTAGACATCTTATGTCAGGGATAAGATAAATTAAATGCATGCTTTTTTCGGTAAATCTTTTTCTTTGTCCCGTCTTTTGCATTTTGCATTCCAAAGAATTCTATTCCATACACAGATTTTGTAACTTTGTAGCGTTCTTTCAAAATGGTATTGCCCGGCATGACTTATGCTTGATATATACCATGCTGTGGTCTTAAGGTTAGAAAAAACTAACGCATACCCCTGGTTTATTAATTATTTGTTTATCAATGTGTGTGGTGTTTTGAAAATATGCGAGAGCTTTTAGTAATGGACCACGTAATTTTCAGCGATGGCAAAGGGACTTCGATGACACATCATTTTTCTTTTAAAATTTCAACACTCATTTAACGTGAGGGCATTGAGCCTCAACAAACGTAACGTGTATCAGTCCGTATATACACAGGGATCTAAAGCCCCCAAGGCATGAGCACGTGACTCAACAGAATCAATGGTGACCACAAGTTCATAACACGGCTTTTGCATTTTCCTGAAGAGGCTGTATTATACTGTGGAGAAATATCTACAATTATACTGCTCTTAAAGCATATTTTATCTTCCTTAAAATATTAAAATGACCCGTGTTTCATTAATACACATATTATACTTGAGTACTATACTGGGTATATAAGATATATTTACACTTGTGTGACTATTTATTTTTCAGTGTACTTATTTTGAATTACTTACAAAATACCTTCACTTTTCTAGTTAGTAAACAGCTAAATATGCTTTAATTATTTCAATCAGATAAAACATCTTTGTTATAATATATCTGATTTTTTCTTGACAATTGAATCCATAATTACAACACAATTGTGATTAAATGAAGTATAGTGTGTGTTCTAACACATTTTCGACATTAACTTTGGGGTCTGTTTTATTGCGTTGTTTCACATGAGAACCTTGTCATGTGCAGGAGCCGCGATTGCTGCAAATTGTTATCATTATTTAAATACTATTGTTGTGAATAGATAAAAGATGATAGGAGAGAAGTAGATAATTATTCATAGAGAATACCAAAGTGTACTGAAGTTTCTGGAGTCGTTAACGTAACCGAGAGATTGACATGAGAAAGAATCTTGATTAGCATACTTGAAGATAATAGCAACCACTTAAAATTAAAATGCTCGGGAGCTTAATTTATTGATAAGTAATATGATAATTTATACACTTCACTAAGTTTCGGCTAGGACAATCATTCAGCACGTAAAGGAATTATTTTTGTAGGGGATTAAAAAGATATAAACACATTTTAAAACTTAACTTTATTTATTTCTTGATTACTTCTGAGACAATGTTATCGATGGCTCTCAGCCCCTTAACTACTGATTAGAAGTTACGCGATTTGCTCCCCAGTGTCAATGTTTTTCACATAGGCACTCGCATATAGTTCGTTAGTGGGAAAAGAAAAAGCACAGATAAGGAAAATTTTCTTTGAAGTAAGCAAATCCCTTTCGTACACATTGTCAATGTAATTTTATCGCAGTACTAAGCTTTCAGAATTGTTTAATTCAATGGTACTCAAACTGCACCTCACGGGCCGCGTGTGGCCCACCAGACTTATCTGAGTGGCCGGGTCATGGCCCTTTTTTTGCACAGGGAAATTTAATTATTTTCTCAGATAATCTATTTTTTCTCCTTTTAGTATAATTACCTTATGACGGATTTATACGCGTCCTCACACTAATACTCTTGGGAGAATCTTTGATCTAGCATTCGCGTTTAATTCACAACCATCCTTCTCAAGAAGATTAGATTCAATAGATCAATTAGATCAATATTCAGATTAGTTCGACTATGTAAAGTGAGTTTTGTAGTTATAGAGAAGGAGGTAGGAGGCAGCTATATTCGCTACGCCAGTGTTTCTCAAACTGTGGGGCGCGCCCCTCTGGGGGGCGCGGTAACCCTGCAAGGGGGGCGCGAGCATATTGAAAATAAAAGGTTTAAAAAATAATTTTTTGGAATGAAATAAAACAAGATGCTTTCTGACATAATAAAAAATACACATTTACACTGATATAATTTATTTTTATCATCTGGTGATTATCAAAAATAAAAGATTCCACTTCAAACGCTCATTATCCATCTTTGATCCTACACCCAAATTAAACAAATATTTTGTTTGCTTTGCGGTCAATATGAGAACGATGAGAGATTTTTTTTTTTTACGTTTCTTTTTTAACGATATCAAACAATGAACGATTTTTTATTACGTTTCTTTCAACCTAAAATATTACTTTAGCTGACCTTCGAACTTATTGGTATGGTTATCTCCGTCTTTTTTTTAGGGAAGTTGTAAATATATATAATATATTTCTGTTTCGTCTTTTTTCCATGTGAAAGAGTTTTATGATATATGGATAAGCATGAATATTCTGAAACATATAATGTATAATGAAAAACGTTTTACACAATTATTTTTTAGAACATGCTACACTTTCCCCATGAACAATTTTGATTGCTGTGTTGTACGACTTATTATGGTTTATAAATGTAAATAAGCAGAATATTAAAAAAATGGGCATCTGTGATCCCTATTAAAAGAAGTTGAAACTGATCACGCAATTGAAGAACCTACTGAAATAATGCATATTAATCAAGATATATATATATATATATATATATATATATATATATATATATATATATTATATATAGCTAAAGTAAATATCAGAAAAGCGTGAGACATGAAACGTTTGAGTTGATTTGAGTTTAGCTGGAAAATAACGTTCCTGTGTTGTTAGCGAAAAGTGTCTGTGATTTATGTCCTTTATTAAGGACATTATTTATTTGGAACATATTCTATAGTTTTATTGGATTTTTTCTTAAGTTTCTAAGAAAAATTGAAAAGTCCTTGAAAGTTGGTAAGTTTATTTTCTCTTAATAAAATTATTCACTGGAATTGTGATTAGTATAGTGTATAGTAAAAATAACTATAATTTAAATTATAGTTTTAAAACAAACTAAAAAACACGCTTTTATAGTGAATCGAACTAAAAAGCAATATATATATATATATATATATATATATATATATATATATATATATTGCTTAAAATTAAGATATACGAAATTTAATATTTATCTTGTTAATTTGTACGGTTTATAATTATGATCGTATTGTAGCCTTTACATCAAAGTGCATTATTATTGCATTCAGTACATTATTAATGTATAAGGGGGGCGCGATAAAAATTGTGATTGAAAAGGGGGGCGCCAGTAGTGAAAGTTTGAGAACCACTGCGCTACGCAGATAAAATTGAATAGGATTTACTTTCGCATGTAAAGATTAAGAGTGGTGTTTTGCCACTGAGTTGAACTAGTAGATTTGGTATTTTAGAAATCAAAACGATAGATTACGTTAGGTTAAATAAGCTGATTCCCCATATTTGCTGAATAATCATTGTTTTCTCCGTGCTACTCATTAGATATTCCTTTTTGGAATAGATTGCTGTTGATTATTTTGTTTGAGTGAATAAATAATTTGTGATTATGAAATTCTCTGGTTCTGCTTTCATTCCTCCCATACCCTTAGGTAGGGAAGACAGTGAGAGAGAAACTTCGCTGGAAGAAGTTTTTTACAACCTTTAGTTTTTCTAAATTTGGCTGTTATAAGATCCGTACTTTTTTTATTACTTTTATTAGCCGTTACAATCTAAAATGAACTTTCGTTCTGAAAAGAATTATTTGTTTTAGCAAAAGGAAAAAAAAACTATTTGAATACATTTGAAACAAAAATGCACAAGCAAGTCTGAACTAATTTAAAACAAATAATACTGATATCTGTCTGGAATTCAGTAAACACTTTTTGCTACCCTCCTGCACTTGATAGATTCATGTTTGATATAAAAAATTAAATGGGGTTCTGTCGAAGGAAAAAATCTTATTTGCAAAGTACATGTCAACTTAGTTTGTATAGCAGTAGAATTGTGACAAATCTATACGGAACTCTATCACTAACCTTCTAAGTCGACCTTTTTAGGGAAATTTAATTCCCTACCTATTTCCAATCAACTCCAAAAAGCGGACGGGATTCCTTGTTATGCAGATTAAATAAAGTATTTAAGTCAAACGAAATAGTAAAGTTAGAGCAGTAGGAGATAGATATTGAAGCATAAAGTTATAGTGAATTTGAATTGAAGATTTCTTGTTGGAGATAATTTAATCTCAAGAAGAGTTGAGATTCCGTTGGTAATTTTTTATAGATTTATAATTAAAGTCTCATTAAAGTTTTAGGAGTGAGATTAAAGTTAAATGTTCAATGAGAACATTATTAAATATAATTCTGGGATCTCGTATCGTGGTAATCTCTGCGTGATCGTTATTTAATAAATTAATTAATTGGATCATTAATTAATTAAGTTAATTTAAAGGATATTACCTTTAAAACCTCATAATACTAGTTAGATAAATTTGTCAATAAGTTTTTGATTCTATTTGGATAAGATAACCAAATAAAGAAAGTTGTTTATAAAAATGGCTACTGGTTCTTACATGACTCCTATTTATTCTCGTTCTCAAAGTGAGGTCCTAGAAGACCTTCACAGAATGTTAACAAAAAACTTGGTCTCATAAAAAATAGGAAATCGAAACTACCCTATAACTTGGTAACAAATGCATAAAACCGATTTTTTTTGTGAGTGTGTAATAGCTAACTTAATATAGTATAGAAATATAAAATCCATACGTGAGAGAGCTGTAATATTTTGATCAACTTTCAACATTTCAAATGTTTTTGTCTTGACTAAAACAAGCCTTTTCCCCCTCCACTAATCCTCATATTGCGTCCCGTGTGGAATAGCTGTCATATGTTTATGGCCCTGCGGAAAAGAAGGCTAAGTACCCCTGGTTTAACTTATCGCAGCGCAAAAGGAAAAATCGTATTTTGGAAAGACGCATACATACGTCCAGGCACTAAACGCACGGGTTGACCGAGACGGATATATACGTCGGTGACAGTTCCACAGAGTAAAAACTCAAATGACAATAATCTGAAAATATTCCAAAATGTGTTCCTAACCCCACCACAATCATTTTTTTTAAAAAAAAACTTAAATAACTCAGGATCAAATACTTCTAAGGTAGAAGCTTACATTCAAAATAGTGAATTGCTTAAAAACTTCGTCATAAGCCGAGCTCTAAGAATACTTTTCTTCTAGAACTAGAGTGCTTTACTTTAATAGCTATTAAATAGAATTTTTTTCACCCTCGCTTAAAGACCCCCCACATTTTTTTTTCTTTAAACAACACCCATTAATACTGTCAACGAACCCCAAGTTAATGAAAGCCTTTAAATAAGAACAAACACTTTTTTTCCCTTCAAGAAGCCGTTTCTAAAGCAAAAGGCCATGTATTTAGATCAACTTTGATAAACGACGATCCAAACATCATTAATTTCCATGTCTTGCATTTACTTTGAAAGGTTTTCTATTAGTAAATAGTGCCGGGAATATTTTCTTCAACTTTAATTTCATACCGTTCTCAGAGAATTAAAATTTAGTTGTCTTTTTTTTTTTGTAAAGATATGACAAAGCGTTTTTGAATTATGAAAAATGCCTTTTACCTATCAACCTAACTTTTCGAAGAGAAAAAAATGTATGTAGAGAGCGAGTAAACAAGAACTTAAATATAATGAGAATTTTTTTTTGTTCCTTGTGGATTGCGTGCAATGTTTTGCGGTGTAGAGCATAGACAAATTACTTATGTATTGAATATTTTGAATATTGCATTTTACGAAAATATTATTTCGTATTTGCATCATAAATTCTGTTTTTCTGATATCTCCTTAAAGCATAAAAAATAGCTTATAAATATAGAGAAATTGCTTTTTCGTAGGGCTTTTAAAAGCCTATTTCACTATGAAATAAAGGATTTTTGAAGTAGAATAACAAGGCTTCAAATATTTATTTTTAAAATTTAATTTCTCAAAGAAAGAGATTCGCAATATATGTTTTTGTAAGAACAAAAATTCAGTTTTGTTATTGGTAAGGTTCCCGAAACTTTTGTTTCCTTAATGGTTTCACTTCAGCTTTTTAATTCATTATAGCTATTGTTAAATTTACTCATATTTTATTGATTTTGGAAATTACGTATACTTGTACATAAAAAAACTTTTTATTTGAAAAAAAAAGTTCTGTTATAAATTATTTTGTAATTTAGAACTTAGACACATCGTCCCTGAATTATTTTCTTAAGGAATATTCCAACAGTGTTATTCTATATTTTTATATGACATAATTTTTGGATGAATTATTTTAAAAATTTAATTTTACTGCATGCTAATTTAATCGAATTTATTGTTTGTTTGTCGAATGTACGATATAGTAGTTATTGACGTGGACTGCAGTGTCGAAGGGCTTGAATTCAAACCCGGAGAAGACATGTGTGTTTGTCGATGTATAGTCTCTGTGTAGCAAGAAGGAACTCTAAGTATTCTTCGAGCTACAAGTCCTCTTGGTGGTTTGAAAAGAAAAAAAGCTTGGGTGGCTTTCTGAATACATTTCAGGGTGTTCGCACTCAAAATTTAAGATGAAACAATGCCAAATCATACTGTCACCTAACGTCAGATGTAAGATCTAGCTCCTAGCCTAGACGAATTTTGTGATCCTTGTGTCCTGACAAAAACACCGATCGGTTGGCGATAGCAACAACATCACTGTTGGTTATTACAATCGCAACACCAGGACAAAATCAAGTAAAAATTTGTTTCCAACAACTTATTTTTAACAATAGCAACTTATTTTATATATATAATGCCTAGTAAGAAGAAAACATAATTACAGTTTTAGGCAAGTTTGTGACATACAGGGAAGGAAGTTGGTATACAAAGCTAAAACCTTTGGAAGCTAAAACGACTCTAATACCGGTTAGACATCGGTTCAAACCCATGTTATATGAAGACACGAGCAAAGGATTCTGTTTTTCCTCAACTATATACCATACTTCCTTAATCTTAATGGCTGGAGAGGAAAGGCAGCTTAGGTCCTAAGCAACACATAACCGAGTGTTTTCAGTTGGGGAAAGGTCTGGAGAAAGTGAACGCCAGGGATACGTTTGAACATCTTTCATCTGCAAAATGCAGTAACAGATAAAGGGCTGCTATTCCATATTGTCTTCAATGTCTTGAAGAAAGGCATATCCAGATCTGAGATATCTAACGAGGCCTGCCAACGACACTGAATACAAGGTATCCTTGTCATGTAACCGTGAGTGGCCCATATCATCACACCAGGTGTAAAACACGTATGATGGTATCGAATTCTAGCAAGTCCCGTGTGTTCACTTCCAAATAGGAATACATCCATTTTAAGGTAGAATTGGGACTCGTCTAAAAAAGACGACTTGTTGCCACTCCTGTATCCAGTTTTGTCATTGACTGCACCATTATCACTCGCATCTATATGTTGAATTGTCAAGTGAAACCCAACATGGTTGCCATGAAGACAATCCGTGTAGGTACTTCTCTGCTTCAAGTAAGCCAACTCCCTGATTCAAAGTCTTTGATGCGGCTGAACGATCCTTCAAGGCCGACTTTTATCTAGTCCATTGACTGCAAGTGTTTCTCTTTTCCTGCCTAGATACACTGATATCAATAGTTGGAATGATTTCTGCTACAATCAACAGACACAGAATATTGAGTAGCGTAATTTGTAGAAGCGGGAATAAATGGTCATTCGAGACACTCAATCTATTCGATTAATGCAAGATTTTATCAGTAAAAAAGGCATAAAAATTTTGTTCTACTATCCTCTTTTTCTGTGCTTAGGAATAAGAGATTATTATAGGATAAGGCAAATATAGGTAAACATTTTATGAGCTATCTGATAGCAAAAAAAGAAAAAGAAAAAATGTTGGTGGATTATGTAATTTAATATAAAGCGCGTTTTTTA
The DNA here is from genome assembly GCA_019973935.1 of Trichonephila clavipes. Taxonomy (NCBI): domain Eukaryota; kingdom Metazoa; phylum Arthropoda; class Arachnida; order Araneae; family Nephilidae; genus Trichonephila; species Trichonephila clavipes. Next base: position 180,578 of record BMAU01003820.1, read on the forward strand.
ATCACATTCTTATTTATCACTAAAATGATAGATGATGCTCTAACAGCATTTCTCGAAAAAGGGTGTAAATTATTTTAAATTGAAATATTAAAAAAAAAAAGAAACATTTACCATTTTGGTAAAAAAAATTTTAGGGAGAGTTCCGTATTTGAACATATTAAAGTTTTAAATCAATTTCTGTATAAATTCACAAAACTGTATATTGTACATTAAAAAAATATGTATTAGAATTTCTTAAAAAAAACCAAATTTTTATGGGAAATTTCCATATATATATGCGGTGCCGGCCGCTATTGTCAAGCCTCAAGAAGACAACTATTCTACTCTACGCATGCCTGACAGAGCACAACTTGTTATTGAAACTCGACTGAATTTAGACGCTCGAAGAAGACGTCATGATACGACGTAAAAGACGGTGATTCGTCGTGTCTACGAGCAAGACAACTCAGACAATTAAGACATGAGATTAATTAATTTAAATAACTTGGAAATTATATGTACATATTTTAATCGTGAGCAATTAAATTCAAAGTTCACTGAAGACGTATTTGTTTTTTAACGGTCCTCAATGACATGTGCAACATATAAACATAAAATGGAACATAAAATTGAATAAATTTTCTTATATTGGACTATATATTCTTATCCAAAAATGTAGAGGGAATTATAGGTAAGTCGTAGGACTTACTGAGACAAAATATTAGCTGACTTAGTAGTGCAATGATAGATCTTAAAATGACAATGGAGTTTATATGAACTTAGAAAAAGACAAACATCATAAGAGATCTTTTCATATACGTGTATTTAAATTAAGTTGTTTAAATTTACTTTCACAACAATTATCAACAATAATCCTATTTCCTCCAAAGGAATTTTAAATTGTGATCTTCCAAATTATAGAAGAATGCTAATGGAACGAAAACGATAATAAAAAAGCATTGTAATAAACCAACAATAATTAGAAAATAAAAAAAAACTCATAAACTATACATTTTTTTTCAAAAAACAAACAACAAATGTTTTTCTGTTAAGCTGGGAACACCACGTAAAAATTTATCTATTAAAAATACAAAAGAACCCTGTTATTTTTTTTAAAAAAAAAGAGTAAATACAAGAAGAACAATTTCATAATTTTTTTTCTTGCACACTAACATTAATCTTTCATTCCATGGCAAAAACTTTTTAGAACATTTTCCTAACTTCCATAAAATAACTAACAAAAATTTTATAACCCATACAAGTTGCAGCAGTATGGGTTTGGCATATGCTAAACACGTAATTTTGCATTTTTTTGCAGTAGTGCGGAAGAGTTATTTGCTCTTTAAACATTTCCCCCTGTTAAACATTAAATGTATTTTTTATAAAAAAAAAAGGAAGATGAATACCGTAGTATGTACTTCGAGATTTCTAATACTTAAAACAAAAATTATTTATCCCAAAATTTGTATTTTTTATTTGTATATTCTGAAATTTCGAATTGACGCGTGATGTGTTTTAAACTTAAATTTCCAATATATAAGTTTACAATGTAGCAATTTTAGAAATAATTCCTATTCACATGTTTTTATATAAAATTCTATCGTAAATTCTCGACTTAAAATTCATTTCTCAAGTTTCTAAAATTTGTTAATATATTCCGTAGAGATTAGTTTCTTAAATATTTAATGTCTGATAATATGTAAGTATTATATAGTTATAAAAAAAGATAGAATGATAGAAAGAGAGAAGGAGAAGAGACAAAGTAGACAGAGAGCAAAAAATACAATTCATAGAGAGGATAATTAGAATGAAGGGAGAGTATGAGAAAGAGAGATAAATAGAAAAGAGCAAAAAGAATACACATTATCATAAAAAATGTAGGCACCAAGAAAGAGTTATCACAATAAAACATTGTTTCTCAAACTTTCACTATATGCGATCCAATTTTCAATCATAATTTTCATAGCGAACCCCCTCCATACAATAACAATGTATTGATTACAATAATAATATACTTTTGTGCTGTTGTTGTTACTGATGCTACCTGATCGGCAAAGGCCAGATCGATGCCCACGAAATTCATCATGGTAAAATCCTAAGTGAAGCCTGTCGTTAGCCGTAGCTTTAAGCACCATACAGATGACAGTACGATTTGACTCGTTTTCACCCCAATTTTGAGGGAGGACACTGGGGATGGACAGAAGCCTTTCACCTTTCTACCCTTTCCACCAACCACACGAGAAGACTTGCGGCTCGACGGCTATTTAGAGTACCCCCATGCCGTAAATGCACTATGCATTTACAAACATCCATGCCTTCTCCGGGATTCGAACCCAGTCCCTACAGCACCAAAGCTAGCATCGCTAACCATTATACCGGTTGGGCGAAACTTTGATGCTAAAACTGTGATATGACTTTAATTATAAACAGTACAAATTATCCAGATAAGCAATAAATTTTGTATATAATTTTGTAAATGACAAGCCCATGGGGTCACTTATAAGTATTAAACTTTCTCATAACTTAATAATGAGGAATTGATGGTGAAAACGTTGTGTGGCACTGATATACTTATAAGTATATTATGTCAATGTAAATATGTATTTTATTTTTTATTATGTCAGAATGTATTTTCTTTTGATTCCGTTTTCAGTAAAATATTATTTTTTAAATCCTTTATTTTCGACTTTTTGATATGCTCACGCCCCCTTGTAGGATTATCACGTCCCACTAGGGAGGGGCACCCCACAGTTTGAGAAACGCTGCAATAAAACAAAATTGTGCAAACGTAAATATAGCGAAAGTAAATGATTGCAAAATCAAAGCAAAATGATTATTTAATGTAAAAAAAATTATAAATGAATGAAGGTTTGTGTACCCTGTTTATACCCCCCCCCTAACAGGAATTAATTATTTGATACAGTTAAGCATTGATGCTTACAAGTCCCGTATAATGTCCTGCGACATTTCATTAAAAAATAGCTGTAAAATCGTATCTGCTTCGACCAAACTCATAGGCTGTCCAATTTGCCATTCTAAATGGTCCCAGATATGCTAGGTAGATGACAAATCTGGGGTTCAAGAAGGCCAGATATGGGTGAAAATGTGGTGAAGGCTGTATTGCGACACCTTAGCTGCAAATGAGCAAGCATCATTCTTTGAAAAATGTTTCCTGGGAGTCTGGGGCAACACATGTGGATGAAGAATTTCGCTAACGTGACTCTTTACTGAAATGGTGCTGAGGATCAATATTAGTGGAAGAAGTGACCGTGTGCCGTATGCGATGGCACACTATGCCTCACACTCGTTGGGGGAGGGGTATGCCACTATACAGCAAAGGCAGGTTCACGACGTTCACCTCATGGGTTCCATCACGTTCTCAATTGACTTAACTACCCAATCGGATCAGAATTCTTCCCTGGAGACACCCTAAATCCATCCGGTAGTTTTCCAATACCTTCGAGCGTGACACCACAATAATCGGAAGCGACGTTAAGTGGGTATTAATGGTACTACACTTAATAGACTTCGCAAAGCAACTGTCCTTCAGCCTGGTGCCTTAGGATTATACGGACTAACATAAAGGCCCGTAGTGAAGATGCTATCTGAATATGGATGGCGGATGATGAGACAGTTGGAACTATGTGTGCTTTCCAGTATGATGTGATGGTCTTCTCGACCATTGCTCTGTCGAAAACGTTCTGAGACGGGTCCCCGTGTAACAAACCTTTTTCTTATCCCCTCGACCAACATTTCACAGCAAAGTCAGAACGGCTTAGGTCACGAGTCACTTACTGAGCTGACAACTCGGTTTTCATCAGACTTATGATTCTTCCCCTCTCGAGCTTTGACAGATGCTCATATTGTCTCCGATGGTAGTGTAATGGCATCTCTAGTTAAAATGTGTCCCTCTTCAACAGATTTAATTCAAGCAAATAAGTTCTGCCTACCTGCTTTATAATCTAAGGAGATCATTCACTGCCCTCTGGTGGCATTACTCAATGAGTAACCACGGTATATTTCTAATCATTTACTTTATCTTACTGGCACGTACTCTCATGTTAAGTTTCGTAACAATCCCACTTTTACCTCGTGGTAGTCAAATTTTTATAGCAATGAGTGTAGTTACAGAAAAATAAAGATTTAGATAGAAAAAACAAGGAAGGAGTTGGAGAGATAGAAAGAAGAATGATTTAGATAGAAAAAAGTGAGAAGAGAACTATCAGCATTAAGGATAACTATATTTTGTTGAAAAAAAGGTGAACAGAATAAATAAAATTTGTCAAATGACAAAGTAGTTTATTTATTCTCTTTCATGCTTAAGTGATGTTATTTAAAAAACTTTTCATAGCAAAAAAAAAATGTACAAATATAAATTTCAGTGCACTGAAACGAGCTCAAACATCTCTCAACACAAGTCCATGGCATTTATATGTAACACATAATATTTCCATATCTATGTATAACAACCATACATTTTTAAAAGATTTCTTTGAAAGAATAGTTAACTTATGAATAAATCATATTATGTAACGTTTAAAAAGAGAATTTCTGACCCATATTTACGGAGTCCAAGTAAAAACTCCAAATGAGTTTAAATATGAATAATATTTATTTTTTTAAAGATGTATGAGAAATTAAATTCATTTCTATATCCTTGGGAGTTTAAGCGTATTTTATTTTTCCAGTCTGATGCCTTAGTAAATCGATGTTACACTATGCGGATTATAAATCTCAAGTTTGCCTGTAAAAGCGAATCAAACATAATTTTAATCTGCGATAAATATTTCAAGCACTTGCATAATTTATGTGTTATAAAACTGTTTTTAATAGCCGGACGATAATTTATGAATTGTCAATACGGTAAAAATATTTTAATTTTCAGACGAAAATTAATTTGTTAATAATATTTACAATTAGAGACAGATTATGCATCTATAATTTAGATTTTAATTTGTCAATAATTTTTAAATTTCTTTAAAAACATTTAGTTTTATCATTTGATATCTCTCAGTTTTAACAGTTCTACAGATTGCAACATTTCTCTGTTTTCTAGGACGGAAGAATAAATAATATAATTATTTGAAACACCGTAATATTATTGGTCAAGGGTGTCCAACCCGCGGCCCGGGGGCTGCATGTGGCCCGCCTTGACTAATTCTGCGGCCCGAGAGATTCTTTACAACTTTATGAAATTCGATTAGTTTGTACAATATTTTTTTTGGTTTTTGTTTTTTTGTGAAATATAAATCTCATAACTGTTATTATTTTATCACGTTGCTTCTGTTACTGCAAATCTCTTTTTTTTCTAAATTGAAATTTATCAAACATAAATCGTGCTCAAAAATAATGCACGAAAATGTACAACATCAATTACGATACACAAATACACATACATTGAGATCGACTTGCAAAAACTAAGTGAAATAATTGAGAAACAGATATCTCACTAATTAAATAAATTAAACATTTTTTGATCATTGCATTATTATATTATCTATGTTTGTATACATGAAAAACAATAATATACCAGTCTGTTTTAAATTTTCACTCCAACAAATGTTTGTAATAGATCCAAATCTAATATAAAGATAGATATTTTTATATGCGGCCCGCGGGTTTGTAAACTTCTTCCCAAATGGTCCACGAGGTCGTTTGGGTTGCCCCCCTGTCATAGGTCTTTGTGTTGCACATAACTTCCAATTGAAATTTGCTAACATCCACTTTCTCTTCCTACTTTAAGACCTATTTTATTTGTCTTTTGAAAAAAAATTACTAAAAAAAAAGAATTCTAAGAAGTACTTGTTTCTACAAGTTGAATGCAAATAGTTGATTTTGGAATATACCAATGTTTCTCATTCTTAGGTTTAAAAAGAATATTTGATTAATATTAATTCAAACGCTTATAATATTTCTACAGAGTGTTTTTTTTCCAGGTATAGAAGTTTAAGTTGGCATTACTTTCCAAGATGGCGACCGATTTAACAGCTGTCAAGTGATTTATTCTCAGTTTGGTTTGGCAATTCATCAAAACGATCATCAAGCAAGGCGTAGATTCGTCGAATACGCCCAAAACGAGATTGCCGTTGTTCCCGATTTTCATAAACGAATTTTGTTTAGCGATGAAGCGCACTTCTGGTTGAATGGCTACGTCAACAAACAAAACTGCCGCATTTGGAGTGAAGCTAATCCACAAGTGTATGTCGAAACACCGTTACATCCAGAAAAACTGACTGTTTTGTACGCTTTATGGGCTGGTGGAATCCTTCAAAAACGATGAAGGCCACAACGTTACAGTCAATGGTGATCGGTATAGAGCTATGATTACTAACTTTTTCATTCCTGAATTGAACAATCATGATGTCCAGGAGCTGTGGTTCCAACAAGACGACGCAACATGTCACACAGCTCGTGCCACAATCGATTTATTGAAAGACACGTTTGGTGACCACTTAATTTCACGTTTTGGACCTGTGAATTGACCTCCAAGATCTTGTGATTTAACACCGCTAGACTATTTTCTGTGGGGCTATGTAAAGTCATGGGTCTATGCGGATAAGCCACAAACGCTTGACCATTTGGAAGACAACATTCGCCGTGTTATTGCCGATATACGGCCACAAATGTTGGAAAAAGTCATCGAAAAGTGGACGTCCCGATTGGACTACATCCGAACCAGCCGTGGCAGTCCTATGCCAGAAATCATATTTAAAATGTAATGCCTCAAGATTATCTTTCGAATAAAAAAATTCATGTCAATCTCTCGAATATTACATCGTTGTTTTATTGCAATTTAAAGTTTTATACCTCTAAAAAAAACACCCTTTATTTGAAATTTTCGATCATGTGTGATAGATACGAAAGTTTAAGAACAAAATAGGTGACACGAACAAAAAATAAATCAAGCAATATAATACAATTTCCATCTTATTGAGGGTCCGAATATCAATTTCACAATTATCTATTTGTGTATTGCAGGTTCGGGTGGACTTTTTCCAGGCTATGGGCAACTTCTAATGTTAAGGTTCTGCGGTCTACCCAGCGTCGTTGGTCGAACCCTTCTGTATTAAAAGTATATGTTTTATTTCTATACATTTGTTTTCGGCATCGTACAACATATTTAAAATACATATTATTCTTTTACCAAGACATAATCAACACAAAATTGTCAAGTGAAACGCTTGAACAAGTGTGAGTTACTTCTAGACCCTGATGCGTGGACGTATTCAATACAAAGAGAAAAGAACATGCGTGAACATAGGAATCTGAAACTGACGAAAAAACTTGCATTGGTTCAGTGACAATTCCCGTAACATCGCACCAATCCCGTGAAGGCGCTTAGTGTGGAATAATATCCCAACAAGCAATCCCTTGCGGTCGCTGGAAAAGCTTATCATCAACATTTATTATTCCCTTCACTTGAGATGTGGGGATAAATATCCATTTCTATTGCTGCCATCGCCCTTTCCCCCTAAGGCACTTTCCCTGCTCTAAGGCGGCAGGGAACGTGTTATACGTCACTGTGCGCTTTCAATGAAGGTATGTGTGGTGTTTAAACATTTATCGAATCATTTACATAAGTAAGAACAGTCGCATCGATTGTGAAAAACTGATTTTCCAGTCTAGCTGGCATTGGTGCTTCATAAATATGTGTCTTTTATTATGCGAGTCTTAGGTCCTAGTAAAGGCGATCACCTCCAGATGTAGAGGTTCACCACTCGATCACGATCTACAAATGCCCATCCATGGCGCAATGGATCTGGTGAACGTCGAATATGATGGCTGTTAGATTTGAATTGAAGCATTGTGTACCAAAATGAAGGTTATTAGAACCATCTTCCTAGTTTTGAGCCACAGTGAAGGGACAAGGACGTCACCTCACCTGACCTGGCAGATATCTTTCGAAACTTCTACACTATGCCAGCCGGAAGACTGTGATCCTGGACAAATCTTTTACAAGGCAGCTCTTTCATAGCAATAAATTTCGATCTCGCGACTCAATACCTCTGACCAGAGCTCGTGGGCATAACGATTACGTTACTGTGGCTGCATTGGATCACAGAGTCATCCTATTAACATGGTGTAGGAGTTACATGAAACAGCACGCATTTTGATTAATGTTAACGTCACTTGAACAAGTTGCAAATCAACTTTATTTGTGTGTGTGTGTGTGTATCATTTTAAAACTAAGATTATTTAATCGCAAACATATGTATCAAGAAAAAAAATTAATCGTTAGTATTTCTTCTTTTTTTTTGTTTAATTTTACTAGCTATTTTGTCATTTATTTACTTTTTGCACATTAATTTAAGGTACGAATTGCGTTTTAATTTTTTTAGTTGATTTGAAAGAAAAAGAGTCGTATCTCAATTTTAATTTAAATCCACGCTATATATAATTCTGAAACCGACCTAGAATTTTTGAATTAAATAATCATTTTAATTAGAAATAATAAAACGATAAAAATAAGCACATTTTATTCTGATTTACAAAAAAATAAACAAAATAAAGCTTTCACACATGAAATGCCAGTAAATCTTACTCTTTCAATTAATTATTAATTATTTTAAAACATCTTAACAAATCTTTTGTATAGCAAATTAGGCAGCAAGATTAAATCAGTTATGACTGACGAGTTGAATTCGCAGTTTTACTTTTATAATCCCATAGCTTATCAATAAAAGATATTTCACGTTAAAACTTTATCTGTTCACATAAAAAAAGACTCAACTTAATTAGCACTCTCTGATCCCAAGACAATAAGTCTATCAACAACTTCTGCTCACAATTTAACGACCTTTGCAATAAAAACTTAAATAATGATTGACTTAAAATTTTTACTTGATGGATAAATCTTCTATTGCTTTCAAAGTTCTGATTACCATTACAGATTCTCACACGGGTCCTATATAAATTAACCTAGAGATCCACGCCCTTCCGGCCATAAATGCTTTGGCGAAAATTAATTTATCTAATCCTCAATCCCCAAGCTGTGTGTTTTAGACTCTTGCATCAAGACATCATTTCAACTTTTGTGCGCTGGCCGCCATTTCTTATCGTTGATCGTTCAGAGGGCACGCGCAAATATCGGAAATTGATATCCCTGCACCCTTCGGGACAGAATGAAGTGAAATGAAGAGAATCGCCTGGGGTAAAGGGAGAGGGTTACTGGAAACAATGGATATTGCACAGACGATCAGGAATGACCGGCAGGGAATGGAAAGGATTGAAAATTAGATTTCGGAATCTTATGTCAGTGGTTAAATAGATTCGATAAGAGGTGATGCGAATATCATAGATTTCAATTAACTTTTCAAAAGTTGGTATAGTTTGGTGAACGATTTTTAAAGAATTTCGAAAATGTTTCTTAGTTTAATAATTCAAAAGGCAACGTAGAGGGAAAGAGTTTATAATTAAACGTTCTTTTGGGGACGGAAAATTGAAAAGAATGACGGAAGATTTTAATTTCTTTGATTGTGTGTGATCCAATTATTTTATTTAAGGTGTGCATTTGTGTAAAAATTAACAATTTCTTTTTTAAGAAATTGCAAAATAGTCCTTGAATTTTACTATTAAATATTTCTTTAAATTTATCAGTTTTGAAGCATAAATTCCACACAAATTTACTAATGGTAGATTCGTATATCAGACCAACGGACATTTCTTTGTGTGTTTTTACCTAACAAATTCATAGTATTATATATAACATTATATTATACCTTATATCTGTATCATATAATACTGACCGAATTTATTATAATGATTGGTATTATTCTACAGTGTATCTCATAAAAAGAAAACTGTAATTTTTAAATGCTCGAATTATTGCGAGGAATTTTTTTTTAAAATTAGACTTAAATTAGTATTATAAATAAACTTAATGTTAGAGGAAACATATATAACACATATCAATTGTTATGTTATATTTATAATATATTTTAACATCTTTGTTCCAAATTCTAAACAGTTTTTTTGTGTGTGTGTGGTTTGAAATATTTTGTCTTGTCGAAAGTATGGGATTAATAAGAGTAAAAATTGCCGAGTAAAATTAACCGATCTAATTGCCTGTGGATGAAGAAAATAGCGTTATAAATTGAAACTCACATGCAAACATGCACACGTATATATTATATATACATAAGAAAACAATCTGGCATCAGAACAAAATTTGAATCGTTTTTACGAAAAACAAATTGTGACAAATCTATACGGAACTTTATCACTAACCTTCTGAGTCATCTTTTTTTAGGGAAATTTAATTCCCTACCTATTTCCAATCGGCTCCAAAAAGAGGACTGGATTTCTTGTTATATGCAGATTAGATAAAGTATTTAAGTCAAACGGAATAGTAAAGTTATAGCAGTAAGAGAGAGAGATTGAAGCAGAAAGTTATAATAGTGAAGTTAGATTTATAATTGAAAATTTCTTGATGGATAATTTAATCTCAGGAAGAGTTGAGATTCAGTGTGGTAAATATTGATTTATAATTAAAGTCTCATTAAAACTTTATATTAGGAGTGAGATTAAAGTTAAATGTTCAATAGGAACATTATAGAATATAATTCTGGGATCTCTTATGATCTCTGCGTGATCGATATTCTAATTGTTAATTAATTGGATCATTAAATATTTAAGTTAATTTAGAGGAAATACCTTTTTTTATACCTTATATAACTATTTCTTGATTTATTTGTTATTTAAAGTCTTTGATTCTATTTGGGAAAGATTACCAAATAAAGAAAGTTATTTATAAAAATGGCTACTGGTTTTTATATGACTCCAACTTATTCTCGTTCTCAAAGTGAGGTCCAAGGGGACCTTCATAAAATTAGCATCCCAATTTTAAAAGATTAGTTTTTTATTTATTTTTGTGAAGAAATATAATATGTGACCAAAAGTTTCTTAACAATATCCAATTGAATTCTTTCAAATTTAAAATGCTGTCTAAGAGCAAAAGAAGGACAAAGTTTAAATATTTATGATCAATCCTGCGGAACTTACATAAGCGCATGCAGCTTAAAATAAAGTCGCACATCATTGTAACTTTTAAGGTTTTCGTCAAGTCAAATGAAGTTGTTAGCAAGAGGCATTCGGTTTGAACAACCTGCTTGTGGCTCTACAGGTATTTCTCCAAGACAACTGAGCTGTGAATAGCAATTTCTTTTGGGTCAATTGTTATAATCGTTATCCCTTTCATTAGTAGTTTCAAACTGCGACAGAACAGCGTATGCACACAACTCTCAGTGAAATAAAAAGTGGTTATTTAAACGATATCGAGAAGAGATTGCTTTCTCGGCGACTGTTCCTTGTTGCACTGAGAACTTTTTGAAATATATTTTCTCTGACGTCATCCTCAATCCCTAGTTGAGATAAGATAATTGATCAATTGGACACATGCATTGTGACTGTAAGATGAACTAATTTTCTTCCTCCGTGAAATACCATGATTACAAAAAGAAACATTTGTTCTTACTTATTTTACATCATAAGCACGATATAAATATTAACTGTTGTCAATCTGGTACATAATTATTCAAAAACCAAAACAGTTAAAATATGTTTCTAAGAGTTGCTTAGATTCTTCAAGTTTTATGTCCCCTTCATGCACACACATTTAAACCGTTTCATATTCATAAGAATACATTCCCCAGCGCGCACTATGTACTAATTTATCCAAACACCCACTTTTAGAAGCTCTCCATCATCAACAGCTTTCTGAAACCCTTTCCCTTACACCTGAATCAGAGAGCATAGTTCTAATCAACATAGACTTAATTTTAACAGAAGCCATGTAAGCGAAAATTCTAGCTCTACTGCCAGAGTTCGCAAAATTTTAGCACTAGCACTAGTGACAATCAATCTTTGAGAAATGTATTTAATTAATCACTAATGCGTGCCACTTCGAAGAACAACATATATCATGAGGCGCACCCCTCAGCAGAAGGGTGTAGGAGGGATGATATATTGTTTGCAGGAGTCGCCCAATTATTTACTTATGACATGGCACCGGCCTTGGCAACAATTTTTAACGCACTGACCACTGCGTATGTTCTGTAATGAGAACGCACTAATTTGCATGCTGGAGATGTAGTTTTCACACTGTTGTTCGCTATTTATACGCGTGCTTTATAACGAGTATGGTAAATCGGTTAGTTTTGTCTAGTTTTTATGAGCATGGGGTATCGTTATGAAAGGGAAGAGTGAAGAATGTGTGTGTGGCGTGCTTTGGAGATTGAAAACGTGTTGTTATATAATTCTTGGGTATTTGAAGGATTTGGTTGGTGTCTGGGGAGGTTTTGAAGTATTAGTAGTTTCCGCTTTTGTTATAATTCTCTTCGAAGTACAATGTTCTAAACACTTTGTGGTATTAAGTGTAATAAGGTTTTCTCTCGGTAATGTATAGGGTCTATTTAAGAACTATTAGGTTCAATAATTGTTTCGTGTTAGAAAACAATCTTTAAGTTCCGGTGCTCGAAATTATGTTTCTTCTCTTAGAATTATTTCTTAATTGAAGTAAGGGTTATTTATTCGCGCGCTACATTAGCATTCTCACAGTAAAATAATACCTTTAAACAAGCACGGACCTTTGTAAGAAATAAAATTTCTCAAAAAAAAACATATTTACACAAAAGAGGGCATATTAGTTTCAGGATTATTATTTCTTGAACATAACACAAAAAAACAAGTGATCACGGTATCCTTCTGGTTTTGGTCATGATCTTTTGTGGCTAGCGTACCATGAGTTCGAGCCCTAGTGTTACTGAACACACCAAGTGATACCCCCTAGCTTCAAAATTACAAGGTTTCGTTGCCAACAGCCCTTTTGTTGCTTTAATGTTCTACCTAAACTGATCTCTCTCACTAAAAACACATTCTTTTATGTCTCATTTGCGTTTAATTATTTTTTTTCTAATTGACATGATAGATATCAGTTAGAATATTTAAAATCATAATTATTCAAATCCACATTAAATAATTAAATTGTAATATGAATTTATACAGAATTATAATTTAATAAAGCTTTCCTAATTAAAACTACTTATTAATTCTAAAAAAAATTAATAATTGAATCTTTAATCAACTTAATTCATACTAGGTAATTATATACTAAGATTTAATGCAAAATTAAAGCATATTTTTCTTTTAGGAAGTATAAAAATACAAAAGAGTGTGCTCAAAAGATTTAATGAATAAAAGACACCGTTAAATTTTAAAACAAAAGACACCGAGTAAGAAAATAGTTATTATCTAGTTCAAACAATACTTGAATGTTTAATCAGCACGATTAACTATTAGCATATTATATGCATCCGGAAAATTATAAAATAACATAAAACTAAAATAATCTAATGTTCATAAACTACTGTGCTTCAAAGATAATTATAAAAATAAGAACTTTTAAGAATTCTTCATATTCTTTACAGCTAATGCAGTCCATTAGTTTTTTTTCCCTTAAAAAAAGTATTAATAAAATAATACTTGAGAATAAATCAGACTTACTGAAGCATCTTTTATTTACTGTCCATTCCAGATGCACAACTTAATCTCAGCTTAAGACGTTACTTAAATTCTTAAGGTAAACCCATTCTCTAAAACTAAATAAACAGAAATAATTGTCAAAAAATAAACAACCAAAAAGAGTAAATTACTGCCACATATCACTTAGAATATCCCTCCACGCAAAGTATGTTACCGGCCATTCCTAAGAAAGATAAGTCCGATTACCGGTGGATTTATTTTCTAGCATAAATTTCCCGCCATTACAGATAAGGTAAGCAAAAGATTACGACGCCAAAACCGCTACACTTTGGATTACTCGTTCCGTAAAGCATTCTTGGCCCTTTAATGTAGGCATCACACGTGATTTTAAAGCCCACATGTAAACGTATCTCATTATTTATTTCTGGGGATTATGCGTCTAAAGCCTTCTCTTTTCTATAGAATGTTCCCTCTGATCTGTTAAGAGCTGTATCATTAATGGTTCTGCTCTTAGTGAAACCTTGTATTGAAGATGGGGTGAAGAAATTCAGCTTTAAAAAATTCAATTCAAGGCTTCTAGCTGGATTACAGAGAGATTGATTGTAAAACTTTCCTTCATTTCAGAATTTGAATGTTATAATAAGACTAAACATTATATATATTTGATACTTTGATATTGTTTTATTAAACACAACGGGATAAATTCATGTGACATCATAGGCACAAGATAATGGCAATCATATGATTCCATCTGTTGTTGTTCTCGTGTCCATGAATAAATGCAGTAGATATCACTAAATTCCGTCAAAAGTCTTGATCACTGCCTCTGCTATTCTGGGAGCATCAGGGCTGTACAGGAGTTCCCGCAAAGAGTCCCTCAGAGAGACCATTCCCATTTTTAGTAACTTTGTTGCGACGGTTGGGCATTCCAAGATGTGATTGGGCGTGAATTGAAGATTTGGGCAGTGTTTGCATTGGACATATGATCTTGTCTTGTCTGGGTGAATCTTCATGCCCTTAAGGTGTTTAGTTCTCTATCTGGCAATTGTGGATGTTATGATTCGGGGACAGTCAAATTCCGTAACTAGGGGTTTTTTAAAAGTGTTATTCATAATTCTATGTTTGGCTACTGCGTTAGCATCAAGTCTGATGGTGGTGCCCTTATGTTCGATGTCTCTAGCTTCTTTGGCGAGGCTATATATCTGCACATTCATTACCCTCAGTGTTGACATGTGCGGGTATCCATTGCAGGGTATAGGATTTTCTTTTGTTGTGCAGCTGTTCTAGAAGGGTAATAATATCACAGGACAAGTTAGTCTCTCCGTTTCTTATGGCTTTTATAACTGATTTAGAGAATCTGAGAAGATTACTAATCCTTCTGTAGAATCAATAACATGTGGGTCTTGTTGATATAATATAAGGGCCTCTCTAATTGCCATACGATTCCATCTAATCAGATCATATGTTCATGTGACGTCATAGTCGTATGATAATGACAATCACGTTATTCCAGCCAACCAGTTCCTAAATTCACTTGACATCTGAGTCACATGATAATGATAACCACGTGATTCCAGCCAATCAGTTCATTAATTCATGTAGCGTCATAGTCGCATGATATTGACAATCAAGTGATTCCAATTAATCAGTTCGTATACTCATGTGACGTCATAATCACACGAGAAATGAAATCACGTGTTTCCCAGCCAATCAGTTCAGGCATTTCAGAGTTGCCATCCTTTGCTTTGGTTGAAACTTTCTTTTAAAAAGTACATATACGCCAACAATATTCACATAGATCGGTAAGCAAATGGACTCGATTCACCTGACGTCACAGTCACATGACACAAGCTGTAAACAAATAGCCATGTGCTTCATTCGACTGAGTATTTAGCCGCCATTTTCGGAGAGATTTGCACATCTTCTATCGTATAGCACAGGGGTGGGCAGACTTTTACATGGCACGGTCTACTTTTAATTTTTTCAAGGTGTCGCGGTCAACCATGTGACGTAGTTGTGATAAGCAAAAAAAAGCAGCTCAAAACAATATTTGTATTACAACAATAATAAATACAGAATGTGTATGCTTACCTACATAACTACAGCAGAAAAACAAAACTTACTCTTTTAAAACTATGTTTTAAGTAAAACATAAAATACAAACATAATAATTACACCTATAAATTTAATATCAAATGATGCATTTTCAAACAATTCACAATAAGTCGCAAAAATTAAGTGATTTTCCCTTAAAATTAGTTTTTATAGCTAGAGTTTCAATAGACGACTTAGTCTTCGTATTTTTTATCTGCCGCAATCTTGAATACCTTGGTACTAACTGCTAATCTTACACTGGATTCTAAGTGGTCGTCTGTGAAAACGGAATATGTTGTCTTAATTATATTCTTCGTTGAAAATGTAGATTCTCACCGGTAGGTAGAGCGAAAGAACGATGTTAAATGAATTGCAACTTTTTAAACTTGTGATACTTTACTTCGACTAATAGATTCCAAAAGTTATTTTTTACAAATTACGTCCTTTTGAAACAGAAAAGCTTCGTTTTCCTCGAGAGATAAAGAAAATATGTAACATACACTAGAAAAAATCTGCGTTCACCCATTAGAAATCATATAGCAAAAATAAAATTTAAACGAAATATAGTTTTTTTTCTAACAAAATTTCACGAATTTGTTTACTATTATTTAAATATTGAGCATGCAAGAATTCGTTAATTTTTAATTAAAACTACTTAGGATAACGGGAGTTTTGTAGCAAAATAAACAAAGAAAAATCTTGAAAAAGACCGGATACCATAGTGGAGTAGTTCGCAGGAAGCCTTATATTTCAATGACCAACCGGCTTAAGATGATAGGTTTTGAAAAAGATCATATACATAAGCCTCTTGAGTTCTGGAGGACTGTGATATCCTCTGACGAGGGCAAATTTTGTATCTTCGGCATAAAAGGTTGTAAATTAGTCTGAAGAAAACCTTGCACAGCACTTCAAAAAGAGCATTTAGTACCAACGGTAAAGCACGGCGGCGGTCGAGTCATGGCGTGGGGGTGCATGGTGAGCAATGATGTTGGCAAGTTGAAGTATATATAATCAATTATGAACAAATATGATTACTTTAATGCCCTAAAACAATTTAAAGGAAAGTGCAACCAAACTTGGCTTAGGATAATCGTTTCGTTTTCAACACGACAACTATCCTAAGCACACCGCTGAGATTGATGACGCTGGATGTCACTGGGAAATGGAACGCGAAGCGTTCCTCCATCCCATATCGAGTTTGTTGATGTGGCCTTGTGTGGGTGGGCCTGCCTGAGAGAGAGTGTCCTGATTGGTGGTTCGAACGTGGCAAGAAGGCGTGGTTATAGGATCGGAGTTTTTCTTCAATACGGTTTCGGCGGGAATGTCCTAATGTTGTCTATAAGGCCCTGCTGTGATTGGTTGATGGCACTGCGAGAGTAGGCACTCAATTGGCTGCACTGATGCGTTGGAACAATTCAAAGGGGAGGTCTAGAGAACTAGCCTGTGTGGGGTTGCAATTGAGTAAAGATTAAATAAAATAAAATAAAAAAAAAAAAAAAAAGAAAACTGAAGAATTAAAATTAAAATCAAAAAGAATTTAGCAAGCATAGTGGTCACTCGCCACTTGGCGAGTGACTAAATTAAATGTTACGGGGGATTATACGAGTCTAGGAGGATTCTCCTAGGTCTCTTGAGATCTGGCATTGGTATATAATTATTGAGCAATTTGACGTTTTCTTTATCTATATTGGGTAAGTTATTAAAAAGGATATAGCCAGTTTTGTATGTAGCTTTTAAAAGGTAGAATTTTAATATCATCGTAAATTTTGAATTTCTGGTGTATCTATCTGCTCTAACAATATTTCTAATTAGCGAGTTCTGAGCAACCTCGAGAATTTTAATATTAGAGTCTGCGGCGTAACCCCACACAGGTGAACCATAAGTCAGAATTGGACGCAGAGTATTTGTAGTTTTTAGATAGGATGAATATAATTTATATGTGAGAAATGCAGTATACCTGCTCTTTTTATTCAGTTTAAGAAATCTATTCTTATTAATTTATATGCTGTTTTACCTAGAGCTTGCTCAAAAATTACGCATTCCCACTTAAATAACTACAGAAAGAGCTATTGAAGTAAGAACACACAACACATAATTGTATTTTCTGCGACTAAAATGTATGAAATTGCTTCTTCCATACATTGTTAGGATAACCCTATTATAATTTAAATATATTTGAATCTACAGAAATATCTGAAACAAAATTAAATTATCTTATACCAGAATAAATTTAATATTTCAATGTTTATACATAAGTTCCGTAACGTGTGGAAATGACACAAAGTTACTCACATAGTTACTTTTTATTAAATAGTTACAATTAATATAAATATGTACATACACATGACAGAATCACAATATAAAATGGCAAAATAGAAAGTGATCTTCCTTTTTATATATAGAGTTGGACTACGATTTTTGTTTTTTACTATTTATTCATTCATAAATCGCATTCTCAAAAATTTGGCCATCTCAGGTAGGATTCGAACCCACGATCCTTGGATACGAAATCCAACGCACTATCCTTTGAGCT
This sequence comes from Trichonephila clavipes, assembly GCA_019973935.1. Lineage (NCBI taxonomy): Eukaryota > Metazoa > Arthropoda > Arachnida > Araneae > Nephilidae > Trichonephila > Trichonephila clavipes. The sequence continues at coordinate 198,663 of BMAU01003820.1, forward strand.
ACAAGGAAACAACGAGTGATTTTCCTTTTTATGTAGGGTAATGGGACTATTATTTTTTTCGTTACTATTGTACTTATTCATAAATTTAAATTAATTAATGAATTAATATTTAAAAAAAATTGTATTAACATCAAGTGCCATCTACAACAAGTTTTAAAAAATGTATTTGAACTTGAGTGGATGAATAAAAGGTTTTTTTTAATAACGATTGAAAATTTAAACAAGATATATAAGTAAATATATATATAGGGAGTGTGTGAACTAATAGTAGGAATTGAAATATATATACATTTTTTTTAATTAAATAAATTCATATAACCACTTATTTTTTATTTGATAAGTAAATCAAAGTCGAATAATACATTGAGTTACATGCAAAATTCCTAAGATAATTTATAAGCAGTTTATTATAAACTCATTAATTTTTATACTTTAATTTATTTCTAATATATTATTCACTGTTACACTATCGTATGTCACTATCTATTGTATCGCTTAAGTGGCGTGGCATCATTAACATTTTTACAAATACCAGAAAATTTGCATTTTGCGCATTATTGAATTATTTTTAACCATTTAAGCAATGAGATAATAACTTTTATCCGGTTTAAGTCATATTTATTTTTTTGTCTTGAGGTTTCTCCACCCAAACCCAATGCGATACCCTTCTAAAAATGAGTTAACAACCCTAAGAAAACAAACCTCCTTCGAGATTCTGAGCTGACTGGGTTGTCTTGAAGGACCATATAAATCACTGTAACCTGACACCAGAAGAAACCACTCGAGTTCCTCAGCAGTTCTGAATTTATTAATGGAAAAGCGACCCCACCAAATGCGCGGGGAGCGAATCTCTCTCTCTCTCTCTCTCTCAATCTTTTCCCGAATTGATTGAACTTATATTTCTGTGTCCGGATTTCATGGGGGTGCTTGGATGAATGAATGAAATCTGAAAAAAAATCGATTCTATATGTCTCTTTCCTTCTTTAAGAAATGAAGTAATTCCGACCTGTGCCATTACATTTGGTTTGTTTATTTTTATGCCCCTGCAGGAACAGATGTTTTCTTGCTGTACCTTATTAGATTGTAAGGATAAGAATAAGTTGATTATTTTGATAGGGTCATGTTACTTTTTACTGCTTATTTATCATTTAAATTCCTTAATATTTAGTTACTTTAGAATAGTGTGATACATTACTTTATTGTATGCAATTAATGCTTATATATATATATATATATATATATATATATATATATATATATATATATATATATATATATATATATAGTCTAATTATCTACAAACAAGAGATAAACATTCAATAATCACATTCGAAAAAAAAACACAGAGACAGTAAAGAGATCATACAATGAAGGACATTAGTTTAAAAATTATAAAATGGATGCTGCAGTATTATAAACATTGCTGACTTAGGAAAGCTAATATATAAAATAATTTACATAAAAGTGGGGATAAACATGTTTTTTGGCCAGCCAACCTTCCCCCTTTATGTAAACAATGCTGAGAAAAAACCTATTGAAAGCAATGGATAGGAATATTTAAATCTATTACAAAATAGAGGTAACTTACCTAAAAATTGCACTTGAAAATGCAGAGCCCGCGCTAAATCTGAATGCAATAAATAAGTTATTGCCCGATTATGGACCCTAATGCAGATTCAAAGCATGTGAATGGCTGAAATGTAGCACTTAACAAAAGTATAAAACGAATAGAAACAAAAATTAATAAAATAGTTACAAACTATCATAACTTAAGTGACACTAGAGTATATATTAATTAAATAATAATAAGTAATTTTAACTAATAATAGAATATGGAGGTAACTATAACTATGAAATGTGTAAATTTATAGTATTAAACTATTATATTAATCTAAGAATTTTTAATCCTTACAATTTTGAATGGCTTTATTCATATAACTATTTATAAAATTAATTGGGTATTTCAGATTTAAGCAATATTTAGTAAAATGTTTATAGTTATTTATTATTTCTGATTTTTCTGACACCAGAAATTTATTGCGTTGTATATAATTAATAACAATATTTCTGAATATAGAAATATGTACATTACTCTCCCAATGCGGAACTTTTATAATATTGAAATTTAAATCATTTCTTTTATCATAAATATTATAAACCATTACATTATCTATTAATTTGATATGTATGTCTAGAAAATTTGCTTCATTGTTGTTACTATTTGTCTGTATTAAATTAAGATATTGGGGATAAAAATTAGTATTACGTATAAAATTGACTTGCTTGCCAAAAATGATTATGTCATCTATATAACGATAAATATAATATTTAGAATTATTAATGTAACTACTTTCAAAGTAATGTAAGTATAAATTGGCAAGACAGTTGCTCGCATATATATAAGATACTTTCATCTAATTAATATTATGTAATATATATGAGTATTATGCAATATAGTGTGCATGCTATTTAATATAGATCCTAATACTTTCTTATTCAAAAAATCAAACAATTTCCACCTGTGCCATTACATTTGGTTTGCTTATTTGTGTGCCCCTACAGGATCATATGTTTTCTTGTTGTGCCTTATTATATTGTAAGGATAAGAATGCGTTGATTATTTGGATAGGGTCATGTTACTTTTTATTGCTTATTTATCATTTAAATTTCTTTAGTTTAAGGTGGGGTAATAGACTACATTCTGGTATTCAATTATGCTTAAGAACTTTTATCTAATTAATATCATGTAATATATCAGTATATTATGTAACATAGTGTGCATGCAATTCAATGTAGATCATAATACTTTCTTATTCAAGGAATGAAGTAATTCCCACCTGTGCCATTACATTTGGTTTGTTTATTTATGTGCCTCTGCGGGAACAAATATGTTTGTCCCTTATTATATTATGATTAAAAGAGTTAATCGATTATATGAATAAGTTTTACGTTTTTTCTTGTTTATTCATCATTTCAGTTTTCACTATCCAATCAATTTTGGCTCTTTGAAAATGTTTTTAATTCTAATTATATGCAATTTATATATAACATATTTTTTCCTTATTCTTTTAGCAAGCTGACTATAAACTTTTGGAAGAAAAAACATGTATCGTATTTTATTACACGTGCATATGTGTATATCGTATTTTATTACGCGTACTTGTTATGTGTCCATCTGTATTCACAGTGATTTTAAGCCACTGAAATTCAAATATGCTTCATAAAATTGAAAATTTATTACATCTGTAACTTTTGGAGTGAAGTTTATTTGAAATCGGATTCACTATGAAGAACTTTCAATCTCTCTGGTTTGCGATTTCGACAAAACTTTTAATCACGACTTCAATTATTAAAATTAATAATTTATCGATATGGTTAAATATTTTTGTTAATGAAGAATGTTATTGGAAGTGAAACATAATGCAGTTTAATTCTAAATCTACAATACTAACTAATTTAGTCTTCATAATTAATGGAATTTAACAATAATATTCATTCTGCTCTCTACAATAGTTATATTCTGTACGTTTAACATGTAGTTTCAGACTTATCTCTATACAATCTCTTTATATGCAGAATTCTGCCACTATCAGCAATTTTAAGTATTCGCTCAGAGTCTAGAGGCTTTCCCCAGCGAATGCAAAATCGCTACAGTAATTACATTTCCTACTATTTGAGGAATCACAAAATCTGCTTTATTGGAGCAAAGCCTTACTTATCAAACATAAATTCCTATGGACTGATCTGGCTCCGTTATCACGACTTGTAGAGAAATTCGTAGCATATTTAATTCACAGCTGTCCCATCAGACTGGGAATCCTCAAAATACAGGTTGGTCATCCTAAATATTCTGCATCTCCCATAAAAGTTTCTAACACGTAAACATAATTCATTCATAAAGGCCCCTATGTGTTCAAAAGAGAGACGAGGGATTTAAGAATATATCGATCATGTCAGCTAAATAGTTTAAAGCTGTTCTGAAAGGATCTTAAACATATACGTGGTTTTCATATTCATGGAAGATATGCTGGTACTTCCCAGGTTATATATATCAACGGAATCAGTTGGTGAAAAGTGCTAAAGGGGGATCGAATGGAAATTAAGATCTGTACTGGTATGTGGTACATGCAATTTTATGACCTATATATACTATCGTACTTTAAATTTAAAGAGCTTTAACAATGGTATGCATAAATTATTTCTTCAGTCTAGTAGTGAATTACAACACATACTTTTCCATTAAATATTCTTACGATATGTTAGAAAGATTTAATGAAGAGATATGATTAAACGATATTATTTCAGTAAACAATATAGTTCACATTTGGTGTAAACTTTACATCAGATAAAATATAACGATTCTGACATTTAGCTGCCACCAGCGTATGTATTCGTCTAACTCAACCCGTGCTTCAAGTGACGTCAGCAGATATACCCATCCATCCAAAGTACGACTCTTTGCATTGTGCTGCACTGTTTAAAACTTGTTCGATGGCTTTGAAATACAATACAATGACATTTGCAGTGTTTGCAAAGATTTTGCTTATCTGTGTCCTTTCTCCCCCAATACACTGAAAAAGGGTGCGCTTGTAGGAAAAGTGTTGATACAACAAAGCGAATCGAGTAACTTTTAATGGGCAGTATTAAGGGTTTAAAAAGACTTATATACACTTGCCGCTATTTCATAAAATGAAAACTATATAAGGTTATAATGTTTTCCTACCACATATAGGTAGAAGAATAGTTTACCGTGTATTTCCGTGTAATATAGTAGAGAATGTTTGGAGTTATTTTAAAATACAAAGTAAGGTTTCATCTAATATATGGATTCCCTAATCTCGGGAAAAACGTAGTTTAGGAAATAAGGTTTTTTTTTGTAATATTTTCTGTTAGTCCTGCTGAAATAACTCAAATATTTCAGCTTGCTGCGTGTTTTAAATATTTATTCTAAAGGAAAAACAGTTGCATAAATCTTTCAAAGTCAATGTCTGAATCCCAGTTACCGAATAGATTGTAAAATTTGCCTTCACTCATAAGAATCTCTGATAGCTTATATGATTACTATGCGGTGTCTTTTTCCTCCAAGACATGCAGTTTAGGTAGAACATTCCGCCCTGAACACACGAATCCCCCCCTCTAATTTTGCAAATAAATAATGGCGTAGATGGTATATGTAGCACTGACAGCATACAAAATGGGAAATGAATAGAAAAAATCAGGTAGCTTTAAATAGATTTATCGGAAATAAATTGATCGCCATTGGCGTTTGGCGTTTTATTTTACAGAAGTTTTAATGGAAAAATATTCCATTCACATCACAACATTTTGCATGCTGAAAAATCGCAGGGTTTCTTTTTCAGCTTTTATACAAATTCCGAATTTTGGGATAGTTTTTTAAGAAAAAATGCACTTTTGGTTTATGCGCAGATTGTCTTATATAAGAAAAATAAATTCGGTATTTATGTGCAAACTGATGACAATTAAGTTATTTCGTGCTTTTAACCGCGTGCTTTATTCGATATCTTATTTTACAGTAAATGACTCAAATTATTGTAATTCAAACATTACTTGAATTTACGATATTGATTTGAACATATTTTCTTGTTTGTTTATTATTTATGCTATTGACAACACTTTTGAAAAATATGTTAGAACATTTCCTTCTCATATATTTTACAATCAATTCTGAAATGTATAGTGGTATTTACGTTTTAGAAACATGCAGTTTTCACTGCATCTGTTTTGTACTTTTAGTTATTGAAAATGTTGTTCCCTACACATAGTTCAGATGCATTTCATATAATATATGGTATTGTTATATTTCTTATCTAGATAGATGCTTTTGAAAATTTATAAGCATATGCTACAAGTTGTTATAACATTTCATTAAATATTTGATATCATAGCAACTTAGAATGTATATTTTTTTATCAAAATTCTTCCGACATGTTTCTTGGTAGAATATATTACTAAATTATTTCCAACATTATAACAAATAATACTATATTCATAAAGATCTCCTAATTTCATACCATTATCCTTATAAATTTTGGAACGCGTGTAGTACTTTTATATGTAATCAATAAATAGTTTCCAAAGTTTATAAAACAAATCGATCTCTACATTCTAAGATATTTGAAAAAAGAAATGTAAATATGAACCATAAAATATTGAATTGTTTTTATATCATTCAATAAGCCACGAATTTCCAAGGTTTTTCAATACATCGTAGTGTCCCTTATGCATACGAAGTACGGCTTCTTTTTTATTCATGTGGTAAAAGTTTTAAGAACGTACAATATGTTTAAAAAAGTGTGTCGTAGAACTAGTGTAATCGATATTAAATTTAACAGCACGCAACATTAAATGGAAAGTTTCATATTCATAACTGTCTGATAATGAGATTCTTTAGTAAAATTACTATGTAAAAGATATGTATCGATCTTTTTTAAGAGAATGTAACGTATCGTGATAATTTAAAAAATGCATTCAATACATTTATCTAAGTTATTATTTTTTTATCCGACTCGGCTCTTCAATAGAGTATCATAATAAACGATAGCAAAATTTATTTTTGTTTCTTTATATAAAAAGATTATAAGTATAGATTATAAAAGAGAATAAGTATAGCTTACAATGTACTAAATTGTTATCTAGTATAAATGGTATAGCTAGCACAAAATAACACATCTTTATTGTTACTAAATTTTTTTGGATATGTAATCTAAATAAATCAATTAAATTAGGAAATTTAAGAAAACTTTTCGACCTAATAGCCACATTCATAAGCATGACCTCGTATCTTTTGAAAAACGTTACAGCGATTTATTTTTTATGATTCTTGAATTTATTATCAAAACACGATATTATGTACTTTTATCTACACTATGGTTCATATATTTTTGATTTAAAGATAACACGTTTGCGAGAAAGTTATTTATGATAACTATATTATTTATATCATACAAAATGATAAAATTTATTTTCAAATCTTTCTCTTTTAATATAAGTTTAAAAAAATCAAATTTTCTATTGTCTCAAGAACCATTAAGAGACTATAAACACTACACAATATTGATGTAGTAAATTTCATATTTTTTGTTTATAAGATATATTTAAGAATAAGAAATAAGTATTCGGAAGTTTTGTAATTTTTGTACTATAAATAAAAATTGAATTCTACCTTATCCATGTAGATTATATAAACTGCACACAAAATTTAAACAGTACAATTTATTATTTGAAATTGAAATACATTATTAGATATATTTAAGATATAGTAAATGAATGGTTTTATATATTTATTTATTTTTTCGTAAAAGGTACTTAATTAGTCTAAAATCAATTTATTTCAAATATAAAGTAGAATATGTATACCACGCAATATTTAAAGAAAAAAATCTATATTTGTTAAAATACATTGCTATAGATACTTAAGAAAAGGAAGAATAATGATATGAAAGTTCTTCCTCATTTTTTACATTAATAATTATTCAGTATTTAAAATATGTTTTATCTATGCAGAAGAACACACTATGAAACTACGACAATAATAAAAATAAAATTCTATATTTGCTGATAAAAAATATGTCAACAGATGTATTTCAGAGGAAGTAAGATAACTCCAAATTTTTACTTTTGCTTTTTATTTTTTTTTGTGAAGAAGGTGAAGAATCTGAGATATATCTAGTTGATGTAGACTATGTAAACTACGCAAACATTAATCAGCATGGTATTGTAATTAAAAAATGGTATAGTAAAATATATTTCAAGACTTATTTAAGTAGAAGAAAAATAATTATTTGATTTTTTTAATACAAACTAGCTACTATCTCTAAAATTGGAATGAAGTAGAATGCATAAAGCTAAGAATTTATGCTGCACTAAATACTAAATTTCTCTAGACAAAACATGATATTCTGAAATACAACTGCAAAGACACAGAGAATTGACGATATATAAATAATTTAAGTAAAAATTAAATGCAGAAAATGGAAAAATTATATAGTTTTTGTCTCAAAATTATAACAAAATTAGACCATCAATATTACTAAAATTACGAGATAATGACAACAATTTAGTATGATTTTTAGAATTCAATTAATGTTACTGTTATCGTAAAATATTATCTAAATTTAAACGTTTTCAGCTCTACTATTAACAAGTAGTTTTTGTGGAAGATGTTACAGATTAACACAATATTCGGAAAAAAAGGATTTTAGTTCTGAAAGAAAAATTAAGAATTATTTTTAGAAGTCAGCTATAAAAGTTTTTGTTATCGAAAAAAGATTAACTGAATTTAAAAACTCAGTTTTGTTACTTTAAATACTTTTTTTAGATCTTAGAGTTTATAATACATTATTCCGAAGGAAACTCGATTGTCGAAAATAGTATCCTGAATTTACGATTTAAACTATTCGGCATAGGAAAAAAAACAGGAATAAAATAAGACAAACAAAATGATACAGAGTTCAATCAGGGAAACAAAAATAATGCGAATTTCTCGACAGTTTTAAAGTTTTGGCGAATAATGCTGGTATTTATCTGTCAGGAACTGGACGCAAAACAATTCTTTTAGCTAAATGATATTTTTATTGCTTTTGTAAAGTGTTTTTTGGCAACGCATCAGTAAAAGAAGAATCATCTGAGATTTAAGAGAATTCAGTTACCCTGTGAGACATTATACGATCGAAATTTAAAACCTATAAAATCGTCAATTAAAAAAAAAGACACCACATTTATTTTGAAGCAAAAAACTAGAATTACATTATTTTCTTTGTAATAAAAAACACCCTGCTTAAAACACCAATTGGGTAAATCTATTTACAATGTGAAATAAAGGGTGTTTTTTGAGAGGTATAGAACTTTAAATTGCAATAAAACAACGATATATTATTCGATTGACATGGATTTTTTTTATTCGAATAATAATCTTGGGGCATTAGATTTTAAATATGATTTCTGGCATAGGAATGCCACGGCTGGCTCGGATGTAGTCCAATCCGGACGTCCAATTTTCGATGACTTTTTCCAACATTTGTGGCCGTATATCGGCAATAACACGGCGAATGTTGTCCTCCAAATGGTCAAGCGTTTGTGGCTTATCCGCATAGACCAATGCTTTACATAGCCCCACAGAAAATAGTCTAGCGGTGTTAAATCACAAGATCTTGGAGGCCAATTCACGGGTCCAAAACGTGAAATTAGGCGGTCACCAAACGTGTCTTTCAATAAATCGATTGTGGCACGAGCTGTGTGACATGTTGCGCCGTCTTGTTGGAACCATAGCTCCAGGACATCATGATTGTTCAATTCAGGAAAGAAAAAGTTAGTAATCATGGCTCTATACCGATCACCACTGACTGTAACGTTGTGGCCTTCATCGTTTTTGAAGAAGGATTCCACCAGCCCATAAAGCGCACCAAACAGTCAGTTTTTCTGAATGTAACGGTGTTTCGACATTCACTTGTGAATTAGCTTCACTCCAAATGCGGCAGTTTTGTTTGTTGACGTAGCCATTCAACCAGAAGTGCGCTTCATCACAAAACAAAATTCGCTTATGAAAATCGACCATTATTTTCGAAATAAAATTGCACAATTTGAAAGCGTTGTTCAGGCGTGAGTCTATTCATGATGAATTGCCAAGCCAAACTGAGAATAAATCACTTGACAGCTGTTAAATCGGTCGCCATCTTGGAAAGTAATGCCAACTTAAACTTCTATACCTAAAAAAAAACCACACTCTATAAATTGCAGTTTCATAAAAAACCACCATTGAGTGTTGTATAATTCAAAAAAAGTTTAAAATTTTATTAAAACTTTGTAAACATCCTTTAAACTGAGTTAGATTTATGCTAAATGTACTGGCATGATACAACTTAAAATTAGTGTTAAGGTAAAATTCTATCATAAAACACCTAATGGTTTATTAAGAGTACGGGAAAACAAAAGTTTAAGATAATTAAAATTTGAATGAAAAAGAAAATAGAATTTTTTTGTAGGATTCATATTAAAAAAAAATAGTGCGTTATGTAATTAGTACTATTAAAAGCGATTGAAAACATTTGAAACTGCAAAGGAAATTTATTTTAACCAAGAGAAACCAGTTTTAATTTCTTCTTAGAAAAACTGTGAAATACCTATAAATTTATACAAAGAAGAGAGGGCTTATATATTTGAACAATTTTTTTAGGGTAATTTCAAATTGGAAGTGAAAACTATAGTTTCTAGGAATCGAGCTTGAAAAAACCAGAAGGGATAGTTTTTAATGATGCTGATGGCTGAACCGATGGCTCGAGTTCAATTTCTGAAAAAATATGGATTTCAGGAAATGTATAGTGTGCGAGGCATGGAACAATCGAAATATTGGGTGAGCCAAAGTCATCTCTAGGGTCATCTCTACAAGTTTTGCCACCCCTGACAAAAATAAAAAATTACGCCCCTCTCTCTTACGCAAAAAAAAATTATAATTAAAGATAAAGAGGGAAGGTTGGCTGGCCAAAAAACATGTCCAATCCCACTTTTATATCAATTATTTTATATATTAGCTGCCCTAAGTCAGCAATGTTTATAATACACGAGCATCCATTTTATAATTTTTAATCTCGGTTGCTCATGTGTCCTTCATTGTGGGATTTTCCTACGGCCTATGTGTTTTTCGAATGTAATTGTTGGATGTTATCACCTGTTTGTAGAGAATAAGACTATATATATATATATATATATGCATCCTTTAGCCAAATACAAACAAGATCGAAACTAAGGACATAATTACCTGTTATTTAAAACGAGTAAAATTTAAGAGAAAGAATCACTAATTTCTCTTTTATGGATAGTGGGGATCCCAAACGTTTACTTTAACTTATAGCGACTACACTCAAGACTAAAATAAAACATTTCATATGACTCTCCATCTACATAAAACTCTTATTGTCCATGTCTTCTTTTGGATTGCTGACACCGAACATCGTACTGGTGAAAGGAATGTCCGTTGTGACCCATACTCTCAGATGGAGAGAAAGTTAATAGTAAAAGATGTGTAAACATAACAAATTTCATGATTAAACTTATACTCCCGCTTGGAACTCTTAAAAGTCAACATAAAAGAAAACTGACATTAATTATATAGAATATAAAATAAGGAAGTAAGACACATAAAATGAAATATTAAATTCACTCCCAATAATATTTAAAAGTCATACATAAAATTTTTTGTTACAAAAAAATGTATTAATCAAATTTGATCCAAATGCCGCCCTTAGAATTTGCCGCCCCGGACAGGTGTCCAGGTGCCCTAGAGCCGTCCCTGTCCTCTCTAGAGGTTAATGGTAGGGAAAGAGAGTTGGGAGACCATGTAACCAGCTCCTGGAGATCTATACCTCAAAATTAGGATGGAACTGAGTGATAAAGTTCTGTTATGTACATGGAGCTGATAATGACAGAAGTAATCTAGCTTTCCTTGCCACGGCGAATTTAATGGTCTCAATCTGAAATAACTCTTGAAAGCGTAGTAAAATAACCACAACAACAAAAATATAATTAAGAATGCTCCAATTACAACTCTTTATCTACTGCATTATGATTTGCTGCAGTTTTTTTCATGCAATATTTTATTTTGAATCACAACACTGAAAATTAATGTATATACATAAACAAAATACTCAACTTTGAGGAATTTAATCCGTTACAGCTAATTAATTAAAGATATTCAACTGTTAAATTAATTATATATACTGTTGACTTAAAATAAACAGTCAAATCGTTTTCTAAGGTCTTCATTAACATATAAAAAATAAGACACTTAAAAGGTATCCGAACACGTTGAAAGTGACTAAATCCGATCAAGACAGATATTTTTGTTTTTTTACTTTATTGAAAGAACTATGTTTTGGTTTTACAAAACATACTTTGTTTTGTTTCTATGCTCCCTAGAAGAGACCAAATTACAACCAATTTTATAAAGTTAGAAAAACCGGAAGTGGGTCTTTGATCTACCAGAAATGGACATTTAAATTGCTCAAAATCTAGCATGGTAAATCTGATAACTCAAAATTTTAAAAATGTATTTCTTTAAAACTTTTTGAACCTAGTATTTATGCTTTTTTCTAGAGAATGTACTAAAATATTTCTCATTGTATAAATACTTTATGAGTTATGGCTTGTTATTTAAGTAATGGTCTCATAAAAAATATTACATTTCTTATAATATTTACTCGATCACCTCTAAAATTTTCAAATTTTAATAAAAAACTAAAATGTTAGTATATTTTCTAGATAAATACATCTAATTTGTTTTAATAATACTTTAACTAATATAAGTTCATTAATTTTTTCTCTAATTGCTTTGATGTTTTTGAAAAATATTGCTAAAATTTTAACTGTAATTGTAATTTTAGTAAAGTTAGGTAATTTATTTTAAATATTGTTAATTAAATATTTGTATTTATTGGTATTGAGTTCTAAAAAGACCATTTATAATGTTTAAATATGTTATTTTGTTAAAAGTACTCTGAACGTGTTCGGATACCTTAAATTTTTCTGTTAACTATTTTTTCGGGACTAAAATGCTAATCTCCACAATCCGCTAAAAATGCCGTCAGCTGAAAATGCAATTCCTGCTATAAAACTATATATACACCTTTCGGCTAAAATACTCATCATAGAACCCATACTGCCATACATCTTGGAAGAGTAGATTTCAAAGAATACTCCTGCTAAATGTAATTAGAATATTCGTAAAAAATGGTTATTATATGTAATTTGAAAGTGAGTGGTACAGTCGGTAGATAAATGGTTGAATAAAATCATGTTATTTTCATGGAAAGCAAACATTAAATATTAAAGTATTTACAGAAGTAAAGCAGAAATGCAATATGACATGATAGTAAACTGTTTTCACGAAAGATGAAACTGATTAAATAATGATAAAGTAAGTCTTGCTTAATACTCCAAATCATATTTTTTTCCTCACCAATAAACTTTAATTGATTTTTTTTTATAAATTTATATGTGTTAACTTTCAATTTAGAAATAAAAAAAATAACGTAATTTTCACAATAAAGTAATCGGAACAATGTACACAACTATTTTCTGCTTCTTAACTTTATAAAATAACATTACATTAAATTAGTGCTTTTCAACCCCACCTGCGACCCAATATCCAATCATAATTTTCATTGCACCCCCCTGCACCTAAATATAATGCATTAAATTCAGACATACTATACTTTGACGCTAAAGCTGCAATAAGACTTTAACTTATGTGCCACTGGCGTACATAAACGTCTCACTCAGTCAAAATGTTAATTGTCCCGGACGTATAAATGCGTCTTTCCGAAGAATGGTCTGTTATCTGTACTGTTATCCATAAAATTATTCCGAAGGCTTTGTTGACAATGTTTGCGAAGGATTTACTTATTTAACACACACAAAGGATTTGATTATTTATTACTTTTCTCTCCACCAATACACCACATGCACTCGCCTGTGGCATCGGGGAGCGAATCCCGTAACTTTTAATCGGCAGTTAAGGGATAAATTATGAATCTGACAAATTAACAAGATAAGTGTTAAGTTTTGTATATAATTTTATATATGACAAGCCCATGGGGTCACTGGTAGTTATTAAACTTGTTCTGAAAATAGTATCGTTAAATTAATTATAAATGTATCGCTACTGCACACACACACACAATGTGTTTTATATCAGTATAAAACTGTATTTCTTTTTTTTTATTACGCCAGAATTTATTTTGTTTGCTCACTTTCTGTCAATTAATAATTTGTTTTAAAATAATCACTTGTTTTTGATTTTTCAATATACTCGCGTCCCCCTTCTAGAACTACCAAGCCCTCTAAGGGGGCGCGCCGCACAGTTTGAGAAACGCTGCATTAAATACATGATTATTCTGTTTTTATAACGAAATACATAGCATACTAATTATACCAGTTGCATAAATAGTATCTCTATCGAAAATTATTTGCTAAGGCGTCAAATAACTTTTCTTGTTTTAAACCGGAAGACGCTACAATTACTCCATTTTCACTGCAACCGCGGCCGGCTGATTTACCACCTGTCCATCCACTCGATACAATCTGTAGCTACTCAACACAGCAACGCCTAAAGATAACACAGGGTTTTCCACCGCATTATAATAGGGAGTCGGAGCAATTATCGGAGCGGAAATCTAAGAATTAATGCGCAGTTTTCAGGGAGTTAGTAGATGACAAGGAGCTTAAGTGCTATGAAACATGTCCTGCTGCAATGTCGGGTGAATCCATAATGAGGTGAAAACAAAGGGATAGGTTCCTATTTCGCACGGAAGTGCCGATGTTTATCGAATGTCATTGGAGCAAAGGAAACATTGTGGAAGTGCGGAAGTTTAACCTGGAAATAAATACATGGAAACGAAATTTAAATTGTGGAAAAGTCGGTTTCATTAATTTTGGCGCATGGCTTAAGTGAGTTTGTATACGTCGATTTGAATTACAAATTTTTAGCTTGGTTTTAACGGCGTGAAGAATCAGCGATATGAAATTAAAAGTTCTATGTATAATACATGAGTTCAGCAACTTGACGAGTCTAAGAATGTGAATGAGTATCATTATTTGAAATATTTAAATTAAATTATTTTACCTTCACTTGAAATGCTGAATTACGAGTGTAAGATGTCGGGATTTTCAAATATTATTTTCTTTCAAAAATGGTAAATTTACTGTGATAGTACATGAATCGAAATGTTATGACTGAAATTAGGATATCTTTTTTATCTGTTTTTTGTCCTTCTTTCTGTAACTTAGAAGCAAAACAAAAAGAGACAATAAATAAAATGGATTACTAATCGGTTAACTAAAATAAATCTGGCTGAGAGAACTTAAATTATAAGTAGATTTAGCAACATGATTAGTTTAGAATATCTGCCTATAAAAAAATCGAATTTAAATCATAATATTAGAGGGTTTTTTTTAATTATTTAGCTAAACCAGTGTTTCTCAAACAGTGCAGTGCGCTCCGTAGGGGGACATGATAACCCTACACAGGGGGCGCGAGTATATAAAAAAGTCTCGAAGATAAAAGTTTATTTAAATATATATATATATATATATATATATATATATATATATATATATATATATATATTTACTGAAAGGAAGCAAAACAAAATACATTCTGATATAATAAGAAATAAAATACGCATTTACACTGATAAGATACACTTATAAATGTATTAGTACTGCACAATGTGTTTTGTAATTAATATAACATTACTAAATTAAGAGCAAGTTTAATATTTACCACAGTGACCTTATGGGCATGTCATAAAATTATATGCAAAATTCTATACTTATCATGATAATTTGTATGGTTTATAATTAAAGCCGTTTTGTAGATTTGCATCAAAGCACATTATTATCGAATTCATTACATTATTTTTGTATTCGGAGGGGGGTGCGATGAAAGTTATGATTGAAAATTGGGTTGCAAGTATAGAAAGTTTCAGAAGCACTGAGTTGAACCATATTTTTGTTTTCATGTTAAAATGAGCAAAATTGAAAAAAAAGTAAGAAAAAAAATTACAATAACATAATTTCGTCTTGCAGTATCATTGTAAATATTTTGCTTACAACAAAATTCGATGTACAGTCTTCAACAAGAAACATCATTATACGTGAATACATAAATAATTGTCATAAGTTACAATATATTTCGAAATATAAGACGAATGTGCCCTTTCACTTGGGGAAGACACATATAATTGACGATATACACATAATTTGAATAAAAATTAAATTCAGAAAAATATAGAAAAAAATTATATAGCTTTGGTCTCAAAATTATAACAAAATTAGACCATCAATATTACTAAAATTACGAGATAATAACAACAATTTAGTGTGATTTTTAGAATTCAATTAATGTTACTGTTATCGTAAAATATTATCTAAATTTAAACGTTTTCAGCTTTACTATTAACAAGTAGTTTTTGTGGCAGATGTTACAGATTAACACAATATTCGGAAAAAAAGGATTTTAGTTCTGAAAGAAAAATTAAGAATTATATTTAGAAGTTAGCTAAAAATTTTTGTTATCGAAAAAAGATTAACTGAATTTAAAAATTTAGTTTTGTTTTGTTAAATATTTTTTTAGATCTTAGAGTTTAATACATTATTCCGAAGGAAACTCGATTGTCGAAAATAGTATCCTGAATTTACGATTTAAACTATTCGGCATAGGAAAAAAAAACAGGAATAAAATAAAGCAAACAAAATGATACAGAGATCAATTAGGGAAACAAAAATAATGCGAATTTCTCGACAGTTTTAAAGTTTTGGCGAATAATTCTGGTATTTATCTGTCAGGAACTGGATGCAAAACAATTCTTTTAACTAAATGATATTTTTATTTGCTGTATCATTGTAAATATTTTGATTACAACAAAAATCGATGTACAGTCTTCAACAAGAAACATCTTTAAACGTGAATACATAAATAATTGTCATAAGTTACAATATATTTCGAAGTATAAGACGAGTGTGCCCTTTCACTTGGGGAAATACTTCTTTAACTGTTAAGTTTAAAACCGCCTCCCCCCCCCCCGAAGAGTGAACTTGATTTTATGCAAATTTGAGTTTTATTTTAACCTTAGCAAAGTGAGTTTAAGAGTTAGTCATTATGCTGTTATCATCATAAAATTAACGAAGTAACTTTCGGAAGCCTTGGTGAAAAGGGAGAAGAAATTTTTGATGGGAATATGGTTTGTGACTCAGGAGAGATGTGACGAATACTAAACCATCGGATCATACCCAGTTAAGTGTTTAATTGTTTGTCTTACGAATTTAAGATAGCGAATTAATTTGATTGATCCTTTGGCTTACAATCTTGATTTATAGTCAAACAAAACATATTATTTTTATAGCATAAGGGGATTCGAAGTTCCAACGTTATTATTTTCTATTTGATATCTTTATCAGAGACTAATACATTTAGTTAAAATTCCTTTTTGTATTATGTCTATACCTGAGTTACTCATACTTTTTGAGCAATTTTTTTCCTTGTAAAAAGAACGGGAAAAGTAATTTATGTATGGTACAGAATCGTCGACCTATGTTTTATGTCTTGGAGAAAAAAACTGCTGCATGATTATCATAGGAATTCAGTTACCTCAAATCCTTTAAATAAATCCAATAAATTTTTCAAAATGTTTGGAATTTGGATTGTGACACTGTTTTGTGTGGCGTTTTTTTATTTTAGAATAAAAGTTTAACTCACACACAAACCATCCAAAGGATAAAAAAAAATTAAAATGACTTACACATGGTTAGTGGGAAACGGCAAAAAGAAGCATTAATTTTAAGCTACATTTTTTTTTCAAGATCCGTATCCGTATGTGATCCATATTCGTATTCATGGATTCGTTCAGTTGTCAAACATCTCACTTCTTTTATTAACCTTTTATCTATCTATGGAACTTATAAATACCACTCACTTTACAATTACATATAATAACCATTTTTACGAATATTCTGATTATATTTAGCAGGTGTATTATTTGAAATCTATTCTTTCAAGATGTATGACAGCAAGAGTTCTATGATGAGTATTTTAGCAGATATTGTTTTATAGCAGGAATTGCATTTTCAGCTGACGGCGTTTTTAGCGGATTGTAAAGATTATCATTTTTCTCCCGAAAAAGTAGTTAACATAAAAATTTAAGTGTCTTATTTTTTATATGTTAACGTTGACCTTAGAAAACGATTTGACAATTTATTTTAAGTGAGCAGTGTGTATTATTAATTTTACAGTTGAATATCTTTAATTAATTAATTAGCTCTAACGGATTAAATTTCCCAAAGTTATGTATTTTGTTTATGTATATACCTTAATTTTCAATATAGTGATCTAAATATATATATATATATATATATATATATATATATATATATATATATATATTGCATGAAAAAAACTGTAGTAAATTATAATGCGATAAATAAAGGGTTAAAATGTTCAAAAATTTCTCGGTATATACATGTATACGTTTAAATGGGGCCTCCTGGATGCTAATTTATTCTCGAGGACTGAAAATATAAACTATTTTCAAATAGATATAATTCTTTGAAATTGAAATTAAATAATTGGAATCTGGTACACATTATTTGTAAATGAATAACGCTTCAAAAGGATGGAAAACTTTAAAAATGTTATCTTAATTTTTTTTAAAAATTATAAGCATATGAACGTATGGAGTTTCACGTTGCGGATGATATTTTTTAAAACAGTAGCACTGATTACTAGCAATAAGTTTATTTTTAAAGTTAAATGTGTCATCATTACACTGTAGCTATTTTCATATATATAGACTAGTAAATTATATTTTTAAACTTTTTTTTTAAAAAAGCATTTTTAAATTTCTAAATTTTTCAATTATTTTCACATATAAAAAGATATATAATACTAAAATTAAGTAGACTAAAAGGAATATGATAAATTTCATAATTTTACATAGACTTATACATCAAAGACTAATATTTTTTTAGAAATTATACAGCATGCGAAATGTAAAAATTACTTAAGAAACATTTCAGTAATAAATATTATTTTCATATGCTTATAATTTTTAAAATTATGATTATATTTTAAATACTTTGTACTTTTTTGAAGCCTCATTTCAATATAAATAATATATAATATTTGAATTATATTTCATTTTAATTTCAAAGAAGTATACCTATTTGAAAATTGTTCATATTTTCAGAACTTTAGACAGAATTAACATTTCTAAGATCCCATTTAATAATTTTTGTTGTAAAAAAGAATTCAAATATGCTTTCTTTCACAGCTGCATATATTATGGACAGATAAACAGTCAAACTGTTATCTTATTTAAATCTCCTGGATACTGAATTCGTTTAGATGGGCATGCACTTATGTGTAAGAATGTTTAATATAAAGAACTAAATTACATGCATTTCTTTATGCATTTATTGCTTATATATTCAAATTATGGATGCCAAATTTATGCATGTTACAAAATAAAACAATTGATCATATAAGAACAGGTTAAAGAACAACTTTTAAAAGAACACAACAAAAAGAAACAACTGTTCATATAACCAACAATACGTTCCTGTTCTACTTGTGTATAATAATAAAAAATTACACGGTGTATGGATGTCTTTATACTAGGGTTAGCAACACGCGCAATCGCGTGTCTGCACCATCAAGTTCACAAAGCGGAAAATTCTATACATGTTTGATAAAGAGAATGATTACTAAATCGATTATCTTGCAAATTTTTTGACTTATAAATATGAATGCGGTTTAGTAAGTTTATTCCAAATTGCTTGTAAAAAGAAAGTAAATTCTGGATGCTTAATCTATGAGTTTTGAATATGAATAAGTACTTCTCTCTGAATATAAAATGCTTGCAGTAGAACTTATGCATACAACATCGTAGTTGTACGATTTAGGTATTCTCTTTTGGATGTTTTCATGGTTAATCTTAAAATTATCATTTTTGTAAAATAAATTAAAAGGAACTGCAGGTAGATATTTTTAGAAAAATATCATTTTTTGAACTAATCGTTGGGTTTAAATCTATAATCAAAAATATCAAAAACTTTCCGAACACTGTAAGGCATTGCTTCTCACACTTTAAATATTTGTGATCCAATTTTCAATCATAATTTTCATTGCGTCCCTCTCCATACAATAGCAATGTATTGAATTCAATAATAATACACATATTGTATAGCTACAATACGACTTTAATAATTAATCGTACAAGTTATCAAGGTTAAGTATAAAATTTTATATGTAATTGTTTACATGACAACCCCATGGTGTCACTAGTAATTATTTCACTTGATCTTAACTTAGTATTGTTAAAATAAATCATCCAATATATACTGTAATGATACATTTATAAGTGCAATATGTGTAAATATATATCTGATTTTTTATTATGTCAGAATGTGCTTTATTTTGCACTTCTTTTCAGTAAATTAATAATATTTTGAAATAATCTTTTATTTTTAAACTTTTGGATATATGTTCACCCCCTCACTTAGAGCTATCAAGACCCCAAAGTGGGTGCGCCCCACAATTTGAGAAATACTATTTTAAGGTATCTGACTAGATTCGAAACTGCTTTTCGAAAGACGTATGAATGTATAATTTTTTGATATTTAATTTTACCTAAATTAGAATACACGTAAAAAATTATTTTAAGAGTACTATTGCAATATAACAAGTAATATAAAATAACCTTTTTAGTCAATTCTTACTTAGATCAACAAAGAAAATTTTTATATTAGCTACTTTTTATTAAATAGTTACAATTAATATAAATATGTATAAACGTATGACAGAATCACAGCATTAAGTGGTAATTAATTTTTATTAATTATCATTAAAGTATCGTATTGTCGTCCAAAACAATCGTGTATATAAAGTTTCAGTTCAACTGAATGCTTTAAAACGTGAAAAAAAAACCTTTTCAAGTTTTGACACAAGTCGCCAAAAATGATGCCTCCTTGGCTGTATTTGTAATTCTTTAAATAATTAGTTTTAATCAATTAATTTTATTAATTATAGTTAAATTATTATTTTGCCATATCCTAAATAATCTTATATATAAAATTACAGCTCAACTGAATACTTTAAAATGTATTTTATTAACGAACGAAAATTCCACCAAGATAAATAATTAAAAAATAAATAAATATAGAGAGAGTTTGATCTAATAGTAGGAATTGAAAAACAGAAAAAAAATATTTGAATGCAAATTTGTTGCCAATTAATATGACAAAATGACATATTTTCAAAACGTTCTCGTTTTTATATATGCAAAATGCTTCTTAATAATATAATATTATTTATATACATTTTAGAGCCTGAACTAGGGTTTTTGAATAACATAATTTAGAAGTGGATTTATATATATTCATATTTTAATATATCAGAGGGCTGAAATGAAAAAAAAACTAGTTATTATTTCAATTGATTTTAGCTCCGAAAATAATGTGAATATTTCAAAAATCCTTGTTCAAACTCTGTAGTGGGGCTGCGGTAGCCGAGTGGTATAGGTATCGGATCGTGGCTTGCCTAGTCACGAGTTCAAGCCCAGTACCACTAAAGATCCGCCGTGTAGAGCAGAGATGCACGCTAAATCTGTGGAGAGCTGAAACGTCCTCCCGTTGGTGTGGTGTGGTAGTTAGGAGAGGGGTGCCAGCTCAGGTGTCGTCCACGTCACTTGACCATGGTTCAAAATTACGTGGTCCGTCACCAAAAGCCCTCGTGTAGCTGAACAGTGCGACGTTAATATTCAATCAATCAATGAATCAAACTCTGTAGTGTGTCATAGAGAGATGTCTTAGCTGTATTAAGGCAAAATATTACTATAGATGCAATTTTCATAAAAGGAGAAAATTTTGAAAATGTGCTATGAATTCTTTGTTTTTTGCCAAATAATTGCACTTAAAACGATTTTATATGTATATTCTAGTTCAAAGAACAATAAATAACTAAAGAAAATGTTTATTTATATACTTTTGCTAAATAATGGTTTCAAACGTAGTCAGTAACCATACATTTTTTTTTCAAATCAAACAATCAAAATTTACTGTAAATAATTAAAATTTGAATTTTATACTTTCGAAATGTAATGTGACAGATATTTAAAGGTATTTATTAAGCTTTAGTTTTTAAATATCATTTATAAAGCATATAAATATTCTTAAGTACCTTTTACTACGAGTGTTTTTTGTGATTTTATATTATTAAGAGGACACAGTACGATTCAATTGTCAAAAAATTGGTCAAAAAATCAAATCTAAATTTTTTAGCTTAAATTATTCTTTATATTCCTTTCCATAACTGCGCCAAATTTAAAAGTTCTAAACTTGAAAAACGCAGAACTATGATAGTTTTTACACACACACACACACGTTCGTTTTTATTCACTTCCCTACAACAAATCAAAACTTTAAACTTACTTATCTCAAAAAGATAAAATAACTAGTTTACATTAAAAATGCTAACTTTTTTTTTCTCTATTGCACCTAATGCTTTGAATTTTTTTTACCTATTGTTAATAGTACATAAAACAAAAGTTTGTAAGCATTTTTAAATCAAAGCAATACCTATTTTTTTACAGAAAATTGAACTCAAAATTTATACACATATTTTTTTAAGGATTTTTCAGTAAATCTTCATAAAAAAAGTATTGTACTAATAACAATAATGCTATCACAACATTCATACCAACTTTTGTTATACATAGTTTGACGTACTTGTTAATCAAATTTCCTGCGAATAAGTGAGCAAAGTATCGGATCATGGCAATCCTCATCATGAGTTCGAGCCTAGTACCACTAAATATCCGCCGTGTACGGGCGCGTTGCACGTTAAATCTGTCGAGAGCTCAAATGTCCACCCAGGGTGTGGTAGTTAGAAGAGGGGTGTTCTCAGGTGCCATCCACGTCCCTTGACCATGGCTCAAAATTACGTGGTGCGTCACCCAAAGCCCTTGTGTATCTGAACAGTGTGACGTTAATATTCATTCACTCACATTCATGCAAGTAAGTGAACTTTTGTAGGAGTAGCATTTTAAAGTTACTGCACGAATTTTAAGTTTTTTCCTTAAAAAATTAAATGTCTAGTTTTTTTTATAGAATTTTGAGTACAAAATCTGTTTTACATATACAAACATAGGAGACAACCAAAAAATTAGAATATCCTTAAATAAAAGATTTTTTCGTAAATCGTACCATGTCCCCTTAATATTTTTAATAAATTTTGGATGGCACATTTAAGGTATATATTAAAATAAAATGACATTTGTGAATTTAAGAAGTGACTTGAAAAAACAAGAACAAAATATTTTGAATAAATTAAAATTTTATTGCTGAACAATTTTGTTTGAAAAATAAGCATTCATTAAACTTATACTTCAGTAAAGTTGATAATTTATTGTGTTTTCAGTCATTGTTAACTGTGATTCTCTATTTTTGGTACATGTGTACAATATTTTTTTATTCCAAAGACAATATTGTTTAATTCACCACCCGAGTGGCGTAGCTGCTTTATCACAGGCCTTCTAAGCCTAAGGTTGTGGGTTCGACCTCTAGCCAAGTCGTTGGATTTTCATGATGCAGAAAATCGACCGCAGCCATCTCACATGATTATGCGTCATGTAAAAGATCCCTTGAGAGCCTGTTTAAGTTAGGTGCTCTTGGCAAAATTAAAATCCTAAATACGGTTTCGCCTCGCCATAGCTCGTGTGCTTCCCTCTGGGGAGGAAACTGGGCGTCAAAATTACTTGCAAAGATTCGTATCCGCCTATATGGTGCTGGAATAAAAAGAGATACCAGCTTCTGGTGAATGTACTTGGTTTGCAATTCTAAAACACCAACTTGCAGCCCATTAAAAATAAAAAAATATATATTGTTTAATTCCAAACAGAAATTTCAAAACTTTCTTCCATCATTTTATTAAAAAACCAAACCACGTAACATGTATAGATCAAATACTAGAAAAACTATATCAAATTAGACAATTGAATCGAAATCAATTGAATAAAAATAAATCATTACAAGAAATATCGTTGCCGCAATCACAAACGAAATAATTAATTACTTTTCTTTTAACCATAGATTTCTTAAGGATAGGTGAGATTGCACTTAAAATTCCATTTCATAGGTGGATTACCAATAATTTGCGCTATTTTTTACCTCAATATTTCTTTATAATTATAATGTTTATACGATGCTACAGCAAGGACTTTTAATAAGCCCATAGCTATTCTGACTGACAACGCGATAAATCACTAAATTTTAGTGAAAACATTATGGTTTTT
This sequence comes from Trichonephila clavipes, assembly GCA_019973935.1. Taxonomy (NCBI): domain Eukaryota; kingdom Metazoa; phylum Arthropoda; class Arachnida; order Araneae; family Nephilidae; genus Trichonephila; species Trichonephila clavipes. Next base: position 222,521 of record BMAU01003820.1, read on the forward strand.
TTTATTTTGCTCTAATACAGTAATTCTAAATTGTGGGGAGGGTCTTCCCTGGCGTGATAACCCCACGTGGTCGGCGCAAGTATAGCGGAAAGGTAAAACTGAGAAATTATTTTAAAATTTAATTTACTGGAAGAAAGCCAAACAAAATACATTTTGACTCACCAAAAAGTACATTACACGTTGCATGTTTATTGTAATCGATGCCAGTTTAAAAAATCAAAAGGGAAAAGTATAACATGTTACTCCTTCTAATAGTCAAAAGTAAATTACTTCAAATTAACATATATAGAATTAAATACATATCATGATAATTTGTACATTTTCCAAATCCTACTATTAGTTCACTCTCTCCCTATAAATATATATATATATATATATATATATATATATATATATATATATATATATATATATATAAAGAGTGTTTTTCTCCAGGTATAGAAGTTTAAGTTGGCATTACTTTCCAAGATGGCGACCGATTTAACTACTGTCAAGTGATTTATTCTCAGTTTGGTTTGCAATTTATCATGAATAGACTCAAGCCTGAACAACGCTTTCAAATTGTGCAATTTCATTTCGAAAATAATGGTCGATTTTCATAAGCGAATTTTGTTTAGCGACGAAGCGCACTCCTGGTTGAATGGCTACGTCAACAAACAAAACGGCCGCATTTGGAGTGAAGCTAATCCACAAGTGTATGTCGAAACACCATTACATCCAGAAAACCTGACTGTTTGGTGCGATATATGGGCTGGTGGAATCTTTCTTCAAAAACGATGAAGGCCACAACGTAACAGTCAATGGTGATCGGTATAGAGCCATGATTACTAACTTTTTCATTCCTGAATTGAACAATCATAATGTCCAGGAGCTGTGGTTCCAACAATACGACACAACATGTCACACAGCTCGTGCCACAATCGATTTATTGAAAGTCACGTTGGGTGACCGCCTCATTTCACATTTTGGACCTGTGAATTGGCCTCCAAGATCTTGTGATTTAACACCGCTAGACTATTTTCTGTGGGGCTATGTAAAGTCATTGGTCTATGCGGATAAGCCACAAACGCTTGACTAATTGGAAGACAACATTTGCCGTGTTATTGCCGATATACGGCCACAAATGTCGGAAAAAGTCATCGAAAATTGGACGTCCCGATTGGACTGCATCCGAGCCAGCCGTGGCAGTCCTATGCCAGAAATCATATTTAAAATGTAATGCCACAAGATTATCTTTCGAATAAAAAAAAAAAAAAAATCATGTCAATCGAATAATACATCGTTGTTTTATTGCAATTCAAAGTTCTATACCTCTAAAAAAACACCCTTTATGTATATATATATATATATATATATATATATATATATATTTATATTTAATAATTCCCCTAGCATCCATTTAATTAACTCTTTTAATAACATTGAAATAATCTTTTAATTATTTGGTTCGTAATTAACACCCTGTTAATCGTAATCGACTAATATGATTACATGATAAATTGCTTCCCTGCCTATTGTAACCAATTGGAGCTCTTATTACAAAAAATGTCACGTGGCATTCCCCGTCGGGTGTAAAATCCGACTTCTTTGAAATCTCTTCGCTCGTTTCTCTGTAGTCATTTAGCTGGCTGCTTTGTTTTGTGTGTTGTAGTTTCTTTGTCTGTGATGCGTCATCTATGTTCATCGTGATTGATATGCCTAGGTTTTTCAAGATATTCAATAAATTGGATTTACCAGACTGCCTTGTCGATTTTTCCATAGAAAATGTATCAACATACAGGAATCACTCACCACCAGCCACTCCCTAACCTACGGTTCGTCATTGTTTAAATCGCCCTCTCGCCGCGACAAATTATGCACTGCTAAATTTTTATGATTATATATATATATATATATATATATATATATATATATATCTTATTCAAATTTTCAATAGTTAATAAAATACTTTCTATTCATCCATTCAAGTAAAAATACATTTTTTAAATTTGTAATGGATGACACTTGATGTTGATTAAGATTTTTCAAATATTAAGTCATTTGTTAAATTTTATTTTTTAATTTTAAATTTATTTTCCGTTTCTTAAGACGAAATTACAACTAGCTGCAATAGATGGCGACAGAACGTTTTCGAACGAATTATGAATTGTCTTTAAATATATATATATATATATATATATATACATGCTAGCCATTACCCACCCGCTTCACTGGGTATTTCACGATGTTATATATATGTATACTGTTTACATCAGTGTTTCTCAAAATGTGGCTCGCGCCCCCTGGGTGGCACGATAACCTTACTAGGGGCGCGAGCATATCGAAAATAAAAGATTTAAAAATATTTAATTTACTGGAATGAATTAAAACAAAATAGCTTCAGACATAATAAAAAGTGCACTTTTACCCTGATATAATTTATAGGCGCGCGCGTGAAATTAAGTCAACAAAAATACAAAACTTCTTCAACACCTAATTAGTTATCTTTGAACCTATAACCAAAAAAAAAAATTTAATTTGATTTGCTGTAGTCCGATGATGAAAAATTTTTTTACTACGCTTTCTGTTTAAACCTAACGTACAACCCTTTCAGTGAAAAAAATAGATCCCAGACGCAGAATCGAAAAAATTTAGGAACATAAAAAATTCATCACTGTCATTATTTTTGAAATATTGCACATTATATCTGTAATCTGTTTAACCTTCTAAGTTATTGGTACAGTTAGTTATATGACCCCTCTCTTATGTGTGTGTCTGTTTCTCATTTAGGGAAGTTGTAAGTAATGTATTTCTCTATTGCGCTTCTTTTTATGAAAAGAGTTTTATGATACTATTTGGAAAACCACGGAGAGTATTTAAGAGTATTCTAAAATATATAAAGCACAACGAAATACGATTTACAAAATTTTTTATTAGTAACATATATATTATCATAATGAATACACTTTTTACCCGGAAGTGGTCACGTGGGACACACAAATTACGAAATCGTTAATATCTGGCAAAACTGTTTATTTGTTACCAAAGAAAAATTGAAAAGTCCTTGAAAGTAGGTAAGTATATTTTCTCATAATTAAATTATTCACTGGAATTACGATTTTTATTAAGTACTATAAAAATAAATATAAAAAAAGGATTGGGGTGACGCAATAACCCCGCTGGACCATTAGTATCGAGTGCGCGCCTGCTCCAGGGTTGAAACGAAGTCTTTTCGCTTTAAATATTAAAAATAATACAATATTATTCTTCATCTGAATTTTATATTATTGTTCATTATTCAACATCAATTCTAAATGATAATTCTGTAAGGCTTAAAACTAGTTCGCTTTAAACTAATTATACTTTGAGCAATCATTAAAAAAAATCATTTTACATTTTTGTAAACATTGTCGCGCACTTGGCTTTACTCTCCTTACAAAATTCAGCGATTATTTCAATAATGTTTTATTTTCTTATAAATGAACTCGTGCAAGCGGGTACTTCAGCCGGTATACTTTTAATGTATCAGTGATCCATAGTAGTTTATAACTAATTAATTAATACTAAATTAAGAACAAGATTAATAAGTATTAACGACTTCCATGGGCTTGTCTTGCTAAGCAAAGTTTTATAAGGAATGCTTATGATTAGAAATTGACCCTCTGAGTTATTTTTATATATTTAGCATATATCTATATATTGTTTTCTAAGCAGCCACCGCATTTTGCACTATGTTAAATTTAAAAATTAGAGAAAGGAAAAAATAACACACATAATAATTATCCTATTATTTTATTTACTTATTTATTTATCACTTAAAAGTAGTATACAAAATTTAATACTTATGTTACTAATTTGTATGGTTTATAATTAAGATCGCCTATTGCAGCTTTAGCATCAAAGTTCCTTATTATTGCATTCAGAAAATTATTAATGTATAAGGGGGCACGATAAAAATTGTGATCGAAAAGGGGGCGCCAGTATTGGAAGTTTGAGAAGCACTGGTTTACATATATATTAATTATTGATATCTACCATTAAGAATTCGATTGTATTGAAAAATGTATTTATAGATGTTACACTCTCGCCCCTTGATATAAGAACATAAATTATAACATCTAATTTCTATTTATATCTAAAATTGAAAGAGAAAGATTTTTTTCGCTCACTTAACCTAATAATCAAGTGGATTTCCACCAAAGGAACTTTCAGTGGATCTCTACTCCATAAAATCAACATGCGTGCTAATTTTCAATTCTAAATCTAACAGAGCAAAAACGGAATTATTATCATCAATACCTCGTTGACAGCATTCTTAGCGGATTCCAAATCAACAAAAGAAGCATGCAAACCAAATTTTATTATAATAGTCTTAGCAGTTCAAAAACGGAAATTTTGTCTATCAATACGCCCCGATAACTCTCCCCGCTACCCCCTGGAGTTGATTTCCGTAAAATCCATTCTTAGTGGAACTCTATTCAACTAAAGAAAAGTGCTCAACAAATCTCAAGTAAATGAGTTGTATTCAAAAACAGGAATTTTTCTATAACACGATTTAATCTGCGCAACCCCACTCCTTTGGGGGTCTGTTTTCGCAAAAATCTTTGTAAGAGGAACTTTATTCCATGAACGGAACATAACTTCTAATTTTCAAGCAGGTGGTTCTATTAGTTGAAAACCGGAAATATTTATCTATTACGCCCCTTAATCCCCCTCAGTGACCCTTGGGAATCAATTTTCCCCAAAACCCATTTTGTAGCGGATCTGTACTCTATGAAAGGAATCTGCTTATCAAATTTCTCAAGACTGTACGTCTAATAGTTTAAAAATGGAAATAATTATCTATAACGCCCCTTACGCCCCTGCAACGCCACTTAGGAAACGATTTCACAAAACCCATCTTATAGCGGATCTCTACTTAATGAATGGAATCAGCTTACTAAATTTCGAGATTTTACGTCTAATAGTTTAAAAAAGGAGTTAATTGCCTATAACGCCACTTAATGCTCTACAACGCCACTTGGGAGTCGATTTTGACAAAACCCATTTTGCTGCGGATCTGTAGTCTATTAAAAGAATCCGCTTACCAAATTTCAAGAGTGTACGTCTAATAGTTTAAAAATGGAAATAATTATGTATAACGGCCCTTAAGCACCCTCAATGCGTCTTGGAGGTCGATTTTCTTAAAATTCATTATGTAGGGAATCTCTACTTTAAGAAATAAATCTGTGTACGAAGTTTTTCACGACTGTACATCTAATAATATAGTAATGGAAATAATTATCTATAACGCCCCTTGGGGGTCGAACTTTGCAAAATCCGTTCTTAGCTGACGTCTACTCCATGAAGGGAACCTACCTACCAAATTTCAAGTCTGTAGGTTTAATAGTTCCGGAGATATCGTGATTAGTCAGTGAGTGAGTGAGTCGCTTTTCTCTTTTATATATATAGATACTAGCGGTCCCGGCAGACGTTGTCCTGTGTACACACGTCTTAAATCCGAAAATAACAAACTTTTTTTCAATAAGTTGTAACAGTTTTGACCGTTTTAAGATATTTTTTACAAAGAAAGTTGTTACAATACCTGACATCATCACATGTACAGTTACCGTAATTCAACCTATCGATTGCGTGTATGTATTTACTATGAACTAAGTTGAATGTAGAAGCTGTTCTGAATAGAATCTAAAACTTGTTTTGATTAAAAGGTAAAGAAGATAAAACTCAAGCCATTTTCATAACAGGTATATTTTTTCATGCACAAAAAAATAAATTTATCGTAATGCCATTGAATGTACAATGTTTTTGGTTAATCCTTGGGAGGGGGTATAAACAAACAAATGCGATGGTTTGCCAAACCTCGGACATGCAGCACATAATTGGTCGTGCGAAAAAGAGAGGTTTTTTAAATCTAAGCCACACATTGTCATTGTTTGATCTTGTGACTTATTAATGGCCATAGTAAATGCCAAGCAAATTAGAAATTGCAAACTTTTGAATGGGTAGGTGAGTCTGAAAAAATAATTGGGATCTGTGGTAGAAGTAGAACTTTACCTTGAATTTTGCTGCTCAAAATAGTGGCCTCAAGAATATTGCCCATGATTTTTTTAGAAACAATCCCGCACCCTTACATAATTTTGGCGCATTTTTAACTAATTCCGATATCGGACCGAATTGTGAATCTAAATCTTTCTCGAATCCACTTGAACCCACACAAAAAATATCATCCAAATCAGTCCAGCCGTGTAAAAGGAGTTCAGTCGCTTAGACACGCACAGAAAAATTATATATATAAAGATGTACGCCGTATCGTGGCGAAATGAATAATCTTTCCGATTCTGTAATTATTTTTTGTCTAATATTGATAGAAGAATTATATTGACTTTTTAAAAACTGCGAAAATATCGGAAAAAATTCTTCCCTCTTATTTCTTTTTTTTTCTCTTGCCACACATTAGCAGAATAAACAGCACACAGGGGTAAAACAATTATGCGTTTCAAGGTTTTTAATTAATATCTTTTTAACTAATTGCGATAATTCTCGAATCCCCTTGAACCCACACAAAGAATGTCATCAAAATCAGTCCAGTTACTTAGGAGGAGTCAGTCACATACACACGCATAGAAGAATTACATATATAAAGATTATTTGAAAAGAAATTAATTAAAAACGCTAAAAAGCGTGAATCGTCTGTATTTTCGTAACAATAAAGTCCGGGTTTGGCCAGTTTGGCTGAAAATAAATTTTCGATGCCAACTTACGTCTTTTTCAATTCCTACTATTAGCTCACGATCTATATACATATTTTATTTGTTTGTTTGTTTATTTATTTATTTATCGTGGTGGAATTTTCAATCGTTAATAAAATACATTTTAAAGCGCTCAATTGAGCTGAAATGTAATGTACATGATTATTTTGGATGACAATACACTAATTTAATTATAATTAATAAAAATTAATTGATTAAAACTAATTATTTAAAACATTACAAATACAGCCACGTTGGCGACTTAGCGACCCTTTTGGCGACTTATGCCAAAATTTGAAAAGGTTTTTTTCTCACGTTTTAAAGCATTCAGTTGAAAGGAAATTTTATATACACGATTGTTTTGGATGAAAATACGATACTTTGATGTTAATTAATAAAAGCTATTACCACTTAATGTTGTGATTCTGTCATATGTATATACATATTTATATTAATTGTAACTATTTAATAAAGAGTTGCTAAAATAAATTTTTTCTTGGTTGATCTAAGTAGAAATTGATTAAAAAAATTTTTTTATATTACTTGCTTATAACAATAACGTTGTTACAGCAATGCAGATGAATGTGGAGTTGTATTTTTTGAATGCTTTTAATTAATATATTTTAACTAATTGCGATATCGGACCGAATTGTGATTCTAAACCATTCTCGAATTTACTTAAACCCACACAAAAAATTTCATCGAAATCGGTCGAACCGTTTAGGAGGAGTTTAGTGACATATACACGCACAGAAGATTTTTATATATAAAGATATATTACTTGTATAATTAAGGTTGTATTGTAGCTTTAGCATCAAAGTACATTGTTAGTGCATTCAACACATTGGTATTGTATGGGGTGGTGAAGAGGGCATGATGAAAATTATGATTGAAAATTGGATCACTGATATTGAAAATTTGAGAAGCATTGCTCTAATATCTATACAAAAATTTCTATGTTTTCCTCCGCATATCTGTGCATCGAAATGTTTAATTAATCAATCAAAAATCTATCATAAATTTCAGCATTTCTTGAGCCATATTCTCAAATTTTTCTGGATTCCTAACTTCTAGTGTTCCCACGATACAGCAACATGACAGCATTTTCCAACTACCAAGCTTGACATTGTAGTGATCAAACATCAACTCACCACTTTTGAAAGCAAAACATAGATCATTCATCGTAGAACCGACACTTTATGATGACAAACTGTAAACGTTCATGATGGATCATGTTGAACCTCATGCATCAGATGAAGGGAGTTTCCACAATTACTAACAGCACGCGAAGAAAGATACTATCTGTACTGCAGATAGGGGAGATCTGTTTTAGTATAATGATTGCTTATTTTGTAATGGCATCATTTTTTATCTTTTCTTTGCGTGTTTTGGGGATTTTTTCACCTTTTATTTTGTTACATTGATGACCATCGTCTCCAATGCAATGAAATAAAGCGTTTTCTGAGTGACATTGCTTCAAGCAGATCGGAAAAGGAAAATTGGTTGGGTTAAAAACGTATTTAATGTACCTTAAAATACTTTTTAATTAATTAAATATGCTCTATGAACTCCAAAATAAAATTTTTGTTAAGTGTGCGATCTTTTGTAAAATATTTAAACAACAAAATATTGATCCAAATTGAAATTTGAATACATACCAATTAACATGTAAAGTCTCCAATGTTTGATTTATTTCCCTGATAAATTATGTTAAATTTAATTGAAATATTTATCTACTTCCCAAATGTTTAAAGGAAGAGATATAAATAACAGCTGTAAAATAGGTTTAATACAATTTCAAACTTAAAAAACAGGAATTGTACTTAAAAAAAATCTTGTAGTATTTAAAATGTAATTGAAATAAGGGTAAATTTAATAAAGTTTTTTTTATCAGAGTGTGATTCAATACTTAATTTATTAGTTAGAAAATTGCAGTTTAAATTTTTAGCATTTAAATAAATTTGTAATTGTTCAAAAATATTTTAATTATTACAGTTATTTATTTCTGTAGGAATTTTGCAAACATCCATAAAAATTGAGATTTAACAATTTAAAATTTATGATTGAGAAACAATTGTTAATTAGATTAATATTTTAAGTGGGGAATGAGATACTAAATCACACTAGGAATGCTCAATGTTTTATTCAAATAATTCTTTAAAATTGTATGATATATTATTTAACAACTATAAAAATGTCCTTAATTATATAAAAGTGTGTTAATTTGTTTTAATATGTAAAAGCAAATTATAATTTATATATATATAATATTAAGTCTTTTTAATAATTTTAAATATTATTATTATTGTATATTTAAGTTTATTAATAATCATTGAATGCAGTTATCAAAATGGTTTTAGTTTTTAAATTATTCGATGAAATTACCATAAATGAAGATCAATAAAAAAAGAAATTAATATTTTTTTTATTCTTTAAAGCTGAAAATAACATTATTAAGACATAATTAATCATATTTCTAGACTTCTGGCCTGTTTTTGTTCAAACTAATATTTTTCAAAAAAATATACAAAGTATTCTGACACTTAAACTTTATCCGAATTTATTTTCCCTTAAAACGAAGAATGTGTGTATCCTTAACCACTACTTTAATGTACAATAAATATTTTTAAAAAATTTGATAGTATATCAGCATTTGTGTGTGTCTGTGGATTATTTACTAAAAAAATATTTAAATATACAATATTTTAATACAATTGGTATTCACTATATATACAGAGTTTTAATACATAGATTACAAGTGCTTTTAAATCAGTTTGAAAAAAGTGACAAATTCTATCTCAACGTTTAAAATGGAATAAATACTCGTATACAGAGAACATTCTTAAATGGAACAAATTTTCATTCATAAAAATAACATAGTAGCGTATCTAATTATTTCAACATGATAATGATCCTAAAATAAGTAAAATTAATTGTTTTAAGCTTTATTTATCGTACTTGGGAAGTAATTTTACTAATTCGTACACAATTAAGTAAAACATGTAATATAATAATTAATCTTTTTAATTATACCTCATATTAACTTTGTCATTTATTTTTTTATACTAGAAGGTTTTTAAAAAGGGGGAAAAACATAAACATGGAATTAACTTGCAATAACAGGAGTAGTTTATATTTTTAATGTTGCCTTTTTTTCTACTTTTGCGAAAGAAAGTAAGATAATAATTAAAACAATCTGCCAATGCTAAATGAACCTGAAGATTTTTTTTTCAAAAAGCCATTTATTACTTTTTAAAAAACCACATAGTTTTAAGTAGATTACTTAACGCGCTAATTTTATTTATTATCTAAAATTTATAAAATTTTGTCATCATGTAAATTATTAATTGTAAGAAAAGTAATTTAACAATGAAGCCATTCTAATTAATTTTATTCTTTTTAATTCAGTCACAATTTTTATTAATTATTATGTATAGTGGTAATAGTAAAATTCGAACGATTGGATTCTTTAAAATTTTATCGTAAAAGTTTCTACAGTTTTTTCTTACATTATTTGCATATAAATTAATAATGTTTATTCAAACTTTTAAATAATTAGATTTTGAACTTATGACATCTGCTTCTTTGAAAGGTTAAGTTTCTTAATTAACAAAATAAAAAATTTGTGCTTCCCTGGTGAACTTGTTAAGTAACATCAGCTGCATACTCCAACTCGTCTGTAAATTATCTTAATTTTTTTTCTAAGTTTTTTTTTATCAAAATATTTTTGTCATCATCAATAACTAATAAGAATACGTCAAAGTCTTAAATTTTTCTACTAGGCTTTTTACTTTAAAAGTCTGATCTCGGATGAAAAATAAAATGCGACTGGTCATAAGTATATATTTGTGACTGTTAATTCAATCTTGCTCAGAAGTTGATTCAGATATAGTAAAAATGATTAAATGAGTTAGATAAATGGGTTAAAAATTAATTCTAACTAAAAAAAAACAGCACTTTTTAAATTTAAGTTTAAAAGATAATAATTACTGTACTTTTTTTCAAACATCTAACTGCGCTGAAGATGGATAATTATGTAATTAATATATTTTCAAAATTATTTTTACTCACATATACTACTCTTACCGGAAGCCTGTACTAACATAATATAATATACAGTCGGACTATCACATAGAGGTCCGACTGTATACTATTATGTTAGTACAGGCTTCCGGTAAGAGTAATATATGTGAGTAAAAATAATTTTGAAAATATATTAATTTCATAATTATAATTGTTTTTTGTCGTGTCCAAGGACAATCAGATAATGTCGTGAGCTCTCTGAACCGCCTCCGCAAGTTTCGGCGCATCATCAGCGCTGTAAAGAACCTCGCGTAGCTCCGAAGACAGTGGCGCCATTCCGAGCCGTATAATATGCGGAGTAAGGGCCGGACATTCTAGGATGTGGTCTGGCGTTAGTTGGGCCTCGGTGCAGTTCTTGCAGGGGATGTAAGTTCTAGTTTTGTCTGATGAGATCTTCATACCTTTAAAATGGCCCGTCCTTAGTCTTGCAATTATGGATGTAAGATTTCTAGAGCAATCAAAATCGACAATGAGGGGGTTTTTGTAGCGATGAGGCAGAAGTCTGTAATTTGCGACCGCATTTGCTTCTGCAAGCGTAATGATGCGACAAAGTTGGTCATCATTTCTGTCCTTTTTTGGCCAGGGAGTCCGCACACACGTTTCCCTCAATGTTTACGTGATCAGGAATCCATTGCAATAGGCAGGATATCCCCCAGCAATGCAAACTTTCAAGTAGGACATTGATAGCAGAGGTTATGTTCGTATCTCCTTTAATGATTGCTTCTAAGGCCGCTCTTGAGTCGGAGAAAATAGCCAGTCCTATAATTATAATTAATAAATATTAATTACATAATTAGCGACTTTATATAATACAGTCGCTAATTCCCGAAAAAAGTTGGGATACCCCCCGGCCCGGGGTAATCATCTCTTCATCCATGCAACCTAGATTTGTAGGAATAAATGATTGATCACTCACACCCAAATTCTCCATAATAAATCTAATTTATTATGTCTAAATATATATTGATAAACGCAGCACAAGTCTTACTATAGGGATACAATCAGGAGTGATACTACTTAATTATAAATCCTAAGTAAATAGCGCATGGAATCCTAATCACTATCTTTATGAGAAATTAACCTCAGAATCCTTATCCACCTTAGACTGACTCCTTAACACACTAAAGTCCGTTCTATAATTACACTTCTATATATAATACCTAGCCAATATCTCACGGTGATTAGCATCTCAGCGCTTTCTGGTTTTCTTCTGTTATATTCTTCTACTATTCATCTACTATTATTCTTCCTTTCTACTACTATCCGACTTCTATTCTAACAGGTGAATGCTAAAGCTGTAATATAAATATTTTTTAACTGATCTGCATATCGTGGTTTCTTCTTAAGAGGATTGGATTGAAATAATGCCATTCTGGCCCCAAAGATTTCCCAAGAGGATTAGTAAGAAAATTCGATAAAGTCGCATCACAAGGTTTGTTGTATGTGTATTGTCTGACTACTGTTTGGTGGTAGATTCTTCAAGAGTTGGGGCGATGTTCCCGAATTTACGGGGGAGGGGTTGCTGTTTTGTGGAGGGAAGATGACTGTCCCTCAAGCAGGACGGTTAGAGGTGAGAGAAGGGCGCTTGTTTTTGGAAGCACGCAGCACTGGATTGTTTTTAGGATTAAGGAAATTGAATTACTTTGGTAATAAACCGACGTATATAGCGTGGTTTGTTGTACGAAGAATAGAATTTCTTGGGAGAATTTTTAACACGACAGACTGTGTTTGTTTGATTGTAGCGATAATTGAGTTAATTGTGTTTGATTTGAGAAGTTTAAGAAAGTAATTGAGAAAACATCACAGCATGGAAAATTAGTTATATAGAGGTTCATATTTAAATTTTCTTGATAAACCAAGTAAAAAAAAATATTTTAAATTCATAAACACTATATAATTAAAAAAGTAATTAATTCACAATTAATTTTTGTAAATTAATATATATTTATTTTATACATCTTATCTATCAAAAAAAAAAAAAGAAAGAAAGAAAACTGCAAAGAAAGTTTCTTGGCATCTGAAGACTTCCTGAAGAATTCAGAAAACACTTCCTGAAGAATTAATTCGACTTCTTTGATGTACAAACTTTTACGTTTTAACATTTTCGAGTTACAAGAAACAAATTTTCCATTGCGATTGATCAACACTATAAACGAACGGAGACTAGTTCAAGAACACGGATACACGAGACAACTCCACTGAGAGTGAAGAGGATATCAAAGATGTTCCCAGTGTAATTGACAATGGGGTTAGAGGTTGCACTTGGATGAAGCGCCCAGAATTCTATTGTTTTCGACGAGTTGGGCATCTAATAAAACCAGTTCGAGGATTATGGCCACCATAAAATGTGTTTAAAAGAGAGAATAACTTGAAATATCCAGAAATAGTTCAAAACTAGAGAGAAAATAATTAAATTAAAATAGAAAAAGTTTGTTATATAAAAAATAAACTTCGCTATTGGAAAGTTATTTTACGAAGAAAATCGTGAAATGCTTTTGGTTCCAGGAAAAAGTTCGCTATGTAGAAAAAATCGCAATATAGAGGTTCGACTGTATGCAATAAAATGCAATTTATTGAAATGTTTAAAGGTTATTTTTATTTATTATTATGTAGTGTAAAGTTCACTACAAAAAAAGGAACTTCATTACGTAAATAATCATTTTTGTAGTCTTACAGAAAAGGTTAGCCAATTTTTACAAGTAAGATAAATTTTTTAATGGAATCTATTTCAGTAAATATTACTGCAATAATGATATAACGGTGAGTTAATGTGTGCTATGAGTATATTTATCCTAAATACTCATTAATGTAATTTTCATTTTCAAAACTAAATCAAATAACCTTTACAAATATCAAAATATTACCCCAATCCTAAGCAATTAAAAATTATCTAACATCTTAATAGGTAGAATAAAATAATAATACAGCGCTTTGAACAATTCTTTGGAAATTGTTATAAATAAAGCATTAATTAACTGATCATGGAGAAATATTTAATATTCTTGGGAAAATTAAGTCAATATGAGGGCAAAATATCCACTTGGATTAATTTTAATTACTATGTCTGTAATTCCATTCTTTTTAGTTGTAAGCATTATTGTACATCTTTATGTGCTCTAAACCATTTAAGCTGGGAGATTAGCTAAGCCAAAATGCAATTTGCTCGAACAATTTAACATCTTAAAATGAAAAATGCAGTGGAGTGTATAATTCAATGTAGCAGTTTTGTAACCTGCAAACGTTTGTTTCATTACACCTATAAAATTTTATATTCCCATCTGCTCTCTGGTAACTTTTTTATTTGTTGTAATCATTTCTACCAGATAGACACGTATGTTTAATATGTAAAAGATCTTCTACAAAGAACAGTTTTTTTTTTTAAATTAAGTGTTCACTAACAAACAAAATGCACATTATTTTTTTAATCAATCTGGCATCAATTTGAAAGTCCTGCATATTTTTTTTGTTCAGATAAACTTTAAGTCTTTTTTTTTATGTAAAATGATTATTATTTTCCAGACTAATTAACGATTAAAACAATGAAAATATTTTGAACAAAAATGAACGAAAACAATTTTATTATTTATTTTACAAATGCCAGGCCATTGACCATCAGGTCATTAGGCAACGGGCTCTCCAATACCTTTTTACAATGCAGTTAAGATCATTCAGTGCAGAGCACTCGTCCAAATGAGCGGCAGTCATGTCTTGTCCAGTGTCACACAAAACGCAGATAGGTGAAGTCACTAAGTTAAAACGAAACAGATGAGCACAAAGGCAGTCATGTCCGGTTAAAAGTCTAAATTTAGCCACAGCAGCAGCACGAGGAGAACTTGGAATACCGTGGGATTTCTTACATAGTGTACTCCAAGACTTATCACGAGCAACACGAGAAGCTGTAAGGCGAAATGATTCCCTAAAAATCCTTTTAATTTCCAGTTTGGCAGAATGAAGTGTCAGGTCTCTGCGAAAGTTCTGAAGGATACCCGTTCCCTTTTTTGCCAAAAAGTCTGCCCTCTCATTTCCCTCAAAGACCACAATGGGATGGTACCCATTGATAATTTTAAATTTATGGTAGTTTTTTATGGATAATTTTTTTTAAATAATTTTATTGTGGGATAGTAAAATATTTAGGGATTTATTAAATTATGTTGTGTTCCTAAGCGTAATTACTTTGCTTTGCGTAGAAATAGTATATAATATAAATTTAAATTTCATCCTCACATTTGTAAAGATGCATATAGATTGGTTTTACATGCTCCTAAGATGACCATTAGGACAGCGTTTCTCAAACTGTGGGTGCCCCCCTGGGGGGGCATGATGACTCTACGAGAGGAGTGTGAGCACATTGAAAATTCAAAAAACAAAAGATTGTTTAAAAAGTTATTAATTTTCTGAAAGTAAACAAACGAAATATACTCTGACATAATAAAAGTTAAAACATATTGACACTACTATAATACACTTATAAATGTGTGTCAGTACTGCACAAAATATTTTATAATTAATTAAACCATACTAAGTTAAGAACAATTCTAATAGTTTCCAGTGACCCATGGGCTTATGATATTAAAAATTATATACAAAAATTAATAGTTATTATCTTGATAATTAGTACGGTTTATAATTAATCAATTAGCTGAAGTTTAAAAGTTCCGCTATTCGCTTCCCAAAGTCATCGTTTTACACGTAGGCACGCAAATGTGATATATTGGGGGGCTCCTTTTATTCCCTTTGGAATAATTTTTTGGGCAGCAGTGCACAGAAAAGATCGTACTTCGGAAGACGTGTTTATACGTCTGGGGCAATTAAGGCTTTGGATGAGCAAAATTTTATATATGCCGGTGGAACTTCAGTGATTCAAGTTGTGACAAATCTATACGGAACTTTATCACTAACCTTCTGAGACGTCTTTTTTTAGGGAAATTTAATTCCCTACCTATTTCCAATCAGCTCCAAAAAGAGGACAGGAATTCCGTGTTATGCAGATTAGATAAAGTATTTAATTCAAACGGAATAGTAAAGTGAGAGGCAGTAGGAGAGAGATATTGAAGCAGGAAGTTATAATAGCGAAGTTAGAGATTTATTATTGAAGATTTCTAGGTGGATAAATTAATCTCAGGAAGAGCTGAGATTCAGTGTGGTAAATATTGATTTATAATTAAAGTCTCATTAAAGTTTTATATTAGGAGTGAGATTAAAGTTAAATGTTCAGTAGGAGCGTTATTGAATATAATTCTGGCATCTCTAATCGCGGTAATCTCTGCGTGATCGATATTCTAATTGTTAATTAATTGGATCATTAAATATTTAAGTTAATATAAAGGAAAGTCCCTTTTAAACCTCATAAAGCTATTTTGATTTATTTGTTGTTAAAAGTCTTTGATTCTATTTGGGAAAGATAACCAAATAAAGAAAGTTATTCATAAAAATGACTACTGGTTCTTCTTTGACTCAAAATTATTCTCGTTCTCAAAGTGAGATCCAAGGGGATCTTCACAAAGTCACTTATTGTAGCTTTAGTGTCCATGTATAATATTTCTGAATTCAGTACATTGTTAATATATAGAGGAAGGGGGGCGCGAGGAAAATTAGGATTGAATATTGGGTTGCAAGTATAAATAGTTTAAGAAGCACTGCATTAGGAGCAAAATAAACTGTTTTCTAACAGATGTGATGTATATATCACACCATTAGCTTACATATAGATGCATTTGAAGAACGAGGTTACTTTTCTATATCATTTTAGAAGGGTTGTGGAGCCGAGCATTAAAACAAGCATGATGATTTTATTTTTTTTTATGATCATTCTTTAGTGACGGCACTTAATACAAGGAGGCATCTGCACGAAATAGACGACATCGACAACACAAAAACGCGTGAGTAAAGGTATGATGGACAAAAGAGCTTTTTCTTCAGTAAACCAAAGTTCTCACCCTAAATTTGTTATCAAATATTTTTCGATTATGATTTTTAATTACAAGATTTATCAGTCTTAGCACGAAAATTATTTGTACTCAGTGGCTGGCGCAATATTTCGTTACAAACATTTGACCGTTTTAAGAAATAAAAAAGTTTACAATCAAATTCGTATTTCTCGTTGATTAATGTATCGCGCAAATCCTGGAATCATGCAATCATTAGATGCATGTATTTTATGTAATAAATTTCCTTCTCTCGTCAGACTGACCACTTGACTGGTACATCTACGCATGAACCTCAGTGTCCAAGGTTACCAAAGAGATGGGTATAGTAGGGCTTGGTCCAATATAGGCTGTTGCGCCACTAAAAAAAGTAAAAGATAAATATTTCCTTCTATAAATAATATATAAACTACATACCGTAAAATCCGGCGTATAACGCGCACCTATACTTTGAAGCGGCAATTTTTAATTTTTAATAATAACCGCCGAATAACGTGCACCTCCTATTTTACCAAGAAACCTGAAATGTATATGCGCAATGCTCTGTTTTGAAATAATTTATTCGAGGTATTCCAAATTTCACACACACACACAAAAGTATACTTCTAGAACTACAACCCTTTAAGTTCATAAGAAAAAAAAATGTCATTTCCTTTAAGTAAACTGTATTTTAATATATGTAGACGCCTATTTTTTATGTCATTTTTTTTTCTTAATACTTTTTAAATCTATCGTTTATATACCAGAGAGGTATAAAAGGCACCCCAATATTCAATCTCTTTTTTTGTATTAAAAATGCGCGTTTTACGCTGGATGTTGAAGTATTTATATATAATGTGTGTGTATATGCCAAGATATTTGAATATATTTCTTACGTAATTTACAATACTTAAAAGATTGTTTTACGTTTTTCTTAAAAAATGCGATTGTTATGTTTGATCTTATATTATATAACATTCAAATTAATCGTATTTCTATTTTTTTTCAGGTAAGTTATATATTCCTGATGGATTACTATTGTCATTACATCTCACGTGAGTCATAAGAGTTTATTAGTCTTTTTCTCATTAGTTCTCATTTTTATACCTCACGTATAACGTGCAACCGTTCATTTCTACCTTAATTTTCATGTTAAAAGGGCACGTTATATACCGTATTTTATGGTAATAGCATTTTGTATGCCACGTTTCTCTATATTTATTGTAGTATTGCTTTATAAAATATTATAATAAATATTTTCAAACAAATAGGGATTATAGTAATTTATAAATATCAAAGTAGGATACAGTATATAGCGGTAGTTTAAAATTAGTAAATAGTTTCTACCTTATTGTGCTGCATGTTTTTGTTGTTGGATTTATCTACTCTACCTTGCCAGAAGGTTGACATCAGTAGTCATTTTCACACTAATAATTTTTGTTAAATAAAAAAATTAAAACACTCAAATGACATTAATATGAAAGCAAAGGGGGAGTTGCGCGCGGAAATGTGGGAGGAAACTGAGAAAATTTGTACTTCATATATATGTGTAACAAACGGACTTTAATCCCTTCTGTAGACTTACTTTTTCTTAATTGCTAGTACATGTTTAGTAGTTCTTTTTTTCTTCACATTTGCCGTGGAAAGGGGGAAAGATTTGTAAGACGCGACAAAAGTACTTGCTTAGATAAGCAATATGTAAAGAAACAGGCTATTCCCTCAAAATACCAAAAACGCACTAATTTAAATAATCAAGTCGAGCTTCCAGTGATGATAATAAAAGAATTAATGTAATTATGTGTCGCATAACCATGCGAGGATCAGAGAAAAATGCATAAATATGTAGTTTTTAAATTTCTAAGTAAAATTTTGTCACTTAAATCGTTGATTGAATGGACAAAATATACACGGAACAGAAATCAAATTTCTACGGAACAAAACTGCTATTGTGTGGTACATACCAGAATATGAAGGACTACATTAAAATCGGCAGAAATATCAAGTTTACCATGCCCACACACACACACATTTTGCAAAAATGGCTTAAAAAATAATAAATTTATTCAGAAATTCATATTTTATATTTACTGTATCTTCCACCCATCTGCAATATTGTAAAGTTAGCTAATTTAATATATTTTTTTAAAATTACAATGGAGAACTTAAACATATAAGTGAAAGTCTCTTTTTCAATTCCTACTCTTAGCTCACACTCTCTCTGTATTTATTTATTTAGGTGGAATTTTCAATCGTTAATAAAATACATTATAAAGCACTCCATTCAGCTGAAATATTATATACATGACTACTTTGGATGCCAATACAGTAATTTAATTATAATTAATAAAATTAATGGATTAAAACTAATTATTCAAAGAATTACAAATACAGACAAGGTGACATCATTTTTGGCAACTTGTGTCAAAACTTGAAAAGGTTTTTTTTTCACGTTATAAAGCATTCAGTTGAACTGAAACTTTATATGCACGATTGTTTTCGATAACAATACGACAATTTAATGATAATGAATAAAAATAAATTACCACTTAATTCTGTCATATGCATATACGTATGTATATTAATTGTAACTATTTAATAAAAAGTAGTAAAAATAAAAAAAAAAAATTGTTGATCTAAGTAGGTATTGACTTATTTTTTTATTTATTACTTGTTTATAACATAAATGGAGTGGTGCGTTGGTTCGTTTTTTTTTCCCACAATTTTAACCGACACTTTCAAAACACTGAACATCTAACCTTCATTATAATCTTCACTGTAGTTTTCATTAGTTTTTAACTTTACTTTACGAGGCTTGTTGTCAATATATCACTCAAGACTCAACGTGTGTATGGATTGATGAACATTAAATCTGTAATAGAGTGGTTCTCAAACTTTTTATGTTTGCGAACCAATTTTCAGTTACAATTTTCATCGCGCCTCCGTCTTACATCAAATATGTATTGAATGCAATAATAATGTACTTCGACGCTAAAGGTACAATGAGACTTTATATATAAACTGCACAAAGTACCAAAATAAATATTATATTTTCTATATAAATTTGAATAAAACAAGCCCATGGAAGTCATTAGTATTTACTGTATTTGTTTTTTATTTGTTTTTGCTAAATTACTAGGTGTACAACTTTGCTTTCGCCGTTTTTTTTCCCCGAAATTTGAGGCTTTATTGTGAAAAACTGATTATACGTTTAAGATTCAATAATTGCGTTCGATAACGATCGCATGTTGATTGTTTCAGTCGGTTTTAACAACTCATAATACACTACGCCGAGCTGGTCCCATCAAATGCCATGCTGGTCTTCGATGTCAAAATCACCGTTCTTGAAGCGTTGAAACTACTCTCGGCTCGTTCTTTCACTAATAGCGGCCTCACCATAGGTATTTGAGAGCATTCGATGAGCCTCGGCCGCAGATTTCTTCATATTAAAGCAGAAAATTAAAACCTCCCGCGAATGACGAGAATTTTGCTCGTAAGCTGACATGTTTAATCGAGAATAACTTTATGATGCAGACACAAATCGACTAATATTTCGATGGCGTTATGTTTACAAATACATAAGCTTATGGTATGACATCTACGATTTATTTATTTCGACTACCACTTACCGCTACAGCCATCTATTGCAAAACGGCGGAGGCAAAGTTGTACATCTAATAATTATCAAATAATTTTGCTATATTGATATATAAGTGTTAATATGTATTTTATTTTTTACTATGTCAGAATGTATAATGTATATTGAATGTAATGTCTTTGAGTATATTGATAATTATTTTAAATGGTTCATTTTTGACTTTTCCCAATGTTTTCACCCCTCAGTTGGATTTCTAGCCCCCTTCAGGGGCACGCCTCACATTTTGAGAAACTCTGCTAGTATTCGTTATTTTGATGAGATTAATAAAATGTACTATTTTTTCATACTATTATTTTTTAAAGTTTTTTTTTTGTTAAATTCTGATAATTTATGTTGAATTAATTTCCTTTAAAATTCTGAAGAATGTTACGAAATTAAATAAGTATATATTTTATAAATTAGTGTTACTTTAATATTTAATCTGAGGGTAAAGGGATACAAATGTATGGTGATTTGTTTCCCTCTGAAAATCCATTATCGAAAAGATCTTACAAACATTTTTTAACCGACAGTAAAAAGAAATATGCTAAAATAGTACTATTTTAAATTGCCAAGGAAATTTTTTTGTTAAAACTGCTCGTTTTTATTATAACCGTTTCATTCAAATTGAACCTTTGTGATTTAAAATACTTTTTACCGTAATTCATATTTTGCTTGAAATGCATTGTAACCTCCCCCCCCCCTTCTTATCGTATGGCAAACACAGGGACTTTGATTGGTTTGATAATTTCTTTGAAAGCTTTACAATAAGTAAATGTATTCTGAATGATGTATTAAAAAAAGGATTTTATTGCAAAATTTAAATATTTTCATCCTTTTTTTTCCTTAGAATTCAGCTCAAAAACTTATGCGTCAATTTTTCATCTATTTAATCATGAATATGTATTTTATGAAAACATCATTTTAAATTTTAAACCCCAAGAAACCATGCAAATATGAATTAAATGTTTTTAATGATTTAAAATGTTACACACACATGTTTCTTTTCAAGTAAAGTCTTTGAATTATTCTCTCACGTGTTAAAGAATAGCTTTATTGAATTTCATTAACATGGAAAATATTTTAAAACATTGATTCTCAAACTGTGGGACGTCATAGGAGCTTCATAATCCTACGTGGGGGGTGCAAACATATCGAAAAGTCGAAAATATAAGTTATTTAAAAATATATATTAATTTACTGAAAGAAAACAAAACAGAAAATACATTCTCCCGTAACAAAAAATAAAATAAACGTTGCTTATTTCTTGCATTATCTTCCAATTTAAAAATTAGAAAAGAATAGTAGCATAATACATATCTTATTACTAAAAATAACTTAATTAAAATATGTATTACTTAAAAGAAACATACACAAAATTTAATACTTATCTTGATAATTTGTACGGTTAATCTTGAAGATCATATGGTAGCCTTAGCATCAAAGCACATAACTATTGCATTCAATACATACTTATTATATGGGAGGGGTATGATGAAAATTGTGAATGAAAAAATTGAGTGGCAAAAATAGAAAGTTTGAGAAACACTGTTTTAAAGTGTTTGGCGTTATGGATAGCTTTACTAATGCTCCATTAACATCAACATGGAATTTATTACTAAATAAGTGTTTTTCATCATACATATTTTTTGTTTGTTTTCTACTTTTTTCCATGTACCGTAAAATCCGACGTATAACACGTACTTTTAACACAAAAAATGAGGTCAAAATTTAGGGGTGTGAGTTATACGTCGGGTATAAAAAAATGATGGTTTCAAAAGTAAAAAAAAAAGACACCAGCATAACAAAAATTAGACTTCTACATAGATTATACTATTGTTTATTTGAAAAAATCACATTCCTAATGAAATTAAAGGATTCTGATTCTAAAAATAAACTATTTTTCAAAATTCTGAGATAATACCTCGAATAAATGGCTTAAAAACATACCAGCATTGTATACGCATATTTCTCGTTCTTTCGTAAAAATGAGAGAGCGCGTTATACGGCGAATGTACCTAAAAATTAAAGAATGTAGCTTTAAAGTATTTGTGCGTGTTATATGTCGGATTTTACGGTATTTGTTACCGTTAAAGCAGCGTTTCTCAAACTGTGGGACATGCCCCCTAGGGGAGCATGATAACCCTACAAGGGGGGCGCGATCATATCGAAAAGTAAAAAAATAAAGGATTTAAAAAATTACAAATTTACTAAAAGCAACCAAAACAAAATATACATTCGGACATAATAAAACTAAAACACTTATTTACACTGATATAATATACTTATAAATGTATCAGTACTTCACAAAGTATTTTGTGAAGATCCCCTTGGATCTCACTTTGAGAACGAGAATGATTTTGAGTCAAAGAAGAACCAGTAGCCATTTTAATGAATAGCATTCTTTATTTGGTTATCTTTCCAAAATAGAATCAAAGACTTTTAATAACAAATAACTTAAAATAGATATATGAGGTTTAAAAGGGGCTTTCCTTTATATTAACTTAAATATTTAATGATCCAATTAATTAACAATTAGAATATCGATCACGCAGATATTACCGCAATAAAAAGATCCCAGAATTATATTCAATAATATTCCTATTGAACATTTAAATTTAATATCACTCTTAATATAAAGCTTTAATGAGATTTTAATTATAAATCAATATTTATACCACACTGCAGCTCAGCTCTTCCTGATATTAATTTATCCACCTAGAAATCTTCTAACTTCACTATTATACCTTCCTGCTTCGATCCTCTCTCCTACTGCTTTTACTTTACTATTCCGTTTAACTTAAATACTTTATCTAATCTGCATAATAAGGAATCCCTGTCCTCTTTTGGAGCTGATTAGAAATAGGTAGGGAATTAAATTTCCCTAAAAAAGACGTCTCAGAAGGTTAGTGATAAAGTTCCGTATAGATTTGTCACAATTTGATTATTAATATCACAATGCTAAATGAAGAATAAGTTAAATAATTACTAGTGATAATACACGTAGGCTTATCATATACAAAATTTAATATTTATCATGAAAATTTGTACGTTTTATGATTAAAATCGTATTGTAGCTTTAACATCAACAAAGTGCATTCAATACATTGTTATGTGTGAAGGGGGCCACGATGAAAATTAAGATTGGAAATTGGTTCCCAAACATAGAAAGTGTGAGAAGCACTGCATTAAATTGTCAAGTCCGTTATTTCATAGAATAAGTAGGTTTTTCATCAAATAACTAGAGAAGTCATTTAAAGTGTATAAAATTATAGAATTATATTAATCGTCATATTCAATAGAATACCTAGTTAAAACTTAACTAGGTATTCTATAGAATATGACGATTACTGGATCGTTAAGGTATGAAATCCAGCACTCGAAAGTTCTTTGATTCGATTCTAGCTATTTTTAATCAGTTTTGAACCATGTATGGCTGTTTTGCAAGGAAGTGTGCGTGCTTCATTCCATTGCTTTTACACACGTAGAATTTAGGTGTTATGTTAGCGTTTTGCATTTTGTATTATTAACATATTTTTGCAACCTATTTCGAAGCAATGGCTTCTGCAAGAATGGAACACTATTCTGCAAACAAGAACAATTCAATGCAAGAGATCTGAATCTTTATTAAATAAGCGTGGGACAAGGAAAAAGTGCTGCACTTTCTCGTGGAAAATTATTAACTTTGGTAGCAAAAGTAAAAAGTGCTAAATAAGCACACAAAAAAGTACCACATGACTATTGGTTACTACAACATTAAGATATCCTTAAAGTTCAAGGAATAGAAAAGTTAATTGTGCCAGCAACAAACGCGAAACATATTTTTTTGTTTTCTTTTTGTTTAACGTATGTTAGAAATATGAGCAAAAATAAGTTATATCATCTGATTCTCCTTATTATTCATCAATTAATCATCCGCATTAGGAATAAAATGCATATTTCGAGAGGTTTTAGCAATTTGTGATCTTTATAAAGTACAGTAGAAAGTCGTTTATCCGAATGAATTGGGACCGGACATCGTTCTGTTCGGATAATCGAAATCCAAATGCGATCCATGCAGTATACGAAACCGGACTGTTTACGAATATTGAAAATCCTCACATGCCGGAAACGTGCTTGATGAAAAAGCAAAATAGGTGCAAAATGTCGCAATTTTACCTTTATTGTGGAAAATAATCCCTTATTTTTTCGCTGTACCATTGTACACCTTCGTTTCTTCACTGCAAGTTCTGTGATTCTTTTGAGCAGCAGTAGTTGAGTAGGAAAGCACTCTGGTTGTTGTTCGTACCATTCCATAGCTGTCTCTAACACAGAAAAAGCGTTATAAATTGATGGACCTTTGCTACTTTTGTTGCTGTAGTTTTCCTCGTCTTCATTCGTTTTATCGTCGACAGAATCGGATTCTTCTTGCACAGAAGTCACAATCTCGTCATCATTTATCATTTGAAATCCATTGTCTTCTGCATCACATGCCATCCAGGTATTTCTACATCTTCATCACATTCTTGAAATCTTGGAATTGATTGGAAAAAGTCGGTATTCTTCTCCCTGTGGTCGTCATTGAAGTCTTTTTTGCCTTCTAAATCTGGCCACAGCTTATCCCATGCATTTTTATACAATACATGTAGTTGACAAAAAAACTGGCCCCGATATTTGACGCTCCGGATAAACGACGTTTTACTATACCTTTGAAATTGTTTTTTTTTTCACTTAAAAGGGGTATAATTAGTTATTTTATGGGATAACTAGCTATATATATATATGTGGGAGACAACAAGGGGTCCAAGACATTTGTCTTTTCTTCTGGTTTATTTAAAATTAAACAAAAATTAATTAAAAAAGGTATCTATTCTAACAGATAAGTTTCCATGGTGTTACGACGGTAACGCCTGCTCGCGCACCTCCGTCTTTCTCTCTCTCTGCTTTTCTTAAAAGTCCAAAAGTTTCTGTTCTTGTTTCACTTAGCTGCGCCTGCGCGAAGACTGCGTTGTTATCTCGAGAACGATTGGATCCCTACAACCGGCCAGCCTGACTGTACGCTGTCCGCAGCGGTACGTATTCTTTTCCTTTCCATGGATACCAAAGGAGAATCTGAAACATACAAAAAAAGACGGAACAGTTAAAGGACTACAACAAATACATAGAGATTTAACATATCATAATTTTTCTGAACTAGACAGTTTCTCCATCATGTAGCGCACCTCTTCGACATCCGGAAGGTTCAACAGGGAAAACATTGTGTTTCACAGGCATGGCATGATTCTGAGATGACGATAGTACGGTAGGATGAACGGAATCATTTATTTTGCTATCTTGGTCTTTATCAGTTCCATCAGGCATAAGAACGCCTTTTTTTTAATAAGTTGATCTTTGGTTGAACGCATCGATATTTTCCTCTCTAGAGTTCTGGACGTCTGTTCAAAACGATCTCTCTTTTTCCTCCGTTTCCTGCTAGGGCTGGAAGATTCTCCGGAGCATCGCCAACCGTCTATGTTTACTCCATAGATGAAGGGGTGGGTGACTGGGAGATGAATTCCACGGAACTCGTTTTCATGGCACCATTGACTTTCTTACAATACTATATCAGAACATTTTTATCTTATAATACTCAATTTTAACTTAGTACTCTTAATTTTATCACATTTATAATTCTTAATTAGAGAACTCAAATCATTTCTAGTATTAAAGTTTTTTTAACATGTGACAAATCATAACTAGAGTTTTCTATCACATTTGAAACAGAAACAACAGTATTAGAATAAGCACCAGAATCAGCACCCAAAAGAGGATCCACTTTCATCCAATAAAACATCGTTCTTTGCGTGGCCTAGTTTCTTTATTTCAGCATATACACTGGGATGTATAATAAAATCTTCGGTCAAGGTCGGTGATATAGCCGTTCGAACACTTAGACCGGGAGAGTGTTGATTAAGAGAAATATTTATGGCTGACACTTCTACCATACGCTGTTCGCCAAAACACGAGCTTAATGTTATTCTCTCTTCGGAAGGCTTGTTCACTCTAATTAGTGAGGAATTTAGAACCGGGATCTGGCAACCTGAATCAATCAAGACTGTTACGGGCTGATTTTCCACAAAAATGTTTACATATTGGAGCTGTGCGAACTCATCGTTTTGTTTTTCGCTCACGACTTTCAAAGTATTCGCGTTTTCTATTATGGATGTAAGATTCTTTAGGATTAAAACGCTTCTCACAATCTCTTGCGTAATGATATGAATCACCGCATATATAGAATTTTTTTTTTTTCTCTTTCAAGATTCTGGGGATAGTTATCTTTAATCTCTGGTTTATAGTTTCGTGGTCTATTTTAAAAGGGGTCTTCGGTATATCCACAAGCAATAAGAGTTTCCTTACGTGATCCGCTTCTAGATGAAATATAAATATCGCACTCTTTAGCTAAATCAATAGGCCTAAACCAATCTTCTGCTTCTCGAATGCCAATATGAGTTGCGGTTTCCTTATTTAAAGTTTCAAATAATTTATCAGAAATTAAAAGATCACATAGAGATTCAAAGGAATTAACTTTTCTTAACGAACAATAATATTGGAAGTTTGCCATCAATCTTGCAGCAAATTGATGTATGTCTCGCCTGATGATTTTACAGCATTTTTAAATGAATTTAAACACTCGCGAGGGGCTAATTGGAATTCTCTGAGTACTATAGATTTTAGTTTTTCATAGTCATTTAATTCCTCTTCTTTAATATACAGTAAGACGTTATGAGCTCTTTCGCCCAGAAGATTTATTAAAATTTCAGATTTATATTCGTCATTTATTTTTCTTGGTTAAAAATGCGCGTTCTAATGATTGGAAGAACAGATTAAAATTTTCAGATCTGGTGGGAACAGGAAGAGATAAAGTTTTAATGCTTTTGATCATATTTTCTATGTTTGTTTCGAACTGTTTCTCTTCGACTTTAGCTGCAGGATTTAAACTTAATGCTTTATTTTTAGCCGTTTGAAGTTCGATTTCTTTTCTAATTGTGCTAACTGAAGTTTAGCGAGCTCAATTTTCTATTTTTAAAGTTGCCTCTCTTTCGTTTCGCGATACCCTCTCATCTATACAGTTTTTAATTAAAGTTTTAACGAAATCTGGATCACTTTCAAATGTACTACTGTTCTCAATTTTAGTCTTTAGTTTAGCTATAGTGTCCGTACTCTCCACAGTACCGTCTAGATCCTCAACAACTCTTATGAGATCCTCTTTAAGAGCGTTTTCATACATTTTAGAAAAAAATATGGAAAGATCCTACCTTTTTTTCCTAGCTCCTTGTTGCTCGCACGTACGATGTATCTCAATAATTGAAAAAAAACGTTGATTCCACTGATTTCACCTCTTCGTAGGTAATATAGTTCCGGTAATTATTAACAGGACACCTCTTCGCAGGTGTTTAGTTGATATAGTTCCAACCTCTACACAGGCAGAATTCGCGTCGATAGTTCCAACATCTACACAGGCGGAATGAAGTTTAAAAATTCAACCTCTACACAGGTTGAGCGAAGTTTAAAAATTCAACCTCTACACAGGTTGAACGAAGTTTCCAAAAATGGCGGCGCGTCTCCTTCACGGACGCTGCTTTAGTTCACTGTCCAAACTTTGGTTCAAATCGAAATTTTCGATCCCGGCCGAGCCCCCATAATTTGTGGGAGACAACAAGGGGTCCAAGACATTTGTCTTTCCTTCTTGTTTATTTAAAATTAAACAAAAATTAATTAAAAAGGTAGCTATTCTAACAGATAAGTTTCCATGGTGTTACGACGGTAAACATGGTTTCCATGGTGTTACGGCCTGCTCGCGCACCTCCGTCTTTCTCTCTTTGCTTTTCTTTTTAAAAGTCCAAAAATTTCTGTTCTTGTTTCACTTAGCTGCGCCTGCGCGCGAAGACTGCGTGTTGTTATCTCGAGAACGATTGGATCCTACATATATATATATATATATATATATATATATATATATATATATATATATATATATATATATATCATCGAGTAAGTATGAAATTCTTCATCTTTTTATATACATTAACTGACGTCCAGTTATTTCATGAAATACCTAGTTATTCTATGAAATAACTGAATTATATACTTTTACGGTGACATATACATTTAAAATTGTTAAAACTGTGCATAATATAATATCGTGCTATTGTAAGCTCAGAAAATTGAATCCTACTACGCAAAAAATTTTAAAACTGAACGAGAAGAAATTTAAGCTTTATTTCCAAAGTCCGATGACGTTGTTATTTTCAACAAAGCTCTCACAACCTCTTCAAAAGCCTAAAAATAAATATTTCTTTTATATGTATGCAATTTTTATCACAAGAGAAAAAAATCTCAGCAGTTCGCCAACTGAATCTTTATCATGATTATTTCTTTTTCGAGGGCGACGTTTGCTGAATTTTAAAAAGTGGCGAATAGAAAATTTCACATTCTGTAAATTCAAGTGCGCAAAAGAGTTGAATGAAAAATAAATGCTCGGTTTTTCAGCTTGTCAGAACCATCTGCTGGAAAAGCCTCTTTCCAGGAATGATATGGTGTGATAACTGTTGCCTGTTCCTTTTGATAGGAGTGTCAAAAGATTAATAGAACATTTTTCAGTAGGGCAGGCATTTGTTAAAAGTTCGTGACGTCAGGCAGAAAGGAATAAAGTAGGAATATGTCATTGTGGTAATTGTTGTAGAAAAGTTTGTGGGTGGAGTACTTTTAGTGAATAATTGATACATCTTTCTCTTACTTTTGGACATTTTTGCAATTATAATCCATATTTCTGACGCACTTAATTCAGTAAATGGCTTAAGAAATATATCGTAATGGCCCTCTATTTAAACACATAATACCGTTTTGCAAGAAGCGAAATAGGTTTAAATTGTTACAATTTGCTATAATGTCAAGTATAACAGTTCAACTACGTCAAGATAACATTTAGATCCTTCTACGTTACGGCTATCCGACAATCTTACTGACTCACATTCGATAAGAAAGATGATCCTTTGCTGTTTCGCCGGCGCAGGCGATAAAGTCGCCAAAAATGATACAACCGATGCCAAGCGGAATTTTCCCTTTGATAATGTTTTATCACATTTCCAAAACAAACCATAGTGTTTTCTTATTAGTAACGATTTTTTCATAACACTTAAACCAATGAGAACTAATATTTATTGATATTTTTTATGTGTATATTGTGTTTTGTCGCCAATAACACCAACTTGATGAGTTTGCGACGGCAAAACGGAAGAGTACCAAAAATAACATATTGGCATTGTGTATAACAATTGCCCTTTTTTATTGTTAATCATATTTTCGTTACACTATAAGTATAAAAATAAGAACTTTCATTCGTAAATCGTAATAATAATATCGAAATTTAATGATCTAGCCGTACAAGAAATAAAACTGATTTCTCGAAAAAATGTCATGTCGTCGTTCTCCCTGAAACGAAATGGACTCGTCCATCACTGGGTTGAGGTAGGAACACAGTTCTTGTTATAGATGAATCATAAAAATGTTGCCATAGGAGCCTAATTTTATCTTAAATTACTGCAAATGATACTGAATTATTAATTAAAAAAAGAATGTTTCTTTGATTATTTCTAAACCTTAATTTACTGCTAATCATGAATCTAAAATAAGTTTAGTTAAACAAATAATTTTGAAATATGCGTTTAGTTTCTTGATCCTAAATAATCATTTTGAAGTAACTTGAAACTAAATGAAAACTCGCATCAAATATATTTCTGGGTTTACCATAAAATCGCATTTTTTCACAGACTCCTTTGATTTCTTAGCAGTAATTTTAATAATTATTAAGATAATTAAATTATCTATTATTGGCTGAGATATAATTGATTAAAAATTGGTTTCTTACATTTATTTTCTTTGTGGTTCAAAATAAGAATTCTGAGTCACACAATTTAACTACAGTAAAATCCGGAATATAATGCGCACCTATTCTTTCAAGCTGTATTTTTTAATTTTTGAGTATATTCGTCGTATAACGGGCACCCCCTTTTTTTACGAAGAAATCTGAAGTGAACTTGGACAGTGCTCTTATGATTTGAAAAGATTTACTCCAGGTATTATCTTAAGCTTTTGAATAAAGCTTTATTCTTAGAACTACAAACTTCTAAGTTCATAAGGAATTTCATTTCTTTTAAATAAAAAGTACTTCAAAATGTGTAGAAGTGAAAATTTTCTTTATGATTCTCACTTTTTATTTTATTTTCAAAGCTATCATTGCTATACCCGTACTAATAACGAGCACCCTTAAATTTCGAACTTATTTTTTGTGTTAAATGTGCGTGTTACACGCCGGATTTTACGGTAGGTAAAATGTTTCTTAATGTTAGCATTAACTTTATATACAGAGTGTTTTTTTCCAGGTATAGAAGTTTAAGTTGGCATTACTTTCCAAGATGGCAACCGATTTAACAGCTGTCAAGTGATTTATTCTCAATTTGGTTTGGCAATTCATCATGAATAGATTCACGCCTGAACAAAGTTTTCAAATTGTGCAATTTTATTTCGAAGATAATGGTCGATTTTCACAAGCGAATTTTGTTTAGCGATGAAGCGCACTTCTAGTTGAATGGCTACGTCAACAAACAAAACTGCCGCATTTAGAGTGAAGCTAATCCACAAGTGTATGTCGAAACATCGTTACATCCAGAAAAACTGACTGTTTGGTGCGCTTTATAGGCTTGTGGTATCCTTCTTCAAAAACGATGAAAGCCACAACGTTACAGTCAGTCGTGATCGGTATAGAGCCATGATTACTAACTTTTTCATTCCTGAATTGAACAATCATAATGTCCAGGAGCTGTGGTTCCAACAATACGACACAACATGTCACACAGCTCGTGCCACAATCTATTTATTAAACACAGGTGTGGTGACCACCTAATTTCACGTTTTGGACCTGTCACGTTTTGATTTAAACCACAGACCATTTTCTGTGGGGCTATGTTAAGTCATTGGTCTATGCGGATAAGCCACAAACGCCTGACCATTTGGAAGACAACGTTCGCCGTGTTATTGCCGATATACGGCCACAAATGTTGGAAAAAGGCATCGAAAATTGGACGTCCAGATTGGACTACATCCGATCCATCCGTGGCAGTCCTATGCCAGAAATCATACTTAAAATGTAATGCCACAAGAATATCTTTCGAATAAAAAAAAGTCATGTCAATCAAATAATACATCGTTGTTTTATTGCAATTTAAAGTTCTATACCTCTCAAAAAACACCCTTTATATATTGTAAAACGAAATAATTTAACATTAATTAGATTACGACTAGTGTAGTTAAAATTTAGTACTAATCTAGGTATCAATCTAGTATTATTTAATACTAGTACAAAATTTAAAAATTGCTTTTATAACTATGCTTTAAACTAGAGCTTTTCCCATGTTATCTAAATCCCTTTATTTGAATAAAGAAATTCTCACAATGCTTTATTTCCGAAAAAGGAGTGTCCGATCAATATAGAGTGATTGGGAGAAAAATTATGAAGGAAAATTCAGTTACAACAATTCAAGGAAAAAGGAAAATATGTCCCTGATTGCATCTACTTCAACTTGTCGTTAGTCCCATATTTTATCTCTTGCGTAACAGACATCTGAAGTGCGTTAAGAACTTCCAGAAAGTCGCCCTAACTTAATTTGTGGAGCAGTAAAAGTTATTTTTTGCAGCATCAATGAATCTGCCAAAAATCTTATATGAATGAGTTCTAGTAACAAATATGGATCGATAGAAATATCTGCTGCCTTTTATTTCGAGTAAATTGCATTTTCAATTGCAAATATCTAGAAACTTATTGAGCATTGGTTCCTATAAGCATATATCTTCATCAACAGGGAAACTAAATCTACCACCTACAAAATTTGAACTAAATCCATGATCCCCAAACCATGCACTCTCCTTGTCAATTGAAGTACTATTCTTACATTATATATTATTATTATTATGATTAGGTTAAACGCGCGCGTACAAGTACAGTGATCTTATATTTTGAAGTCATTTAATCGAAGTATTTATTGCCTTAAACTTTTGAAAAATTGTATACTTATGAAACTGCAATCCTAAAGCACATGAAAAGAGGGACAGAGGAAGAGAAAATTCATAAAGTATTTCATTGTTGAAAGTTTATAAGTCATGCCACGCACTTCTTTTAAATGAACAGTACTTACGGTGAAATGTTATTTTCCACGCTTGTCTTCTCTCTGTTTCTAAAGCTGTAGTTATTATATTACTCGTAAATATTGATCTTATTTTTATCTTAGACGTGAAATGCGCGATATACGCCGGATTTTTCGGTAATTATTTTCGATTTTTATATCAAGAGGATTAAAATATATTTTGAATGCACTATATATCCTATCTGGGGTTTTAACTTTGTTTAACTTCGTCTCTGAGTCATCACCCACCACAGTACTTATAACAGGGATGGCGAACCAGTGGTACGCGTGCCATCAATGTCACGCATGATTTGCTTTTTGTTTGAAGATAACAAAGTTCAGTGTGATATATTACGAACTAGCTGCATGGCCCGGCTTTGCACGGGCTTTCTCTTTCCCTCATGACGCCAGCAATTATGTGTGTGTTTGTACGCACGCAATGTGAGTGATTTCTAAAATTATTTCATTACATTTCCCTTTTTCGAAATTTGTTCCACATATTTTCGATTTAAGAAATGTTATTTTCCCCTCCCTCTAGCCCGGCATAACACGGTTTTTTTAGTGTAAAATTACTGTTACCTCTTCCCCTCCCCCTCACAGATAAAATATAGCTTCAAATTTCGATCTATGACTTTTAAAAAACAATATTGCATTAGTTAAAAAATTATTAA
This sequence comes from Trichonephila clavipes, assembly GCA_019973935.1. NCBI lineage: Eukaryota > Metazoa > Arthropoda > Arachnida > Araneae > Nephilidae > Trichonephila > Trichonephila clavipes. The sequence goes on from BMAU01003820.1 coordinate 255,737, forward strand.
TGTGAAACAATAAAAAGAAAACGATTCTTTAGTTAGCTTAAAAATGTCTCTGAAATGTATTATTATCCAAAATAATAGACAATGTACTTTTTTAATTAACAAATAATTAATTTAGTAACGAATTAATAGAAATACTTTTAAAAAACAGGTATATATATATATATAAGTTATAAAAAAACGGTATGGGGGAAGCGTAGATATATATTTACATGTACTGAAAAAAAACATTCAAAAAGAAGAAAAAAACTAAATGATAAAAACATTTTGATATTTTATTTTAATTTCATAGTTTTCCTTCCACTGTCATAGTTACAAATTTTGTGTAATGAACACTTAAAATAGTGTAAAAAAATTATATCAGGAAGTGTAATACATTAATATTACCTTTTGTTGTATTTATTTTATGTTAAAATCTTGCCACCACCTCTCCTTTCGAAATCTAGTTTTATTATGAAATAAAAATAGTGATGAAACTGATGAACGGAATAAATTAAAAGCGAAAGCGCACTGAGGTATGGCGTAGACAAAACAGAAGGAATAAAAAAGATAGATGAATGCTGTCACGGGCTTTTTTGCAAATGGCAGAATTTTTTCCTACTTTCTTGACAATTGTCGTTATATTTTGAAAACTTCTCACAATATCTTAATAAATTTTAGACTATGTGTTATTCTATAAGCTATATTACTGTAAAGTTTCATTAAAATCCATTCAGTTCTTTTTGCGTGAAAGACCCACAAAGATACTCACAAACTTTCACATTTATAATATATATTAGATAAACGGGAGTGATCACAGTCGCGGGGCGGCGGGGAAGCACAATGGTTTGTTATTGTCTTGCTTTAGTTACGTCGTGGACAACAATTGCTTATGATGCAAAATTTGTCGACTCATAGCATAGTCAATTTCGTTGGCACAACTGTATTTTAAAGTTTATTTGTGTTATACTTACGAACTTTAACTGTTATTTAACATGGCTAGTTTAGTAAAAGAAAAAAAAGTGTAAGATAGTAAGTGTAACAGAGAATTTCAATTTTGATGAATCTAAAAATAGGGCATCTTTAGTAAAGGCGGAAAAGCGGTGTGTGTTTTATGTTGTGGAATAATGGTATGAAAAACATCGTCTGTAAGACGGCATTTTGAAGCAAATCACAAATCGTCAAAAAAGTGAACCACAGCAAAAATAATTAATATCATAGAAACTGTTTGACAGATAACTCCAACTCAGCTTGCATTCTACTAAAAGTAACATGTTAGAATCCTAATTTCGGTTATTTGCCATCCATACACAATCTGCAACAACAGAAGTCACATTAATGTTTACCTTAATTTGAATTACACGCATAACTAAGGCATTTACAACTAACTATACAGTGCGAAAGATTTTTTTCATAACAAATAAAGTTTTTGTGTTTTGTTACAACATTGTTTTATTATTTTCCTAATAATCACAAGTCAAAATTATGTGACGTCACGTCTATACCTCATTAAACACTTCTTCAGAAAAAAATGGCACTTTGATCCTTAAAGTTTCGTCACCCCTGACTTATAAGGCCTTAGCTTTTAAAAAATGTACTTATAATTTCGTGTAGATTTTTTTTTATCTTCAAATGTCCCATACATTCATCGTAAAAGCTATAAATGCTCACTTATTTTATTTTGACAATTCTGTACGAATATAATACATTGTTCTTGATATATTTCTCCTCTTAACATATATATCTCACTTCAGTGACTTTGCATTTTATTTATTAGCATTTATGCGTATTTTCTCACAAATCATTCCTTGCTCAACATCACCTCTCTAATCACGCTTCAGTTGTAAATCTTCGTTCTTGTAAGTCGACATCTTTAGCACATTTCGGTTGCACCCAAAGAAAAAAAAATTATGGCGGAATTATTTAATGGCATTCAGCACGCGCGACTTTAAAAGAAATAGGAAAAGAGAACCCCAATTGTGAGAATAGATTCTGAGCTTCTATACTACGTAAGAATCATGAATAATTAAGTTTAATAATTAAATAAACCTATTGTTTGTGTTTTTGAAACATATTAGGTTATCCGAACTTTCCACAGCTTGCATGTTAAAATAAATTAAAGTTGTAGTCAAACCACAGATTTACACAAAAGAAAATGAAATGTTGCGTACATTTGACTCTAGAACAGCGTTTCTCAAACTGTGGAGCCTCTTAAGGGGGCGTGATAACTCTACGAGGGGAGGGTCATAAGTGTATTGAAAAGTCGAAAACAAAAAAATTATTAGTTTACTGAAAGTAAATAAACAAAATACATTCTGAAATAATAAAAAAATAAAATACTCATTTACACCGCACTTATAAATGTATCAGTATTGCACAAAATGTATATTTTATAAATAATTTAATACTAGTTATGAGTAAGTTAATTAATTACCAATTTCCCTTGAGCTTGTCATATATAAAATTATATACAAAATTTAATACTTATCTTGATAATGTGCACGGTTTATAATGAATTCTTTCACTGCCGGATAAAAATTACGCTCCCCAGCGCCACCCTTTTCCACGTATGTGGCGTTTGGGGGGGGGGAGAAAAGGAATACACAAGCAAATCCTCTGAAATAAGTAAATCGAAAATGTTCCAAAGCCTTCGGAATAATTTTATGGATAGTAGTGCAGAGAAAAGATCGCACTTATAGGAATGACGTATATATACGTCCGCGACAATCAACACTTTATTTGAGCGAAACATTTATATACACCGGCAGCACTTAAGCGGTTAAAGTATTATTGTAGTTTTAGTGTCAAAGTATAGCATTGTTAAATTCAATACATTGTTATTGTATGGGGGGCGAAGAAAATTACAATTGAATATTGGGTCGCGAATATTGAAAGCCTGAAGAACAATTATTTCAAGCAAAAAAATACCATTTGAATCTACCATTACGATGATTTTTTTAACATTTTGTATGTTAGAACATTTAATATTAAGTAGTATTAGCCCGTCGGTTATTTATTTTAAATCAAACACCATCTTCAAATGAATTAAAATAATTTTCATTACTGAACTACTGATGACGTACATATCCGTCTCGCGCAACCAGCGCTTTAAGGTATCCGACTGCTTGCGACAACGTTTTTTTGAAAAAAATGTAGATATGGGGATTTTTTTGTGATTTTTAGATTTATTTAGTATATTTTAAGGGGAAAAAATCGTAAAACTGAAATTAGAAAAAAATTTATTATTATTAAAATGAGAAAAAACTGGAGAAAATGTACAAAAAATTACATAAACGGGGCCCGCTGTGTACAAAAATGTTTTGAACAAATTTTCATTTTTTTCAGTTTTATGGTGTTACTTCGTTATTCATGTTTGAAATGACCTTCAGGATAATAGATATTTTAACTTTTACAAAAACTAGAGCACTCTATCTTAGTGACTATATGAAATTGCCTAAAAAAACAGTGATTATATTCACATAAAGGACTGTAAATTTTGAAATAAAACAGTGATTGATAAATCTGAAGATGTACTGTTATACGTACTGTTATACACTTCTACTGTTATACGAAACATTCACAAAAAATTTCAGCAAATTATTTTCAAAACTTTTTGAGCAATCGCTGTCCCCGTTTGAGTTTTTCGAAAAAAACCCATTTCGAGTAAAACGCATTTTAAAGTTTGACATCTTGTGTAAAGTTAAGGCATCTGCTTTTACTAAAACACTTGTAGTTTTTGTTCTAGTGGAGGGAAAATAAAATACTTGGTATTGTTATTAAGCTAATAAAATGGTCTATAAAATAAAGTCAGAAAAAAAATTGTCAATTTTTGAAAAAAATCATGGTTTTTAGGGTAGTCGGATACCTTAAGTGACCCGGACGTATACATACGTCATTCTAAAATATAATTTTTTTCCCTTGTACTGCTATCAGTTAAACTATTCCGAAAGTTTTGGAAAGCAAAAAAATTAACCGGGCAGTGTTTGCGAAGAATTTTCTTATTTCAGAGAAACATTTGCTTATGTGTGTCTATTGCCCCCTCCTTCTTTCTCCATGCACAATACACCACATATACGCGCCTACAAGAAAAACCGGGAAACTGGGGAGCGAATTGCGTAACTTTTAATCGGTAGTTAAGGATATAGTTTTAAAATTCTAAAAATAAAATGTTTTTGTCGAAGAATAAATAACCTATATCAATAAATACCATACCAAAAGACTCTTTTTTTTAAAAAAAATGAGTGTTTTTTGAAAGACAATTTTATAAATGTGGATTAATTTACAGAAACATAAAAAAAAATTATGTATTCACCGAATATAGCTTCTCGAAATAAAAAAAAAGTAAATTGAAGTCCTTAAAAAATAACTTTTTAATAAACGCATGTAATAAAACTATATGTTTAGTTAAATAAAAATAATATCTAAGCAGAACTGCTTTATTTTAAAACTGAGAGTATAAGAACTTTTCAAAACTGAAATTACCTTTTTTTTTGTAATACAAACGATATTCTACAACCAGTTTCTTAAATTCTAAACAGTAAAAAATAAATAATTAAATATATAAAAGAATGTTTTCTACTAAGTTTTTCTTTAATTTCTTTAAGTATTGAATTTTCTGGAAGAAAGAATGCTTGATTCTTCCCAATAAAAAATTTAAATTCCTATTAACTTAATACGTCTAAATTTATTTGTTTTGAATGAAATTTACTGCTAAACATTTCTAAAACAAATATTTTTTTTCTCCAACAGCTCATAAGTTAGTGATGGATAAAAACTATACTTAATCCATTATATTATGCATTAATTCAAATAGATTTCTGAACGTTTTTTTTATGAAAAGGATTCGTACAAAACTCAAAACAAATATTTTTTCTGCTATTTTAAATATTTTTTTTAAATTCCTTTACATCAAAAAGGTAATTTTTTTATAGTGTTTTAAGATTAACTTTTTAACATGTGTTAAAATTATTTGTATCTATTTTACTACATTGAATTTTTTGACCAAAATGCTGAAATACATTAAGTATTAATTATCGCTGATCTAAAATATTTTAGATTTGCAATATTACAAAGGTTACACTGTTTTCCTTTTTTTTTTTGTAAAACATCTAAACATTTTTTTCAGAACTTTTTTACAGTTTTCCAGAAATGTTTTTACCTTAATAAAACTAATTCATCAATGTACACATATTACTTTTTATGTTTAAATTTATTCCACAGAATTTAAGCACACTATTTACTACAAATATGCAATTTTTCTTGTGTATTTTATAAAGCTTTTCAACTTATACAATTATTGACTTACGGAAGACAAACATAATTTCAGTAAATTGCATTTGTTTGAAAATCACTTAAATTTCACACACATTTCAATTTATTTCGTTACTTTTTGATAATTTATTGTTTAACTCCATTTCTAAAAAAAGTCTAAAATATTTCTGGCACTACATTTATAATTTAATGAAGAGCAAATGTAAAGTAAGTCTAATTGTTTAACGTTACATTCATAAATTTACAGTGTTTTAATATTTGAAGCAAAGTATATCATCTCAGGCCGAAATTTTTACTTTAAAAAATTTAAATAATATAACAACAATATATTTTAAATCCAGATAAAGCTCATTATATATCTGCCCCGTGTGTAAGAAACAGTGCAAGAAGTCACAGATATTGCGCAAGGAAAGAAAACATAAAGTGTAGATTAATATAAAATTACCATGATAGAAATAACTGTATCCATTTAAACAAAAGTTTAAAAAAATTACTTTGGGCTCCCATTATCTTATTTTATTCAATTTTTTTCACGTAAAATTTATTTAATATCTAAAAATATTTAAGAAAATGCATCCTTACAGAAAATATGTATTTAGATAGAAATCGCTTGTGTTTTTTATTCTTTAAAATGCCTTTTGTTGCATCCAAAGTAATACCATTGTCCACACTTAACAATTAATTCCGAAACTTTAAAATATTTTTACGAAGTAAAAATGATAAGTTTTCAGTTAAAAAAAATGTCCATCACCAGTGTAGAGAGTTTCTGTTACATAGTAACTCAGTCGTAAAATTTATTTTTACTCTGTTCCCATGGCGACGATACAAACGATTTTAAAAAAAAAATGTTCTCAACTGAAAAAGTTCAAAGTTTAAGTTAACCAGTTTAATACAACCTTTAAAAAATTTAATATATAAGACACAGGTAATATATATTCTATTTTATGTTTAAAGAATACCATGGAATGTATTTTAAATACATAAATCAAACAATGTTTTTTATACTTAAGTATTAAACCAAACAGCTATCTGTTCATATTATTTTTAAAACGTTCCTTTTTTTCAACATTTTAATATGGTATTCTGTTTTATAAAAACACTTTATATACACACACACAGACAGCAGTCATATATATATATATATATATATATTCAAAATACCTTTTTTATGTCTTTTTAAAAATATTTTAACCAAATCATTTGAAACTAAAAAATCACTTTTAACATTGTATAACAATAAAAATCCAACTGTTTCTTTTTATCAAAATATAGTAAGCAATTTTATTTAAAAAAAGTAAAATTTTTTTACTACATTTGTCTACACAATTAATTAAATGAGTAACAAACTCCAATAAAGCACTGAATAATTAATATATTTCCCGTGAAGGCATTTGGCATTTTTTAATTCAACAATTAAAATGGTGGAGTGTAAAAAATAATTTCCCAGCTTTTATCTTTAGTTTTATAGCACAACAACACAGAAAAAAAGTCTCGAAAAATAAAGTTCAGAAGCAGTTCTTAACAATCTCTTCATTAGATAAAAAAACTTTTTTAATAATTTTTAAATAAATGTAATTAGTTGATTTATAAGAAAAATTTGTAAAAATCGAAAGTTAATTCCTGCATTTTTTTTTTTTTTTTTTTTTTGTAAACTGTGAACTAGAAAAAGCTTTCAACGAAAAAAAAAAAATATTCGAATCATTGCGTGCTCCAATTATATATAAATTAAAACTTAAAAACTTATAAACAAAATCCTGGTAGCACATTGAGTGATAAAAAAGAATAATTAAATTTCTCTTTCGAGGAAAAATACCTTTTTTTAAGTTATGAAAGGAATGGAAATTGTTCGAAAAACTAACTTTTTTCTTGTTCTATTTTCCTAGTAAATGTTAAAGCTTTAAAGATATTTAAGGTTACTGTCGGGTTTTAATGAAAGACTTAAATACTATCTGATACTTTTATATATTTACTTTGTTCCAAAAGGACGGCTTGATTAACGTTCAACGATATATTTTTTTTTATCGTTTGCAGAAAAAAAATTCTAAATTAAACTTTCTGTGCCTATATAATCGATTTTTTTAAACAATATAGCAAGTCTTGTACAGCCATCTAAGCATTACCCTGAAGACATAGGAAAACCGTATTTTTTCAACCACCTTAAGTCAACTGTTTTAAGAAAGTTTTGTCTTTTTTTCCCCATTTTCTAAACAGAATTCATTAAATACATTTTTTTATATAACGCTCAATCCATTAGCTTTTGTTTCGATTCTTAAATTGAAGGCACAGCATTTTTTTTTTGCTTATAATTTCTTCGGATGCTTACTTTTGATGATTATTTTTTTAATCCTGTAGTTTTTTATAGCATTTCTTCAGTTTTATATACATTTGTTTTTCTTTAGGCACGGTTTTTTTCTCCTAAACTTGTGTTATTATTATCTTTATAATTCTTAAGCACTCTCAATTCAGAAGCAATTCTGTAACATGTTGTAGATTGCTTCGGGCAATTATGGGGTTCTTACCAATAAAACCTTTTTTTTTCGTTCCATAAACGCAAATTATTTTCCAAAAAAGCGTAATTCTATAACGGTGAATGTAATAGTTCTAGCAAAAGCACCATTTTTTTAAAAAAAATATAACTTTAAAGAAAAAATATTTATTTACGAACAAAACCTTCTAATGCAAAAAAGAAGGAAAAAAATTAATTTGTTAGCCTGCAATTTTAAAAGGGCAACACCTTTTTTTTTTCTTTTAATAAGTTTCAATAAAAAGAAGTAGTAATTCAATGAAGGAGTTTTACTGCAGAAATGAAAGTTTCATTAAAGAAAAAAAATAGTTTGTCTTCTTTTTGATTTTAGAAATACTTATTTTGAACTCTTTTGAAATGAGCGTGTGTGTTTATTGTACATTTATACTTTTCAATTCTTGTGTAACAAACTAAAGCAGCGTTTCTCAAACTGTGGGGGAAGGCCACCTTGAGGGGTACGAAAACTCTACGAGGGGGGCAGGAGTATATTGAAAAGTTGAAAACAAAAACATTATTTTTTAGAAATCATTGATTTACTGAAAGAAAACAAACAAAAAACAGTAACATAATAAAAAATACACTATTACGCTGATATATTACACTTATAAATAAAGAGTGTTTTTTATGGGTATAGAACTTTAAATTGCAATAAAACAACGATGTATTATTCGATTGACATGAATTTTTTTATTCGAAAGATAATCTTGTGGCATTACATTTTAAATATGATTTCTGGAATAGGACTGCCACGGCTGGCTCGGATGTAGTCCTATCTGGACGTCCAATTTTCGATGACTTTTTCCAACATTTGTGGCCGTATATCGGCAATAACACGGTGAATGTTGTCTTCCAAATGGTCAAGCGTTTGTGGCTTATTCCAATGACTTTACATAGCCCCACAGAAAATAGTCTAGCGGTGTTAAATCACAAGATCTTGGATGCCAATTAACAGGTCCAAAACGGGAAATTAGGCGGTCACCAAACGTGTCTTTCAATAATCGAGCTGTGTGATATGTTGCGCCGTCTTATTGGAACCACAGCTCCTGGACATCATGATTGTTCAATTCAGGAATGAAAAAGTTAGTAATCATAGCTCTATACCGATCACCATTGACTGTAACGTTGTGGCCTTCATCGTTTTTGAAGAAGGATTCCACCAGCCCATAAAGCGCACCAAACAGTCAGTTTTTCTGGATGTAACGGTGTTTCGACATACACTTGTGGATTAGCTTCACTCCAAATGCGGCAGTTTTGTTTGTTGACGTAGCCATTCAACCAGAAGTGCGCTTCATCGCTAAACAAAATTCGCTTATGAAAATCGGGAACAACGGCAATCTCGTTTTGGGCCCATTCGACGAATCTACACCTTGCTTGATGATCGTTTTGATGAATTGCCAAACCAAACTGAGAATAAATCACTTGACAGCTGTTAAATTGGTCGCCATCTTGGAAAGTAATGCCAACTTAAACTTCTATACCTGGAAATAAAAACACTCTTTATATATATAAAGAAAATAATTTTTGTTCCCCTTGCTTCTTATATTACTAAATACAAAGCTTCTTAAACCAGAAAAAATCATAAGATACATAATTTGCTATTTTTGTTTAAGTAAACAACACCGTAAAAAAGAGGTTAATATCGTATTGTAGTTTTAGATGATAGTATAGTATTATTGTATTCAATACATTATTATTGTATGAGGGGGCTGCGATGAAAATTATGATTGAATATTTAGTCACGAATATTGCAACTTTGAGAAACACTGAACTAAAGGTTCCTTTCTGCTAAAAGAAGCACTGTTATTGAAATTTTGCCTCATGCTGGAAGATAACTTTTGAAAAATATAACTAAATCTAAACTTGAGATATGTATATTACCAACGCAATAAACCCCTTTATAAACCAGTTAGAGCATTTTATGTTAAGTCTATTTGAATGCTATGTGCGCTTATGAAACAAACCATTCTGTACCTCATCAACATTAGTGTACATGAACCTTTGATGTTTCTCCAAACAATCGCTGAGTTAGGCAGAAATATTTTGTCGCTCCCAACCTACCACTTACAGTTATAACCATTTGCAAAATTCTAAACTTTTCTTCTATTTAAAATATTTCGAAGAGGTAAAAATCTTAAAAAATGATATAGATATCGAATAACAACTGATCCAACTGTCCACCTTTTAAAAGTGAGTTATTTTAGAAAAGTAGAGTTCATTATACCTGGAAAAATTGAAAGTGAACGCGAGAAAATTAAAGTTTTCATCGTTACTTAATGTTATTAAATATCCTAAAATAATATTTGTTTCTTTTATTTCTAATTTTGACATAACATTTCTAATAGATCTACTATTTATATCTTAAATTTGAGTGACTGTAACAGAATCTAAGCTATAATTAGTGGTTTTTTTCTTTCATTTTTATTAAACATGTAAATGCCTTGCCTATGTGCCTAAAGGTGTTGGAGAAAGGGAAGGAAGACTAGCCATATTCAAAACCACTTAATTTATTTACAGCAAAAACCACAACACAAGTTAGATCAACCAAACTTAAGAGATGTACCCAATTAAAAAATATGGGGGGAATTCACGAGGTACACGAGGTATGAGAAGACTTTAATTAACTAGGACACTTTTTTTTACGTCACTGCTGTAGCTCTGCCTTCTTAGCTACCTAATCAAGTTTCAATCTCAATGGACAGATCGTCACCTTAAATAATACAATTATTAAGGTGACCAATAGTCCTCCTTTAGGGAGGACAGTCCTCTTTTTATAGGTTCTATCCTTCCGTGAAATATGTCCTGCTACTTGTCCTCCTTTTCATTATTTTAAAACTGGTCTGTTAAACTCTGTATTCAGAGATGAACCAAACATGTTTTCAAAATGTCGAAGAATGGTCTGAAACAAATATCACAGGAGATAAGTTTTCAATGGTATTTTTTGACTTGGCCTCATGTAAAGTGGGCAGATGTAGAAAATTACGTTGTTTCTTTATCAGAAGAAATGCCTGATATTAAAATCGATGACAATTGTCTCTTTGAGGTAAAAAGAAGACTGAATGTACATTTAAATTCTAATAAATTAGAACAATTGGAAAATCAACATGCTGAGAAATTGGTAAAAGAGGATTAAACCATTTCAAAAATGAACACATTCCATATGAAAATGTAATTGTTCTTGTTGAATTTACGTTGTGCTGTGCCCTGGAAGTAATACACCGGTTGAAAGTTTTTTTCAGTTGCAAATGATTTTTTTGAAGTGACTAGTGAGAAATCAAAGTTGAATGTTAATATTTTAGTTACAGTGCCTACCGTACAATTCAGTATGAAAGATATATTTTGCCCGAACTTTCCGATATGTTAGAAAATGATATGTTGACAAAAAATCATTCAATGGAAAAATACTCTTTTAAGATAATAATTAAAAAGAATGTAAGCGTAATTAGCGTATTTTTGTTTGAATTAATATTACGTTTCATATATTAAAGTTGTAAATTGTTCTTGAATTTTTCGTTCTCCTGTTCATTGTAAAAAAATTGTTACCTTACAATTATCAATTACTAAGTATCCGCGACTCACTTTAAATTTGATTAATCACCACTCGACTAGTAGTCTACCCTATATATATGTATCTCTAACCTGAAAGCCTGGATTTTATATAGAATTCTTAATTTGTATGCTCACGTTTTCTTGTTCGGAGAAAGCTTTCTAACAAGATAATTTTTAAAGAACAAAAATTATTCATGAGGACTGACTGTTAATAAGAAATTCGCGGATAGAACCGTCACAAACATATTTTAAAGAAATTTTAATGATATCTAACTAGACAATTAAAAATATTTTTTTCCTTGTCAATTTCTGATTTATTATCTTTTACCAAATGCATCTGCAAGTAACAATTATTTGATGAACTTTCTTAACACAACAATATGCTTTATATTTGCTTGAAGAAACTTAGGCTCGAATTTTAAACTGAACTATATGATATAATGTTATTCGACATTCAAACTTTCGCTCTTTGTTTTTTACCAAAATTATACAGTCACCAAATTTAAGTTAAAGTAAAAGCATTTTTTGTTTGTGTTATTACTTTTATAAAGAATAGAATTAAAATCTGAAAAAACACAATTTTCATTATTTTCTAAGAGCTAGTGTGTTTGTATGTCCTTATATGAATTAAAAAAGAAATAAGTCTAAAAAAATGCATCATCCTTAGTTGTTTCACCTTTAAGTTTCAGCAAATTATGCACCCAGCCACAGAGGATAACAATTTATTTTCTAAATGTTTGTTAAAAAAAGATAGAATTACAATCTGGAATTTAGTATTCCCGATAAAGGAATGCTTCTTTTCTTATGTTTTTGCTTAGATAGTTTTTTTTACTAAATTTAAAACTATGTACATCATAATCATCTTTATATAGTTAAAAGTGACATATATAATTAGAATTAAAACAAAAGAAAAAAAAAGCAGTAATGACAGTTATAAAATCAAATTAGAATTTTTACTGCATGTATGAGATTCGTAAAATGCAATTGGTGAGCAAAATGGAATATTACGGAACTCTAAGCAACAGATAACATTCGAAATAAAAAAAAATATTAATGATAGTCGTTATGAAATCGAATAATCGCTTGCAATGTTCATGTGCAAGTTTCCGTGGTTAGTAAATGACAGTTGTTGAAAGAAAAAGAATCTTAGACAAAAGATCATTTAATGGCTTCTTGAATATATTTAAAATTGCGTTTCTTCGAAAGATCCAGTATTATTACTAGAATTGCAAACAGAGCAACAAATTTCCAAAAGAGAACAACTATTTTTCTGAAGTAATTTCGTTCCATTTCGAATGAAAATAAATATCATTTATTTGTTCTGTTTCTAAACAAATCTTTATTGCAAATAGCTCTTACTTATAAATGAGGATACAAATTACTAGAAGTGGGTTACAGGTTTTTGTGTGTTTGCAGATAAATATTTTATTCGATTTCAAACGCTCGCCATACACAAGTTTTTTCCCCCCTCGCTTTGAATCGAGAAAACATAATATTGATTCAACCCATTACTTGATTACAATGGACGTCAATAAGAGATATTTGTTTTATAACTTTTTTTCCGAAGATATGTACGAAAAAAAGTCAATTTATGACATTTGTTCTTGATAATTGGTAATCTGATATGTTTCTGATAATAGTGCAGGAAACACATTAATGGAACCATGAAATGTCTGTAATTGTCGTCAATGAAATAATATGATTGAGGGTAAAAAGATTTAGTAGCTTTCACACGAAAATGTTTTTTTATTGTTATGATTGATGAGTTGTTTTATGAAAAAGGAACAATCTAAACAAATGCCATAAATCATGATATAAATGGGGTCTGCGAAATGTTTTATTAATTGTTTTGAGATGAGTTATTTTTAGATGAGTATTGTACACGCGTATAATTTTTTTTTCTGTACACTGCAAGAACTTGAATTTGTTTCTCTTACCGAAATTGAAAATCTCAGTTAATAATTTTAATACAGTTTTATTAAGAATTTATAATACAGTTAAAAGTTTACGTTGAACAGTGTAAAATTTTGTACTGATATTATTTTAAAACAAGTAATATAAAAAAAAATAATTCAATACCTACTTAGATCAGAAAAGAAAAAATTTTATTTTAGCTAATTTTTATTAAATAGTTACAATTAATATAAATATGCATATACATAAGACAGAATCACAACATTAAGTGGTAATTAATTTTTGTTAGTTATCCTTAAAGTAAATCAATCATCCAAAACAATCCTGTATATAAAATTTCGGTTCAACAAAATGCTTTAAAACGTGAGAAAGAAATCTTTTCAAGTTTTGACACAAGGCACCAAAATAATGCCAACGTGGCTGCATTTGTAATTCTTAATAATTAGTTTTAATCAATTAATATTTCTTAAGTATAATTAAATTATTTTAGTGGAATCCAAAATAATCATGTATATAAAATTCCAGCGTAATGGAGCGCTTTAAAATGCATTTTATTTACGATTGAAAATTCTACCAAGATAATTAAATAAATAAATATAGAGAGAGTGTGAACTAATAGTAGTAATTGAAAAAATATTTTTAATATGTATAGGAAGAGAGAACGTGTAACGGGTCAATCCATGTTCTCTTAAATACTACTCCTCTTGGGAAATATTGGGTCTTAAAATTTATTGTATTATAAATCTTTCCCCGAAGAAGAAGACGTGAGTGTAAGTTAAGACTTGTATATATAGATTAAATTTCAGGTTAGAAGGGAAAGAAGTTATATTGTGTGTGTGTGTTAACGGTTAGTAGAGATTGATTTAATATGAAGTGAGGCGTGGATAATTTTTTAGCTGATTAGTGTAATATTAAAGTTGACGATTTGTCAATTAGGAATCAATTAATATTAGGTCGTTTGGGATAAGATGGCGTGTTGCCTGGACATAAGTAATCTGATTATTTAAAGTCTTCTCGTATCTTGTCTACCTCGTAATTGCTTTCCATATTTAGTATTTGGGTGTATCTCTTAACTTGTGTTAAAATTTGTGTTGTTTGTCATAACAGATAATAAATTGAAATGATTTTGAATATGGCTAATCTTCCTTCCGACTCCCCCACACTAATAAATATCGTGGGGTGACCCTTACGAGGGTGCCCAATGTGTAGCAACCCTTTCAAAACTTTTCTAAAAAAACGTATTTATTCAAAGTTTTAATTTAATTTTGAAACTGTACAAATTACAAAGTTAGTTTAATACTTAACGATGCTGCAATTAAAACATTAAGTTTTGTCTTCCAATCATGAACGTAGTGTTAATAATTTATGATTACCAAAAAGTAATCTTCAAACATTTCGTTTAGTTTATTTATTTAGATGCGAAAATGTGACAAGGGTAGCCTAGCGCTCAGTGTTGTAACGCAACCGGGGCAGGATTCTATGAGAAACCAAAAGCTGACTGACGCTAAATACGCATGGTTTTGTAATTCTTTGAAAAATCCATCTTAAGGCCTCAAAACTAACTTAGCAGGTGTGGGGGGGTCCTAATATTCTCCATTATGCCACACTGCTAGCGATCATAGTCACAGACTTGCGGCAGGCGGGCTATGAGTTTGAGCCTTAATATTACTGAAGACCTAACGTGCGGAGGGTCTGATGTACGTTAAATCTGCAGAGGTTCCAAGTCCTTACATTGGAGACACACGGAAGCTCTGGAATGGAGTACCAGGGCTCAGGTGTCGTCTTCGTAACTCGACCATGGTTTCGCCCTCGTATTGCTAAATAGTGCGACGTTATTAGGTACTCCCTCACTCACTTACGAAAATATATTTTAAAAAAAATAAGAAATAAGAAAATCTTAGAAAGTATTTACGTGAATAGATTCTTCCTCTATTTTCAGAAAATAGTTAAAATTATTTTAAAAACTGGAAACACTTCACAAAATTTCATAAGAAAAATAAACGTAAAATATTTTTAAATGGCTAAATAAAGGTAAAATAACTAACACGTTTTGTTGTGTTTTTACTTATGCCAAGTGGCCGCGGTAGCCGAGTGGTATAGGCATCGGATCGTGGCTGGCTTTGTCACGAGTTCGAGCCCAGTACCACTAAAGACCCGCCGTGTAGGGCAGCGATGCACGCTAAATCTGTCGAGAGCTGAAACGTCCTCCCGTTGGTGTGGTGTGGTAGTTGGGAGAGGGGGTGCCAGCTCAGGTGTCGTCCACGTCACTTGACCATGGTTCAAAATTACGTGGTCCGTCGCCAAAAGCCCTCGTGTAGCTGAACAGCGCGACGTTAATCTTCACTCACTCACTCACTACTTATGCCAACTGATCGACAGTAACGTCGGATCAAGGTCCACGAAATTGATCGCTGCTAAGGGCTATATTTTTACGCCGGTCGCCAACCATACCTTTGAGCACCATGTAGGTGACAATACGATCTTGCTCGGTTCCACCCTAATTTTGACGGACCACACCCTGGTGGTGGTCAGGTGCATCCCACATGTCTTCCTCTTCCACGAACCTCACGAGAGGACTTGCGACTCTACGGCTGTGTAAAGTACCCCAATTCCGTGAATGCACTATACATTTACCAACAGCCATGCCTTCTCCGGGATTCGAGCCCAGTCCCTACGGCACTGCAGTCAGCGTCACTAACCACTATACCGGATGGGCGGCATATAACCTACATTCAAAATCTTTCATTACCTTTCAGTGAAGATTAATACTTTGACTACTTTTTAACAAAGTTATTAAAAATTTCAAATACAAAATTAAGTTATCTGTAATTAAGTGGCAAGTAGAAGATGGACTTCAAAATAATTATCTAATTATTTTCAAGCACTATGATTTTTCCTATTAAACTATACATTATTGTGTTAATTAAATAAACGTTATTTTTTTTAATTTGAATAAAACACAACAGAGATGCCATTGATAATATACAGCAACAACTTAAACCATAGATCAAGGGTAACTATGTTGCATAAATCAAGCAATTTTATTTCTCTAATAAAACACGGGACAAAATACTGGATTCTGAATATACATTCTGCGTGCCTTTTTTCATCAAAAATTTTCCCAAAATTTAAGACCCTTACATAAGTGGAAATGATTTAAAATAGTTACTACCACTTTTAAATATATCGCCATGAGGACAAAAATTTTATCGCGGGGGTAAGTGGATATTTTATTTTTCAATCGCTTTTAAGAATGACGCCTACGACGATAGTTTTATTTCTGATAATCTCCTAGCCGCTAATTTGCTGTCTTGTATACTATGTGTATTAGTTTTGATTTCTGCGCCATTTTTTCTTATGTTTGGAAAATGAGTGGAAAGAGAAATTCGTACATGGCAAGTGGTTGCCAACCTAAGTTTAACTCTGAACCTGATTGGAAAACTCGTCTCGTGATGAACATATATGCATTCAGACATTCCAACAAGTCAATGTACATTTTAAAATCCATTATAGAACTTGAATTATGACAATAACTTTAAAGGATTTTTTGTGACTCATAACCAATAGTTTATTGAAAGGACATCAAACCTTAAGAGATTAAATTTCCTTTTGTATAAATAACAGAAAATATTAAAACAAAACTATTAACAAATATGCTTTTTCTTAAATACTTTTTTACTGAAATCGGTGGATATGTGTTCAAACCATCCCCTTTACCTAAACGTAAAAAAAAGTTCCGAAATTCCTCGGCTTATACACGGAAATAAACAGTAAACACCATCCTGCTTGTATTGATATAGAGAAGTAATTCATAAAATATTTTATGCTTCAGTCATTCTTTATATCAATATACACTGACAGAAGCGTTTGAGAGCGGCTCGTGCATGATTTAATTATTAATTTTCTAGAAGGTAGATTATATATAAATTTATAATGATAATGTATGATTTTGAGCAAAGAAACAGGGTGACGATGAGACAACACGTAAATTGGAGCACCATTTTCACATTCTTCACACGTAAGAACTTTCAACATCATTTTATAATAAATGCAATTGAATTAGAAAAATGCGCAATATTAAACTTTAATGATGTTTAAATTTTGAATATTATCATGTTTATAAATTCGTTTTAACAAATGTAGAAACTAAACTTTCAAAGTAAATGGGAAATGCAAACAAGAGAGAGCAATGATGCTCTCTCTGTCTTTCCATTTCATTTACATGTAGTATTTTTGTAGATTGACTATTTTTAGAGGGTAATTTGATAGTTTTTCTTTACTTATACGAGGGATGAAGAACATTTATGGATCAACGTACCATTTTTTTTCTAAAGAAGTGTTTAATGAGGTATGGACGTGCGGTCAAATAAATTTGACTTGTGATTATAAGAAAAATAATAAAACTCAACTCTATAACAGCACAAAAATCTTTATTTATTATGAAAAAATACCTTTTATACTGTATAGTTGTAAATGTTTTATTTATACGCGTAGTTTAAATTAAGGTAAACCCTGTACCACTAAAGACCCGCCGTGTAGGGCAGCGATGCACGTTAAATCTGTCGAGAGCTAAAGCGTCCTCCCGTTGGTGTGGTGTGGCAGTTAGGAGAGGGGGTGCCAGCTCAGGTGTCGTCCACGTCACTTGACCATGGCTCAAAATTACGTGGTCCGTCGCCAAAAGCCCTCGTGTAGCTGAACAGTGCGACGTTAATATTCAATCAATCAATCAATTAAATTAAGGTAAACATTAGTGTGACTTTTGTTGTTGCAGATTGTAAGTGGATGATAAATAACTTATATCATGATTGTAACTTGTTACTTTTAGTAGAATGCAAACTGAGTTGGAGTTATCTGTCAAACGGTTTCTATGCAATTAATTATTTCTGCTGTGGTTCACTTTTTGACGATTTGTGATTTGCTTCAAAATGCCGTCTTACAGACGATGTATTTCATACCATTATTCCACAACATAAAACACACACCGCTTTGCCGCCTTTACTAAAGATGCCCTATTTTTAGATTCATCAAAATTAAAATTCTCTGTTACACTTACTATCTTGCACTTTTTTGTTCTTTTGCGGAACTAGTCATGTTAAATAACAGTTAAAAATCGTAAGTATAACACAAATAAACTTTAAAATACAGTTGTGTCAAAGAATTCGACAATGCTATGCGTAGACAAATTTCACATCATATGCAACTGAAGTCCATGATGTAACTAAGGCTTCACAGTAACAAAACAGTGTGCTTCCCCGCCACCCTGCGACCGATCACTCGCATTTGTTCGTAATACTTCACTTAGTTATTTTAAAATAAAATGCAAATAGTTTTGATCGCTGGCGTGCCCAAAATATTGTGTAGCAAACCATCAGTGACACATGTGCCACTGGTTCACCTCCCCCTGACTTATAATATATGTGTGTGTGTGTGTGTGTGTTATACTATATATTTTTTAATTCAAAAGTTTCAAAAAATTTTATTTTACTTAAAAATTGTGTATAAATCAAATTTTCGTCAATGGTGAGAAAACATAAAAACTCGAGTTTTGATACAAAAAAATTAGTTTTTTTAAAATTGAAATTCCTTTATTTGACTCAATTATTTGACGGTATATCCATGTATTACATTTTTTTTTTAAAATTAATACTTGTATGGTAAGGATAACCACATGTTTAATATTACAATCTAACAATTTTCAAGAAAAAGAAACACACTAAAATAAAACAATGATAAATAATAAATATTACTTAAAAGGATAACCGCCATAAAATACAAAGTTATAGTTTCATTATGAATTCTCGCATATCCTTTTTAATGTTGTGTTTAATAAGACAAACAAAAATGAAGAACTCATATTTTAGGTTCTTTTAAATTTTTTAAACTTTCAGTCATTTCTTGTTGCCACATTTTGGTGCCAAATTTTTCTTCAAATTGTAATTCACATAATAGAAAACTTTCAAATAATTATATTTTTATAAATGTTAAATAATTTATAATACACCTAAGTCCCTATTTACTGCATATATGAATTTAAACTAGAAAAATAAATTCATACAAATAGTAAACAAAAATACCTTATTTATCCGAATCTAAGCCGCCATCGATTCTAAGTTGCACACCAAATTCTTAACATATTTTTTGTGAAAATTAAAAAAAAAAGTGTAAAATGGTTTATCGATATCGAATTTTAAAAGTTTAAAAGATTTAAAATTAGAATTAATAAGAAGTGAATAATTATTTATCTTATCAGTATTATGAACTTTTAAATACATATATGAACCTGTAATTCATCAAATTGCTCCATTCAAAGGCTTTTTACCCCATCCACTAAGCCACACCCGATTTACAGTTATATTATTATTGGAAAAAAAAGTGTGCCTTAAATTCGTGTAAATACGTTAATTACATTGAATGTACATCATGCGCAACGTAATATAATTACCTGTAATATAGTACATATGTTGTGTTAACAATATAAGCAGAAGTATATGTACATACATTGAATTTTTGTGTTTTTTGATTAATTTTACAACACGTTCGGTTTAAAATAATTTTGAAATCATTCCAATTCCATCTGTTTGGTTTGTAACCTTTTAGACGGAATATATAGAGAACTACATATGTAAATACACTCGAACCTCTATCGTGCGATTTTTTTTAGATAGCGAACTTTTTCCTGGAACCTAGAACATTTCACGACTTTCTTCGTAAAGTAACCTCTCTAAAGCGAAGTGCATTTTCTATGTAACAAACTTTTTCCTTTGAGATTCAATTTTTTT
This sequence comes from Trichonephila clavipes, assembly GCA_019973935.1. Taxonomy (NCBI): domain Eukaryota; kingdom Metazoa; phylum Arthropoda; class Arachnida; order Araneae; family Nephilidae; genus Trichonephila; species Trichonephila clavipes. The sequence continues at coordinate 275,747 of BMAU01003820.1, forward strand.
CCTCTCTTCTTTAAAAATACTTCTGAACATTTCAAGTTATTCTTTCTTTGACACATTTTATGGTGGTCATAAATCTTGAACTGATTTTATTACATTCTAACCCGCCGAGAGCAATAGAGTTATCGAAGCTTTTCCAAGAAATGCAACATTTACCCCCCTATTGTCCAGTTCAATATAAACATCTTCGATATCCCATTTCACACTCAGTGAAGTTGTCCCGTGTCCCTGTGTTCTAATTATAAAATAATGTATGTTCAATATTACTTGTGTGCCTTTAACTAGAAAATGTCCTTAAAATTCATTAATTTTAATATAAAATTATTTTCTTAATATTGAAAATACAGTGTACTTTCTTCGACATTCTCTTTTTTTTGTTTTCCTTGCAGTTATTCTTTCCATCTTTATTTTAAGGGTAATATATATAAAATAAACATATATTAATTTTTAAAAAAGTGTGAATAATTACTTTTTAATGTGTAGTGTTTATGAATTTAAAATTTGTTTTATATGGTTTTTAAAGTATATTAAAAAATGAACCTCTGTATAACGAATTTTTCATATAACGAACTTTTTTCCTGGATTAAGCGATTTCGTTATATAGAGGTCCGGCTGTAGATATAATCTGAAATAGAATATTTCTATAAATAATTTATAATACTTTGCATCGTTAAAAAGGTACCAAAAATACAGATATGGATCTTGAAATGCTTCTTATTATAACTATACGGTAAATCCGGGAATAAAGTCCACAAGATCCTTTCCATAACGCGAATAGATCTTGAAAAGAAACTTTAAAATAACGTCTAACGGATATTCCCCCAACGTTTGTGAGATGTTTACGAAGATGCAAAATATCACAAGATGTAGGTCTTCCTGCACCACACAGCTTTCGAAAAAGGTTTTTAAATATTTATTCGGTGAAAAGAAAACTTCAACGAGTAAAAGAAAAAAAAAATTTTATAAAGAAAAAAAAAGATGTCCCCTACTCCCAAAACTCAAGTTGACGTAAGGATAAGAATAACATGCCCTCAGTTGAAGAATTTAGTAAGAAAAGTTGGCAACATGAACAGCGGGTATCTGCTAATGTATTATGTATAACCTGTGAAACATGTCAAATGCACGGATTTTTCAAAAAGAGGAATTTTTCTAGTCGTGTTTTAAACTGGAAAAGGAGAGTTTACAACATTTAAAAATAAAATGTGTCACCGTTAGGGTATAGTGTATTTCAAGTAGGTTAATGGTTCTGGCTCTTTGTTCTACCAGACGCTAATTTGAATTTTTTAAGGAAAAATTTAACATGTTTTGATGAAAAGATACTGCGACTATGAGAGATAATAGTTAGCTTTAGTTAGTTAACATAATTTAATCTTTCTTTTTTTGGCAGGTTAAAATGATTAATGAACTGTGTATGAACATTGTTAAAAAAAACCAAAATATTAAACAATGTAGTTAATTTTTAACATTATGTAAGAATTGTTGTCCTTCTTTCTCCATGTCTTTTTCAGATTTAAAATCACATGTTAGTTCGAAAGGTTTTGTCGGTACATATTTCAGTTCTTTTAAATTAAATTATAAATTTTTAAGTATGATTAAACATGTAAATTTTACAAGATGTATTAGTTAATATATATACAGTATTAAACTTTTTCTTACATAATACACAATTATGTAATAAATAGTTTTAAAATATATACAACATTTGCGTAACATGCAAAAAGAACTACCAAGTTATATCGAAATTTGTAAAAAAAAAGCAATAAAGGTAGTTTGATCTAGAAAATCTTCATAAAACAGAAAATAACTAGTACATCTAAGCAGAATAATATATATATATATATATTGTATGCATAGTTTAAATAATCTCTTCTAGATAGATATAAATAATATGAACAGTAAAAATAAAAAGCAAGCATATATTAGTAATTTAAAAATAAGGATATAAGTAATGTTAGAAATAATGTTAACTTAGGCAGCTTTTAATAATTCATATAAATGTTTGATTTAGCAGGATTTGCGTTCAGCTAACATTTCCCCTTTCTGTTTATAATACTGAGAAAAATCTTACTGAAAATGATCATTGTGAATGCATTACAAGGAACAGGTAGGTTGTCTAAAGCTGTAGTGGCCGCGGTAGCCGAGTGGTATAGGTATCGGACCGTGGCTTGCATTGTCACGGGTTCGAGCCCAGTACCACTAAAGACCCGCCGTTTAGGGCAGCGATGCACGTTAAATCTGTCGAGAGCTGAAACGTCCTCCCGTTGGTGTGGTGTGGTAGTTAGGAGAGGGGGTGCCAGCTCAGGTGTCGTCCACGTCACTTAACCATGGTTCAAAATTACGTGGTCCGTCGCCAAAAGCCCTCATGTAGCTAAACAGTGTGACGTTAATATTCAATCAATCAATCAGTCTAAAGCTGTATTCAAAATTGCAAAGATATATGTATACGTAATTTTTATTTCTTATTTTATAAAATTATGTATAGTTTTTTCTGTTGCATGTATAATAAGGCAATAGTTCATTATATAAAATAAATATAATCCTAAATAACCCTAATAATATAAAGCATTTAAAAAACTAACAAAAAAGAGCTTTCCTTTATATTACTAATAAATATAAAATTGATAAAAAAAATTAATAATACAATACAATTATATATAATGCACGAAAGAAATTCTTAAAAAAATAATAATGGTAAACAATTTTTAAATAATAGAACTAATACAGTAGTAATATACATAATTAAAAAATAATAAGAGGTAAATATAAATATTTCATATATTGGCAAGTTTATATTTGAGAAAATCTAAGAAAAATTATAAAATATAAGAAAACTCTAACTATTTATTATATAATTCTAACTAAAAAATACTATAGGAAAATCATTTATTTTTTATCAAAAATTATTAAATCATGTTTTTTATAAGACTTTAAATTATGTAAAAAATAAACTGTCAATATAAAATTAATGTTTTTTTTTCAATCATTAACTTTATCACTCAATTAATAAATTAAGAAAACTTATAAATCAGTTTTGCTCTGTCTTTACAAATAAAAAATCAATTTTTAAATAAAGGTAATGGGATGCTTTAGATATGTATTTATTCTTTAGCGTGTTTAACTTAAATGTTTAAAATACATATAAAATAATAATTCACGATAGGTAAAATTTACATGTTATGTTCATCTCGAACCAAGCAAAAATAACAATTTTATCTATCAGATAAATCTTTTTTCAGGTGTTTAAAATAGAATAAACTACAATTTTTTTGGAAACTAGAATACATTTTTGAAAAATATAAACTCGTATAAATTATTGATGTATGCGTATATAATAATGTATTTTAATTTTAAAAATATCTAGATGCAAGCTCTTTATAAGCTATAGAAATAAAACTACAAATAATTTATTCATCAAACTATTCTAAAACTTTTAACTGTAGTTTTATATACTTCTCTTAACTCTCATATTTTCTGCTATTAGTTTTTCTTCTGAAGAACAATTTGCTTTAAGAAAGCAAGCTGCGAACTCATTTGTTTAGTTATTCAACAATTGAAATTGTTTTGTCAAGACTATGCTTAATAACGATATAGCTTGTAAACATAAAAATATTGCCTATGTTTTTTTACTTTTCTAAATTACTTTTACGTTTGGCTCAACAGACCTTGTCGAAATTTGCTATATTGAAAGCTGAAACTCATCTTATGTACTATTAAAAATTTAGAAATAAATTTAAGTAAACGTTTTCCTGAATAATGTTCTTAATGCATCACAATATATAAAATTGGGTCCATCGTATTTCTGTTTTTTATTTCAATTATTTTATTACTAAATCAGAGTTGTTGTTTGATTTTGTAAACACTGTATGTGTGTTTATCCTAACCATCCTGAAAGAACAAGTGAACAATAAGCAATAAAAAATCAAGGTTTTTACAGTAATCACAAGTTCATGTATGAACAGCTTTTGAAAAAAAAATATAATTCTAGCTTCATTTTTAAAAAAGAATCATCAAAAAGCCATTTTAAAATTATTTCCTTTTTAAAGGAAAATACTTCAAATTTTAAGGCTTAGTGATATGTTTGTTTGTTAGCTAGATTAAGATTATATTTTTTATGAACATAGCTTAATCTGTAAGATATAAAACACTTTTAATATTAATTAGACATTTGGACATAATCTTATCAAATTATTCACGTTGTGAAAAAAATAACACAATCATATGTGCAAACAAGAAAGACCAATATAATTTTTAAAAAGTTGATCGTAGATAATGTAATTTCATTAAAATTCGCAACATCTAGTTACATTATTTTCTTAACAAATGCTGCTTAATTTTTCAACAAACACATAACTACATGTGCGCGACTACATGAAATTAAAAATACGAATAAATAGGAAAAGAAAGATTGCTAAAAGCATGAACATTATACCTCATTTTCAGGGTGTCCTGAATGTCATATACAAACTCGGAGGGGAGATACAGAACATCCTGATAAGCCATAATTACATAGGAAAACATGATGGAAACTTAACTCTGACGACATAAAGAGACACAAAGGCAGTAAGGCCACAACAAAGAATGTAGTGTAAAACACTTTATTATAAAAACAATAATAAACTAAAAGCATGAAATTAAAGCATCACAGGAAGTGTATGAAATTGCTTCCATTCACATGTATGCACGTATGGCACAGACACTACATGGACTGGCAGACGTGTTCTAAAATACCAGGCGTTTCACGGATCGTAGCAGCAGCGATGGATATTCATGCGACTAGACCCATTTCAGATTTGACGGGCTTGCCGTCAACTGCGGCTCTGAAAGATTAATGTACCACGAAAATCCCGTCGTGTAGGGTAGCGATGCACGTTAAATCTGTCGAGAGCTCAAACGTCCTCCCGTTGGTCTGGTGTGGTAGTTAGGCGAAGGGGTGCCAGCTCAGGTGTCGTCCACGTCACTCGACCATGGTTCAAAATTATGTGGTCCATCGCCAAAAGCCCTCAAGTAGCTGAACAGAGCGATGCTAATATTCATTCACTCACTCACTGAAAGATTCATGTTCCACCAGGTTTTGATGCACTCGAGCGAGCGTTTGTTGATTGATTCGGTTGTTGCCTCAGTGGATATTTTTCCCCATGCAATTCAAGAGCAACAGGTCTCTTTCCGTTGGCAGGGCCGTAGTTGAAGTGGATATTCGCCAATCGGCGTTCGTATAACGATTCTTGTTCATCGCACATTTGGCATGTCCGAAATGAGGAAACCAATGTACCGACCTTACGAGCTCACGTACAGCGCCATCTATCACTCTCCGCCCATGCTTTTCTATGTAATTATGGTTTCTCACGATGTTCTCTGCCTCGCTTCAAAATTTGTAGATGGCCTTCGGAGATACTCTGTATTTAAATAAAACTACATGCATAAATGCCCCCCACCCCACTAAAATACCTCTTACAAAAACACAAAAAAGACGGAAGATATGTCGTAAACATTTTGAGAAATGTATTTTACAACATAAACGGCAAAGTCATGGCGCATATAACGTCTTGAGGTGTTCAACTAATAGCATATGTTTCAACTGATGGAATCGATTGGGTCACATTTCTTCCTGAGAATCGTTACATAATATGTATTGGATTTGTAATCTTGTTTTTAAAAAGGTACTGGTACTTTCTTAAGTTGGTGCTTTTAGCTATATTAAAATCCTCATTGGTGTAAAAATAATTTGTTAAATTATGACAGTTATACATCAAGTATGACCATCTATATCAGGGGTGAACCGGCCGCATGTTATTTCAAGCGGGCCGTAATGTGAGGATAAATCGGGGGATGGAGGGGGAAGAAATGCTACATGCCGAAGATAATATTGGAAATTTAAAATGTGGAAATTGATCAAAATATTATAACTCACGTTTTGCTTTTTCTAATTATTATTTTTTTGTCACGAACACTACATTAGAAGCATTTAAGAAACACTCCTTCACAATCTCTGCATCAGTAAACTGCTTCATATGAATATCAATAATATAGCAAACTTCATAGGATGTCTTTGTTACCGATGAGATATGACCACTAACAAAACATTTTGTTGCTGTTGCAAAAGTTATTCAAGAAAGCCTATTTATCACTTCTAGAAAGAGATTTTCCATGAAAAGTGTCATTGAAGGATTTCTGTTTCTTTGTATTTTATAAATACAGCACTCTCGTAACAAATCGAACAATTGCTGAGATCCATGTTTGTCTTTCACTACAAAATAGTCCACCGCCGAATCGTCTTGGAATGATATATTTTCTTCGAATATTTTTCAATTGCAAGATATAGAAGATAGTTAAAAATTAGTTCTACCCATAAAATGTCGCTATTCCACCGTTGTCTGTTATTACTAACCGTAACCGTTACAAAAAGAAAAAAAAATTCAATTCGTACTCGTACAACATCGACAGCAAAAGGCAAATTTGATATAAATGATTTCTTGACATTTTTAATATATTATTATTAAATAAGTGAATGTTTCAGTGCCATGACTGGACCACTTAAAAAGGCTTGGTGGGCCACAGGTTTAGTATCGCTGAACTAGAGTTACTAGGTCAGCCACGGATGCACACGATTCATGATTGTTTTCGTTACCAGCTTTGTAATTCCAAAAGTTACAACGCTTATATTCTGTTATTCCTACAATACAGAAGCAAAAATTTGCACAGATATAATATTGTAAAATTCTATCCTCTTAAATTATTAAAACTTATATGTAACTCGCTTCTATTGCTTGTTTCCAAGGAAATTTAACTGTTGGTTTAATTTTCAAAATATAATGTACTTGATATTAATACTCATGTGTACATAGCACATATGTCACATGCTTATTTAATATGAATAGTTGCTATTTCGGTGAACTTAAGTTACTTTCATAGTTTTTAACAAATGTCCCTCAAATCAAGAAACAGTTTCAAAAACATAAATTGATAAACCAGATTCCTCTCTCCAAACACTTTTCCATTAAAAAATGGGAGAGAGAAATAATTTTTTCTAAGTTCTATCACTGAAATCTGAGATAAAGTTTCAGGTTTAAGCTAGCGGGCCAAAAAGAAATTGCTTATATACAAAAAATTGTGTCGCTTTTTTTTTATCTACGGAAACACGTCCGATTTAAAAAAAACTTGTTAGTATCCGGTTGACTTTAAAGAATTTCAGTCGAAAAGATTAAGTTTACTGAAATGTATTTGGTTTGGTGGAAGGAACTCGGAAGGGGTGAGGGATAGGTGTTCGTCTGACAACAAAAATTGAATTCCGAGCTTCGGTGAGAAGAAAACTATTTCACAGAAGAGAAGTCATCGAAGTTCAGGTTTTCTATAAGTATTCGACGGTATACGAAACAGATCCACATTCTAAGATGTCTGGACAGTATCTGTCTGCGTGGTGAACTTTTATGTTTGTTAAATTATTTTCTTGTCCTCTCGGCTACATTGACACATTTTAAAGGGTCAGTGAATATTTTGTAAGCACGCACACACACGTATATATATATATATATATATATATATAACAAAGAATTATATCTTAGAAGGATGCTTCGCCATATTTATTAATAAAATGAAATTAAACTTTTGTAATGGAAATTTTATCTTCAATATTTATAGCAAATATAAAAAAAAAAATGTTTTGGTATCATACTTGTGTCTAAAAATGTGTATCTGAATACAGGAATGATTTTATGTAATCCCGATTTGCAACATTAAAGACACATTGTCGCCCATTCGGTATAGTGGTTAGCGATGCTGAATGCTGTGCCGTTGGGACAGGGTTCAAATCCCGGAGAAGACTAGGATGTTTGTAAATGTATAGTGCCTTCGCAGCATGGGGATACTTAAAATAGCCATCGAGCCACAAGTCCTCTCGTGAGGCTGGTAGAAGGGGAAGAGAGTTGGGAGGCGCCTGATCATCCCAAGGGTGTTCTCTCTCTAAATTGAGGTGAAACCGAGCTAAATAGTTCTGTCACCTGTATGGTGCTCAAAGCTATGGCTAATGACAGGCGTCACTTAGCCCTTTGCCATGATGAATTGTGTGGGTCTTGACCTGACCTTTGCTGTCCAGGTGGCATTAGAACAACAACAACAAAGTCATGTTACGTTTCTTAATGCTATATACAAAATTGTCATGTTCTAGATTTCGGTCAGTAATTTATTAATTGTTAATTAATATTGTATTTGGAAAGTCCACTAACGAGATATGTGACAGACTTCATAATTAGGAACCATGATCAAGTCATGAGGTGATGCATGTTTTCTCTCATATCTCTTCAAACTTCCACACTATCCAACGTGAGAACTTTGACCATCCAAGGATTTAATGTGCATTAGTCTCTCTCTCTCTCTCTCTACCTACTGAAATCCAAAAGCGAATCACTATGGTTAATATATGTCTTAATGGAATATGAAAGTATATGAAATCTCTCTCTCTCTCTCTCTCGAATAACATCAAACGAAAAGCAAAGATTCTATTGTATAACTGTCTTTAAAGATCAGTATTCACGTATGCATGTGAAACTTGAACTATGCCTTGAATAGATAAGAACATGATAAGTTTTTACCAAAGGAATATTTCAATAATTATTTTTGGAAGAACTTAAGAAAATGGAACGGGGCAAAAAAAGGATGAAATTTAGAACTCTATCACTCATATAAAGAATATTTGATGGATCGTTAAATTCAGCAAAGTGCAACGAATTAAAGGGGTAGGTCCCGTTGTCAGAATGGATGAAGACTGCACCACTAAAAAAATGACCAAAGCTCAACTAATTGTCACAGGGATGAATGATAGACTAAATTTAAGATAAATTGATGGCCTAGAAAAAGCCCTCCTAGTTTTAGAACTAAAAATTTGAAAACACTACCAAGTAAAATGCTGGAATGGAAAATACTTTTTGAGAAGGTCAAGACTCCCCCTGGCCTCTCTAGCCACTGAGGAACTAAGGAAGTCTCCTTACACGATGATTCTATAGTGGCTCTACAGAGTGTTTTTTTCCAGGTATAGAAGTTTAAGTTGGCATTACTTTCTAAGATGGCGACCGATTTAACAGCTGTCAAGCGATTTATTCTCAGTTTGGTTTGGCAATTCATCAAAACGATCATCAAGCAAGGCGTAGATTCGTCGAATGGGCCCAAAACGAGATTGCCGTTGTTCCCGATTTTCATAAGCGAATTTTGTTTAGAGATGAAGCGCACTTCTGGTTGAATGGCTACGTCAACAAACAAAACTGCCGCATTTAGAGTGAAGCTAATCCACAAGTGTATGTCGAAACACCGTTACATCCAGAAAAACTTACTGTTTGGTGTGCTTTATGGGCTGGTGGAATCATTGGTCCGTACTTCTTCAAAAACGATGAAGGCTACAACGTTACTGTCAATGGTGATCGGTATAGAGCTATGATTACTAACTTTTTCATTCCTGAATTGAACAATCATGATGTCCAAAAGTTGTGGTTTCAACAAGACGGCGCAACATGTCACACAGCTCGTGCCACAATTGATTTATTGAAAGACACGTTTGTTGACCGCCTAATTTCCCGTTTTGGACCCGTGAATTGGCCTCCAAGATCTTGTGATTCAACACCGCTAGACTATTTTCTGTGGGGCTATGTAAAGCATTGGTCTATGCGGATAAGCCACAAATGCTTGACCATTTGGAAGACAACATTCGCCGTGTTATTGCCAATATACGGCCACAAATGTTGGAAAAAGTCATCGAAAATTGGACGTCCAGATTGGACTACATCCGAGTCAGCCGTGGCAGTCATATGCCAGAAATCATATTTAAAATGTTATGTCACAATTATATTTTTCGAATAAAAAATAATCCATGTCAATCGAATAATACATCGTTGTTTTATTGCAATTTAAATTCTATACCTCTAAAAAACACCCTTTAAATAGCAAAATATTATTAAAATAGAAGCATTTTTCACAAAAGGAGAACATTTGGAAAAGAGATTATTCTAAGTTAATTTTTTGCCAAAATATTGTATTTAAATAATTTATTTTGTCAAAATATCCTTCAAACAATTTTATGCATATATTCCAATCTAAATGACACTAAATATCATGAAAATTATCCATTTATGCGCTTTTGAAAATCACGGTTCCGAACGTAGTCGGATACCTTAAATAGACATCAATAGGCCACCAGAGACTTTCGATTAGCTAAAAGGCTTCCCAGACGCTAGAGAAACACTTCTACAGGTTTCAACACTCTACGATATTTCCCAGCAGACTCCAACGCACTCTCTATCCGATCATCTTCAAGATTCACTTGGACCCTTTCAGACCTACAGTTACCTTTCAAGGCTCACACCTGCGAGCACCCCAATGTTACCCCTAACACTCAGCCTTTCACATAAGTGATCCGGCCTTAACAGCGACCTCAACTTTATCACTTCCATAGCAGATATTGTCACAAAGTTTTCCTTTGTGTAACATCTTTAGTCAAATTTAGTCTATTATCTTCCCAAATATTAAATGCTGTGTTTCGTTTCGATTATTTTTCTAGGATATAAAAACAGTTGGCAGAATAATTTATTGTTAATATTCTGCAAATAAAGGTTGCACTATAAAAATCTCTAAATTTTTCTTTCATTACTTTCTGTGTTCACTTTAAAGAAGTAATAGTTATTTTTTTTCCTGGTTAGCTTATTTTTATCCCATTTATTGTTATTATAAATGGATACCCATTGACATCACAGTAAAATAAATATTCTCGTAGCTGTTTTCATACATATATTTGTAATTTGCAAACTTAGCACGCATTTTTTTAAATTTCAAACGTGTAATATCATCAAACCGCTGGCATATCATTTTAAAGTACATATACCACAGTCTGAAAATCACTAATTCAGTGTATTTTTTACATATTAAATGAATTATCTATAGTGAAATATTAGACATTTCCAAAATACATTGAGAAACTTATCCATAATCATCAGATTCAATTTCTAATATTAGCTCATACTCTCTCAATATTTATTTATTTATTTAATTATCTTGTAGGAATTTTCAATCCTTATTAAAATACATTTTAAAACTCTCAATTGAGCTGAAATTTTATATGCATAATTTTTTTGGATGACAATACAGAAATTTAATTATAATTAATAAACATTAATTGATTAAAACTAATTAGTGAAAGAATTATAAATACAGCCACGTTGACATCATTTTTGGCGACTTGTGTCAAAACTTGAAAAGGTTTTTTACTCATGTTTTAAAGCATTCAATTGGACTGATTTTGGATTATAATACGATACTTTAATGATAATTAATAAAAATGAATTACCTTTTAATGTTTATTGATGTCTGTCCATTAATTACTACTTAATGTCTTAATGATTCTGTCATAAGTATATACATATTTATATTAATTGTAACTATTTGATGAAAAGTAGCTAAAATAAAATTTTTTTCTGTTGATCTAAGTAGAGTTTGACTTAAATTTTTTTTTAAAACTTGTTAAGTACAAAATAAAAACTTTTGTGCTTATCTAAGGGTCACAATGTTTTAATTTAATTCATAGGAACTTCAAAGACTTCTCGGATTCTGACCACATATATTTGCTTTTAAAATAAATGGAATTTCAATTTCTTTTCTATTTCAAAATGCATGTGTTTGTCATCCCCTATCAAGAAGATATTTATCACACCTACCTGTTTCTGATGCTGGCGATACGGATTACTTAAATTGTGTTTACCTTTCATTTTGCCTCTCAGATGTTCTAATCATTTGATGTTGATTCTACAAATGAAGTTCCCTTTCCCCTTCAAACAGCTGCAAGGTTCTGTGTTTGTCCCACACAATGCATTTATCCAATCGTAATGTCTCTCTTGTGTATATATACGTAGCAAATTAGTTGCATGATTCATTTGCAAGCATGTGACTAGTATTGTTATTGTAATAATATTTTATAAATATATATATGATTAAAATACATTTAAGATATCTGATTTCATTCGTAGTTTCCAAAAGCGTATTAACGAATAATTATTGTGATATTTATTGTTACTTGAATTTAAACGTACATATAAAATTGTTTTAATATCACTAGAAGAAAAAAAAATATTTAAATGCAATTTTTGTTTAAATATATAATGAAGGAAGAATGACATATTTTCAAAACATCGTGCTTTTATGAAAAATATTTTCATAATATGTTGCCTATATATCAGTGCTTCTCAAACTTTCACTATTCACGACCCAATGTTCAATCAGAAGTTTCATTGCACCCCACCCCCTTCCATACAATAACAATGTATTGAATTCAATAATACTATAGTTTGACACTAAATCTACAATACAACTGTAGTCTTATGTCTCTTACCGGCGCATATAACCGTCTCGCTCACCTAAAGTGTTAATTATCTGGGCGTATTTATGCGTCTTTCCGAAGTATGATCTTTTCTGTGCAGTGCTATCCATAAAATTATTCCAATGGCTTTGGAATGCAATAAAGGACTGTGACAGTGTTTGTGAAGAATTTACTTATTTCAGAGGATTCGCTTATTTATCCCTTTTCTCCGCCCCTCCCCCCCAAAAAAACATCCCATATGAGCATCTACGTGGAAAACGGTGACATTGGGGAGCTTATTCGGCAATGAAGGGATTAATTATAAACCGTACAAATTCAAGATAAGTTTTAATACAAGCCCATGGGGTCACTGATAATTATCAAACTCGTTCTTAACTTAGTATTGTTAAATTAATTATAAATACATTGTATGGACTGATACATTTGTAAGACTATTGTATCAGTGTAAATGTGTATCTTAATTTTTATTATGTCAGGATGCATTTTGACTGTTATTTACAGTAAATTAATAATTTTTTAAATCTTTTGTTTTTCACTTTTTAATATGCACCCGCCCCCCTCATAAAGTCTTCACCCTCCCCTAAGTGGGCACACCCCCAGTTTGAGAAACGCTGCTATATATATTTAAGACTTTTGTACGCAGCCTAAGCTAGATTTCAGAAAAATAAAGTTCAGCACAGTGCTTTTTAAACTTTCAATGCTTACGACCTAATTTTCATTCAGAACTTTCATCGTGCCCCCATCCGTACAATAACGATATAGAGAATGTAATAATAAAGCATATGACGTACATAAGGCTAAAAGACGACTCTAATCATAAACCGCACAGATTAACAAGATATTATTAAATTTTCTTTACAATTTTGTATATGAAAAGCTCATGGATGTCACGAGTAACATTATTAAGCCTGTTCTTAATTTAGTATTGATTAATGAATTATGAAATACACTCAGGAACATTGAAAATAGCGACCCAAGAAGGAAGCTAAGAACAATCGCGAAACTTTGTAATTAAGTACAGCGTGATGTGATATGCAAATTATCCAAGTTTTGTGCCAATACGCATGATCATACACGCCAAAGTGGTGCAACAATCAAGAAGAGGGGGCTATATAAGCCATCGCAAATTCGAAGATTCATAAACGTGACGATTACCCGTCGATTGTAGGAAGACTTTGGCAAGCGAAACATGCTAACGTACTAGAAGACATTTCTCAGAATTAAGCGAGTTTAAGAGAGGCCTGAACATCGGGATGAAAACTGCAGGCTGGTCGACGCACCGTGTTGCTGACCAGGTGGATCGTTTGGAGTGTGCCGTTAGAAATTGTTGGGAGCAGTGGACACGAGAAGGTACCCACGCGCGGAAAACCGTGTCTAGAGCGACCAGGAAGACCACGAGGAGAGAGGATCGCAGGATCGTGCGGCAAGCATTTGTGGACCCCTCAGTGACTCGTTGAATGATACGAGCAGACGTAGGCTTAGCAATTGTTCTACAAACGATTTCCAGAACCTTGCAGAAGAAAATATTAAATCCAAGCGTCCTTTCCGTGCACATCCTTTAACACAGGAACATCGGCAACTGCGTCTACAGTGGTGCCAAGCCAGATCAAAGTGGAATGTCACAGATTGGCAAAAGGTGTTGTTTAGTGATGTTTCCTTGTTTGTTTTGGGGACAGATGTTAACCGTGTACGGTTGTGGAGGCGCCCTGGTGAGCGGTACATCCCCCCACACACTGTTCTACGTCACACTGCCCGCACAGCTGGTGTAATGGTCTGGGCGGCCAAAGCCTATAATAACCGGTACACTTTAATTGTGATGCGTGGAACCTTAACGAGCCAAGGTTACTTTGATGATGTTCTTCGACTCCATGTAGGATCTTTCCTAAATGATCTCCCAGGGGCAATTTTCCAACAAAATAATGCTCGTCTGCATACAGCAAGAGTTGCTCAAGATTTCCTACGTCATTTTCAGACTCTTCGATGGCCGTACCGCTCTCCCGATATGTCCCCTGTAGTGCACGTGTGGGATCAGCTAAAACGGCAGAGATGTCATCGTGTCACTCTGTACATCAGTGTTTCTCAAAGTGTACAGCGTATCGATTTAAAGATTTTTTTAAAAAAAAAATAACCGGAAAGAAGAAGTAAAACAAAATGCTTTCTTCCATAATAAAAAAAAAATACACACAACACTGACATAATTTATGTTTTTATGGCTTTTTTCCGTCATCAAATAGCTATCTTTGATCCCAAAACCAAATTAAAGAAAAAAAACATTTTGTTTTATTTGCTGTATTTCCTCAAGAGATTTTTTATTACGTTTTAACATAAAATATTACTCGTTCAGACCCTGAGAAAAATTCCAAGAAGATAAACAATTCACCACTGTAATTATTATTGAAATACTGTACATTAATTGTGAAGTCATGATTCACTTTTCAGCCAGGCTGTACGTTTGCTAATCATTTTATTGACCTTCAATCTTATGGTAGTTATTCAATATTAGTTCCCTCCCATCTTTTATGCGTTTGCTTTTCCTTAGGGAAACTGTAAATAGAGTTTTGCGATATTTGGAAAAGAATTGATTGGTTTAACATTTCTGTAGGATAATTGAAAAGTGTCTGATTTGCGTCCTTTATTATGGTCTTGCACTTTTGAATCATTTTAGTTCAGTTTTATTGGATTTTCTCAAATCATCAAGAATTTAATAGTACTGTATACTTTCTATAAATTAAAATATTCACTAGAATTCGATTTGTATCGTGTACAGTGTAATTCTAAGCAAATGATTGGGGTGACTGAGTCCCCCCCACTTTAATGAGTATCAGTACGCGCCTGCTCCCGGGTTAAAACATTTTGAAGTCTTCTCGCTTTAAAAAGTTAAAAAAGTAACACAATTATTCTTCATCTGAATTTTATATTCTTTTTTCATAATTTAACATTAATTCTAAATGCTAATTGTGTGAGGTTTAAAATTACAGTTCTTTTAAACAGTTATTTACAATTATAGCATTTATCTAAAAAAAAAAATAAATCATTTTACATTTTTGTATACAATGTCGTGTGCAGTTTTACTCTCCTTACAGTTCGCTATTATATCAAGAATAATGTTTTATTTTTTTAAAAATGAACTCGTGCGAAGAAGTCGGTGTTTAGCCAGTATACGTTTGATGCATCAGTACTGAAGAAGGTATTTTTATAAATAATTTCTTATTACTGAATTTGGCCGCGGTAGCCGAGTGGTATAGGTATCGGATCGTGGCTTGCCTGGTTACGAGTTCGAGCCCAGTACCACTAAAGACCCGCCGTGTAGGGCGGCGATGCACGTTAAATCTGTTGAGAGTTGAAACGTTTTCCCGTTGGTGTGGTGTGGTAGTTATGAGAGAGGGGTGCCAGCTCAGGTGTCATCCACGTCACTTGACCATGGTTCAAAATTACGTGGTCCGTCGTTCGTGCAGCTGAACAGTGCGACGTTAATATTCAATCAATCAATCAATCTTATTACTAAATTAAGAACAAGTTTAATAATTATTAGGGAACGGGCTTGTCTTTGAAAGTTTTTCAAAGGAAGGGTTTAATATCGAAATTGACACTTAGTTATTTTTATATTTAGCTGAGATTTATATTTTGTCTTCAAGGCATCCACTGCAGAAAATCCGGTTTGAAAAGGTAGGATGTTGAAAATGGTAATAGTATACGAAGTGCTTTTGTTTTCAGTACAGATAATTCCTCATCCCACCTCTAGGGGCGATTTATTACAAAATTGCCTTTTAATTTTCACTGGATGCGAAATCTATGAAGATTTCTTCTTCGAGTTGATATCTTGAAATAGATCCCTAATCCACTCGTAATTCAGCTGCAGAAAATACTTTTAAAATTCTTTGCCAACATAGCTAAATGATTTTGACGTTGTTCTACAGATTTGTAAGTTTTTAACACATAAACTGGGGCTTTTTTCCATCATTTTTTCTTCAAACTGGTAAACCAAAATTTTAGTATTTTTGAGAAGCTCGCCTTGCAACCATGCTCGTTCGTCTGTGTACTTGTTGATTCTTTATTATGGTCGAATGTTTGCTTACAACTTAAAAATGTATGTATGATATTGTTTTAAACTGCCGTAAATACTTAATTACCGTGAATTACAATTAACGTGGAAGTTAAAAAAATGTACATTCAAGCTAGATTCGGTAGCTATAGTATCGAGTCGACCAAAACTGACTGGAATTGTACGAGGAAAAGCATTTTTACATGTTTTGCGCAGACGTCCGATAGGTTGCCCAGACTCACGCAAACGTACCCTATAATGCCAGATGTGATGGATATGATAGAGAGCGACATTGACTAGTCTATTTTTTTCTAATGACATTTGTACTTTGAGAAATGAATGCTGAAGGAAATAAATCTTTAAATACATCATTTTGCGATCTGTTCCAATTTAAAAATTAAAGAAAGAAAAATAACACAATTCTAAGTAATATATATAAAATATTCTTAATATATATATATTTTACTTTGTTACATATACACAAAATTTAATATTATAATTAATTTGTACGGTTTATAATTAAGATCGTATTGTAACTTTAGCGTCTCTCTCTCAAAGTGCATTTTATTGCAGTAAATACATTATTGTTGTACAGGGCGAGACAAAAATTATGATTGAAAATTGGGTCGCCAGTATTGAAAGGATTTGAGAAACACTGCTTTTAATGTATGAGTGGTGCACAGAGTATTTTATGACTAATTAATTAATACTAAATTAAGAACAAGTTTAATAATTATTAGCTACTTCCATGGGCTTGTCTTACAGAACAAATTTTTCAAAGGAATGCTTATGATTAGAAATTGACCCTCTGAGTTCATTTTCTATATTTAGCTGATATCTATATTTTGTATTCTAAGCAACCACCGCATTTTGTAATATGTTCCAATTTAAAAATCAGAGAAAGGAAAAATAACGTAATAATTATCCTATTACTTAACTTTTTTTTGCTTAAAAGTAACATATACAAAATTTAATTTTTATGTCATGAATTTGTACGGTTTATAATAAATATTGTTGGTTTATCTTAAAAGTGCATTATTATTGCATTTAGTAAATTATTATGTATAAGGGGGGGGGCGCGATAAAAATTGTGATTGAAAAGGGGGGCGCCAGTATTGAAAGTTTGAGAAGCACTGCTGTACATGATTTATAGTTGGCTGTTCAAGATTTGTGGGCCCATCTGCCTCATTACAACATAAGGTGTCTAATCAACTTGAGGCTGGACCGCGTGGCGGCATGTATATCAGCTGGAGGTGGTCCAACGCGTTATTGAAGTTTCCCAGTATTTGTGTCGTTGCACACCCTGTATTCGTTTAATTGTCTTGTTTTTGAGATCAAGGGAATCTCTCATCTGTGTCATGTGTATTAAATTTCATTTCAATCCGATGCTTTCTTCTTGGGTCGCTATTTTCAATGTTCCTGAGTGTACATTGTGCAGTGCTGATACATTTATAAGTATATAATATCAATGTAAATGGGTTAGGATGTATTTCGTTTTGCATCTTCTCAGTCAATTGACAATTTTTTTTAAATAATCTTTTACCTTCGAATTTTCGATATGTTTGCGCTCCCTATGTAGGGTTGTCACGCCTTCTAGGGGTGTGCCCACAGTTTGAGATACGCTGATTCAGCATTTAATTGTAACTTTGAGCTGTGAAAAGACTAACTACCTAACATCATTTTCGCAAATTTCGAAAAAAAATAAAAAACAGATACATTTTTGAAAGTATGTCATCAGCAAAGAAA
This sequence comes from Trichonephila clavipes, assembly GCA_019973935.1. NCBI lineage: Eukaryota > Metazoa > Arthropoda > Arachnida > Araneae > Nephilidae > Trichonephila > Trichonephila clavipes. The sequence goes on from BMAU01003820.1 coordinate 293,881, forward strand.
AAATATTTTCGTATTGTCATCAAATCCTTCTTCGAAATGAAAATATTCAAAGTTTAGAGCAAAATTCCACTAAAAATACAAAATTATAGTTGTCATACTTTTTTTTAATTTAAGGTTTTCGACTACTTTCGGAACAGTGATTTTTTTTCAAAAGGCATATATACGATTATTTTTTTATATTTAGTGTTATTTGAATTGGAATAAACAGATAAATTTGTTTTACGAATATTATTAAAATAAACATTCATTTGAATACAAATTTTGGCAAAACAAAAGTATACACATGACGTATTTTCAAAACATTCTCCTTTTACAAAAAATGTTTCTATAATAATAATATTTTGCAAATATATGACGAAGATTTTTGTACAGAGACCACACTAGGATTTAGGAAATATATAATTTAGATGTGGATTTATTCTTATTTTAATAATATCAGATGAATTTTAACAGAAAAAACACGACATTTATAGTTGTAACTAATAGTAATTCTGAAAAGAATGTGACTTTTTCAAAATTCTTGTTTCAGAGGCTTTATAGAGAACTCTCAGCTACATAAATTACAAAGTATTATTATATAGATGCATTTTCCATAAAAATAAAAGAATCTTCTTAAAATATTTTTCCGCTTCAATTTTTCCAAAAATAATGCGCTTAGTTTGATTGTTGTAATGATATTCTTAAAATATTTTTATTTGTATATTCCAATTCAAGAGATACTATTGAAAAAAATATCAAAAACCATTATTTATTTACATGATTTTTCGAAACTCGATCTCGAACAAAAGCAGGTAATATAATGCTTTGCTTGTTATGTTATTCTGTAGAAATTTCAATTGGAGATACCTGTTTGTGTGTTATTAGTGATAAACACTGTTCTGGATTTTATGGTAATCACTATGCTTGAAGCAAGTTTTAACTTTTTTTTCTTTTTTAAAGTTTTTTTTAAGTCTTAAGAACATCTTTTTATTTGTAATTAATCAAATTAATAACTTATAATAATAAATTCAATAGTCTTCATTTTTACGTAAAGCATTTGAGCACAAAAAAGTAAATTGCTTTTGAATAACACTTAAAAACTTATTACTATCGTCGTTTAGTCACTTCTATAAAAATACTTTATAAATATTTCATTTATATTTTAGTATGGATCTAATTAATACAATTGATAATATATTACAAACAATTTCTAATAAATTAAGAAAACTTAAAAGTATAAGTTTGATAGAAACACACAACTAAAAGGGAATATAAAGAAATATTGAAGATTTTTTGTATCACTTTTCAGTTATCATTTTATTTTCAGTGTATTTCTCGTCTAGTTAAATATGATATAAATTTTCAGCCAATTTTATATCATTTAAAAATATTATGACAATAATCATTGAATTCACAAGTATTTTAATGCTAAATTGCCAGCAATAATATTGTGATAAAATATTTAGATAAACAGTTACGAAAATTATAAGCCACTAATTTAATATATTCTAACGAATATCACATTTTAAATTTCAAAAACTCTATACCATTTATTATTGCAAATAAAATGAAATGCATATTTATTGTGTTTAATATAATTTTTTAAAAAATTGAAAGAATATAAATGTAGATTCAGAATCAATTTTTTTTTTTACTGAAAAGAAATTGGATGACTATTTAAAATTAAACAAAACGTTTAAAAATGTGATTATTTTTATTGATATTTACGAAAATAATACTTTCAGTAAAATAATTGAATATCTATTACATAATCGAAGAAAACCGTATTTGTGAGTTTGATTATTTATAAACCACACATTTCAATATCTCCCGTTACATATTCAGAATCATTCTATGCATTTAGTTTAGAATTTAAGCAAAAAGAAAATCTATTCTATGCCAAAAGGACTTAACAGAATATTGAAAAGAAGACCCTGAGTTCTTTTGGCATTCGAAAGCCCAATTTCAAACTAATGCATGAAAGTATACATTTTATTCAAAAGCAAGTTATTTCTATGATAATTTAATTTACGATACAACGCTTCAGAATCGCAAAGCTTTTTTCTTCGAAGTTATTTTGTTAAATTTATTTTTAAACGAATAAAATATTTTCAGAGATTTCATAATACAGAGAGGAACTATTTTTAAAAGCGTTGTTTATTCTTGTGCGAACGCTCACATTCGTGTTTATTTCTATTCATTCTATTTTAATTCTTCCGAAACAAAAATAATGTTTCCAAAGCGAAAGTTGAAGTGCATTAAATCGGATTTTAAATGTCAGTTGCAAGCTGCCTTTAAGCCAAAACTCAAAGTGAAAGACTGGCGTATTGTGTGTGTTTTAAAAATTTCTGAGTATTACGCCTTTCGCTATAAAGCTAGTTATTCGAGTTTCCGCAATTGTAGGAGATGTTTCTAACTCTTACTGTGGCTAATATTCTTTTATCTTTTACAGCCTGTAACTTGTACACTAAGTGGTAAAAGAAACATCATTTTCTAGAAATAACCTGATAATTGTAAAAATCGAAAGAAAAAGAATGAAAACATCTGAAAAAGTTGATATGTGCAATTAATTTTTAAATAAAGAGCAAAACTATTTCTTTCAATTATTTGTCTATATGAAGTGCTTAGAACGATTCAAAATTTCTATGATGTTTAGAGAATATTGGATTTCATTAAGAAAATTTTCAAAACATTGTCCGTGAAAATTCTACAATGTAAAATTCATGTTTTATGGAGTTCATTAACAAAAAAAGCGCTATCAAGTTTAGTTTTACAACAATATAAATGAAATTGGGCTTTAATAACAATAATTATGATTTTGTTTTACTAATAAAATAATCTTATATTGAAATGAAAGCCGAGCCTTTTATGTAATACAAATCTTTTGAGTGAAAAAAGAAGGTATTGGGCAATTTTTTAAATAAGAGTTAAAAATTGCTTTTATTATTTTACAACATTGTTTTTAAAATTTTATTGTTTTTAGTGAACACATAGCACACAGATGCAAATAAATAAATATTTTTTTAAAATAATTCAAAACATCCCATGAGCTCGCGCGCGAAACCTACATTTAAACGTTGGAATATTTTTTCTTACAAGTAATTTATTTTAACCTCAGATATTTCCAACTTCAGACAAAACGTATTAATTGTATAACGATAATTGATTTTAATACAAATATTTTTTTGTGCATTAAATAAATTGAACTGGAATTCTGACACTTTTATTTTAAAGCCAATACAAATGGATTGTCAAGTAGTACAAAATTTAAGTACTAAAAATTCTTATTTAGTTATGAATTATGTGGATTTGAACTTCAAGTGAAACGCAGGTTTAATATTTGTTATCAAAAGTATTGAAGAGAAAAACAGAAACCTTGATATTTCTTCTCCTTTTTTTTAATAAACCTATTATCATTTGAGTAGCTAGTTCTGAGTGGACCTTGTATCAAAATTACTTCGGCGGATCATTTCACATATAAGCCTTGTTAGTGGGACCGTAGTTACACGCGTTAGGGCCCCTGTAGCTTGGGGGTCTCGTATCATTGATATGGCGGTAGCTACGACTCCGCCTTTTATCTTTTCGCACGATTTATGATTTCAGAAACAATCATTACGCAACAAACGTTACAAAAAATTCTGAGCAGCGATACGTAACCTGCGGCCCACCAAGCATTTTTAAGTGACAAATATTCTAAAGTTAAGTATTAATTTCTGAAAATAATTATGTGTTACTCTGAAAGTTTCTTTTATCACCGAACAGATGTTCAAACATTTAAGTCTACTGTTTGCAGACCTTTTTTTTTATAAATAATCCCATATTGTGTGTCCACGTAAACTGAGATAATTTATTACGATCGCGAACAAACATTGTATTTCTCTCTACCGGGGATGTATTTAAAATTATTTAATGCTTTTAATTTCTCGTAGAAAGCAGCTTAAATGTGTATTAAATTCCAAAGATATTTTTTTCTAAATGAATGGTGAAACAAAGGGAAATTTTCCATTCTAAAACAGCCAAATTTTAAAAATTTAAACAATCAATCACAGAAATTTTTTTTTTAATTTTTTTACTATATAAAAAACTTTTCTTATAAATTATTCCTATAAACTTCAAATACAGAGTACAATATACATATACACATAATTATAAAAAAGGACATATATTTAGAGTCAAGGCTAAACTTAATTTTGTAAGCTTGATGGAATTTGGTGTAAGAATTTTTTTTTTTTATTTTATGAAAAGATGTACAATTTGTGGAAATTAGCTTATGTATCCTTAATATCTAATAAAATTTTTTGAAATATTTTTTCTCGGATATAATTTCGCTTATATGCATTACAACTTTTACAATTTGATTGGTAATTACGACAATACTTGGAAATATTATTTTCCAGTTAAATATAGTTTGTCATATTCAAATACAAAAAAGGAGTTTAAATTTAACAATGGCCTACAAAATTTTGATCGATAAAGAAAATATTTAATAAATTTAAAATGCAGTACATAACTTAAAATAAAGGGTGTTTTTTAAGAGGTATAGAACTTTAAATTGCTATAAAACAACGATGTATTATTAGATTGACATGATTTTGTTTATTCCAAATATAATCTTCGGGCATTACATTTTAAATATGATTTCTGGCATAGGACTGCCACGGCCGGCTCGGATGTAGTCCAATCTGGACGTCCAATTTTCGATGACTTTTTCCAACATTTGTGGCCGTATATCGGCAATAACACGGCGAATGTTGTCTTCCAAATGGTCAAGCGTTTGTGGCTTATCCGCATAGACCAATGACTTTACATAGCCCCACAGAAAATAGTCTAGCGGTGTGAAATCACAAGATCTTGGAGGCCAATTCACAGGTCCAAAACGTGAAATTAGGCGGTCACCCAACGTGTCTTTCAATAAATCGATTGTGGCACGAGCTGTGTGACATGTTGCGCCGTCTTGTTGGAACCACAACTTTTGGACATCATGATTGTTCAATTCAGGAATGAAAAAGTTAGTAATCATGGCTCTATACCGATCACCATTGACTGTAACGTTGTGGCCTTCATCGTTTTTGAAGAAGTATGGTTCAATGATTCCACCAGCCCATAAATCGCACTAAACAGTCAGTTTTTCAAGATGTAATGGTGTTTCGACATACACTTGTGGATTAGCTTCACTCCAAAGGCGGCAGTTTTGTTTGTTGACGTAGCCATTCAACCAGAAGTGCGCTTCATCGCTAAACAAAATTCGCTTATGAAAATCGGGAACAACGGCAATCTCGTTTTGGGCCCATTCGACGAATCTACGCCTTGCTTGATCATATTTAAAATGTAATGCCACAAGATTATCTTTCGAATAAAAAAAATTCATGTCAATCTCGAATAATACATCGTTGTTTTATTGCCATTTAAAGTTCTATACCTCTAAAAAAACACCCTTTACATCTAAAAGAATAAATTTCTTCAAACCTAAACCATCCAAGAAATTCTTAACTTGAACGCCGTTAGATTTACCGCTGCGTCGTAAATAATAGCTTTGTTACTAAACTTGCTTAGATAGCATTATAGCTATAGCTCAACTAAGCTCTGAATCTCTCCTAGAAGCATTCCTTTAATAAGACAGCCCCGGCAAATACGTGTAGATTGTTATTTTCTGCGGTAATAAGCCTTAAAAAAAGAGCTCACAAAAGTTACGTCTATGTTAGAAGAATTATGTCCGTGAAAGATAGAGTAAGTTGACATGTGAGTAAAGAGAGATATATATATATATTTATGATTTCCTTTTTTTAAATATGACTTCGATTAATCGTTTTCTGATTTGTTATTGGCAAAATATTATTGATTAAAAATTATGTATTTAAAAACGGATAAGATAATCGTTTGCTAGTAAAATTATTCTTCAGAAAAATGTATTCATATCCGCCATGATATTTTTGCAAATGTAAAAATCGTTTGCTAATATCGAGAATTCTGATTTTTTCTTATATTAAATTTTTTTATTAGTATTATTAAAAAAAATTACTTCTTTACTCTTTAAATTACTTCAACACACTATCTAGATGAAATTTCATGTACATTTACGTGTGCATTTCAGGTTTATTCGTTAAAAAAACGAGCTCGTTATACGGCGAATATGCCTAAATCTCATAAAATTCAGTTTATAATTATTGTTGATAAATGTTGAAAAAAATAGATGAAAAATTTCAATTTATGATTTGTCGTTCAAATATCAAATAATGGTGATTTAGTTGCAACAAAAGTGGTATCAGGCTTTAAATTTCCATTTTTTCCCCTTAAAAAAGGTTTTGTGTAATTGAAAAGAAAAATTTTTTTTTCTCAAATTTCCAAACAATTTTCATATGAATCTATTTTTTCTCTTAGAAAACACTTTATTGCATTGTGTTAAGATGCATGTGTGTGTGTATTTTATATTTATTATTACATATGTATTTGCTTTGATTTCTCACACGTATTTTAAGAATCCGGTGTTGTAGCTTATAGGTCCTTTCAAACATCTAATATTTCAGTCACGTAATCGTTTTACGTTTTTTTTTCATTTAGTTTTGCTGCTATGGAAAATAGAAATTATTAGATATAATAAGTTAGTTTGTGTAATATATTTTTAGACTTTTATACAATAAATTAATTTCCAAAACATAAACATATTCATCTTATAAAATATTTCACGTATCAAGTATACAAATTCAAAGGTTTTATTGAATTAATAATTTATTATGTTAATTTCATTTTGCTTGCTTACATGAATAAAATAGAAATGAATAATTTATTACAAAATAATTATATTTGTCTCAAGATGAAATAATTTATTTCAATAAGGAATCAGTTACGATAAATCTATTTAATTCCGTTAAATGTAAAACTTTTCTTTTAGAATATAATATTCTTTGGTCATTACGTATTACACAAACACTTGTTCGTCTTAACTCTTTCATAGCACTTTTAAATCAATAAATATTAATTAGAGTTAGTTTCAGAGTATATATATATATATATATATATATATATATATATATATATTTTGAAGCATAATTTAGTTTGTTAATATTAAACATCCACTTCTTCCAACAGTATACAAGCTAATGAGAAATAAACATGAACATTTAAATATATTAATTTAATTCTACGTATGAATTTCATGTATGTAATATGTGTATAATACATACGAACTAGATAATTTTTAAATGTTTGCGAATGTTCTCGTTTAACTGCTAAGGAATTTTTCTTTGTTAAACTGCTTTTGCACAATTGAGCAATATACTTTTTAATTATTGAGATTAGTAATCTTAACTTGGAGTACAGTTTCAAGAAATACTATGAAGGAAGCTATACATAGAAGCAATCACGTGCACATACGAAGTTACGACACGTTGTTCTATTACGAATTTTTTTTAAAATTTAAAAATTTAGTTTAAGACAATCCTTTATCCGCCATTTTTATTTTCTAAACTTAGTTTTTTTTTAAACCTTCCTTTTTGAATCAAAGTTATTGCATTTATTTCAATAAGGCATTTGGTTCCATAGAACAAAACGGTATTGTCGCAACGCCAAATAACTGCCATTAATAACTGCCAAATTGGAAAACCTGATTTCCTATGTGTCATACGCACTGACTTGGCAACCATGTGCTTCGTTCCATATAACTTCGCCAATCGGTTGCGATAATACATTAGTTAAAAAAAAAAAATTGAATATTTTGGTAAAATACATCTATTCTTCTCAATTTTTGAAAATATTTTTAACTATAACTTTTAGGCTGCCAGAACATCAAAAAAGTTATGAAATAATTTTAAAAAATGCGAAGGAACATTATTTTTGAAATGTGCATTTCATTTATTTTAACAAATACAACATTTAATATCTGCGAAGTAAGATAGAAGGTACAAAAGATTAAAGCATTTTTTTTTTTTGGCGAGTCCTCGATAGTGGATAGACGATATCCTTAGATACATATATACACGTATATATGTAATTCCATTTCTTTATGAGTAATTCAAAATCCATTTAGCAGTAGTACATTAGATGAAACATGAAACCATTTCTATATAGAAAAAGAAGAGATGTATACAAACATATATCAGTAATGTGATATAAAATATGCTGCTTTCATTCCGATAATTGAGTCGAGTATATGTTAGTAATGGAATTTTTCTGACAGAATTATTAGTACTGTATTTGTGTTTTATTTTTTAACATCTGACGATATAAAAAGATATTTTCATCGAATATAATAATTTATTGCTGATAAAAGGGATTATTTTATAAAATGTGATTTATTAATGAAATCCTGCGTAATAGTGAGGATATAAAAATTTTAGAAGCTGATACCTTAATAGCGAATAGATTTGTCTGATAACATGCAGTAACAAAAATTAAGTTTTTTTTTACTGTAATTTGACTTTTTAATTCATCTGAATTTTATTTAAACAATAAAATCCATGAAAATAATAATTGAAAGATTCTAAGCTATGTTTCATAAGTATTTATAAGAAATTTATAAATACTTCATGTCTTAATACTGCTAATTAACCCATTAAATGCCACTGGCGTTTATATCCGTCTCGCTCAACCGGTGCGTTACGTGCCCAGGACGTGTATATCCGTCCTTCCGAAATACGACTCCTTTCTTTGCGAGACGATCAGTAAAAATATTCCGCATACTTTGGAACTTAACAAAATAACCTTGACAGTGTTTGCAAAGGATTTACTTATTTAAGATAAAATTTGCTTATTTGTGCTTTTCTTCCCTCGCCCCAATACACCGTATATGCGTGCCTACTTGAAAAACGGTGGCACTGGAGAGCAAATCACGTAACTTAAAATCGGCAGTTAATGGGTTAATAGCAAATGTATATAAATGTTAAAAGCGATAATATTAAGTTATTAAATTCTGTTTTTCAATTCCTACTATTAGCTCACACGCTCTATATATTTATTTATCTTGGAGGAATTTTCAATCGTTGATAAAATACATTTTAAAGCGCTCGATTGAGCTGAAATTTTATATACATGATGATTTCGGATGACAATACAATAATTTATTATTATTACTAAAAATTAATTGATTAAAACTAATTATTTAAAGAATTACAAATTCAGTCACGTTAGCATTCTTTTTGACGACTTAGCGACCATTTTGGCGACTGTTGTCAAAATTCGAAAATGTTTTTTTCTCACGTTTTAAAGCATTCAGCTGAATTGAAATTTTATATACACAATTGCTTAGGAGGACAATACGATACATTAATGATAATGAATAAAATTTAATTACCACTTAATATTGTGCTTCGGTCATATGTATATACAAGTTATATTAATTGTAACTATTTAATAAAAAAGTAGCTAAAATAAAATTTTCTGTGTTGATCTAAGTAGGAATTGACTTAATTTTTTATGTAAACAATACTAGTTTTAACTGGAATTTAACTGTCCGATTCACGTGGATTTTACTTAAATATTAAAATCCATGAAAATAATCGTTTGGAGATTACAAATTATGTTTTATTAAAGAATTATACAAACTTGTATACTCTCTATATTTTAGTATTGATCATTAAGAAAAATATTTAAGATCATGCCATTCGGAACCGCGGTTTTAAGAAACATGAAAGTGAAAACTTGGCTTAACATTTAGTGTCGATTAAAAAAGAATGTACATATAAAATTGTTTTAAGGATATTATTAAAATACAAAATTATTTAAATGTAATTTGGGGGCAAAAAAATGGGAAAAAATTATATATTTTCATAATATTCTTTTCGCATGAAAAATACTTCTTATAATAATACTACTTTCCATATTTATAAGTAAGACTTCCCTATACAAAGACATTCCCTTTGAAAAATTCACATTATTTTCAGAGTCACGTTAACTTTAAATAATAACCACACACACACACACAGTGTTTGTTGGTAAAAATTTCTCGACTGATGTATTAAAATATAAGTAAATCCACTTCTAAACTATTTATTTTAAAAATCTTAGTTCAGCCTCTGCAGTGTTTTGGAAGCCTGTAATTTTTTCTTCACTTTATTTCAAAAAGGTTGCATTTAAATAAATTTTCTTGTAGTAATGTTCTCTGAAAACAATTTTATGCGTATATATATTCCAATTTATGTAAAACTAAGTATCAAAAAAGAAAATCACTTTTAAGCTTTTGCAAAATCACGGTTTCGAGCGTAGTCTGTCACTTTAAATTAACATTTGGAATATTTAAGACGGCTTATTCTATAGTTTATAATCATTAATAAGGAAAATATTACATGCTTTACTGTCTCAAACGCATTAAAATCATGTTCTTGTTCCTGCTGAAAATTTCTGAAAAAAAATACATACGTTGGATATCGCTACGATGATATCTGTAACATTTTATTAATTAATTTACTAGCAATAATAGATTAATGTATCAAAATGTATAGATAGTGTGCTGTTAAATAAGGTTCACTCTAAGTTTTTCTTCGTTATTCTGCAGTCAAGAATAACTTTGAAATACTTATCAAGATCATTACTCATTATAATCACGTTTTATCGCAACAAACTTAATCAAACCTGCACGCTATCGAATAACTTAAAATCAAATTGTACCACTTAATTCTATAAAACTTATTCATTTAACAAGCATCAATCGTAAATTTAAGTCAAAATAGTTTAGAACGAGATAGATTATAAAGATTACACAACTGTGGAAATTGTATGATGTTTTAGCTAGTGTCTCAAAAAATACCGAGAGAAATTGCAATTAAAATGTTTTATTTTATTCAAACACAATGTTACTTAACTCGTTATTACTCGTTCTTCTGCTTTTCTTCGGAACATTCTGAACCAGAAAGTGTTTTTAGTTAAAAAGAGGACGTGGATTACGATGATAATTCAATGTTTGCCTTTGAAGTGCACACAGATTTCTCTCTCTCAAAACCAGAAAAACATTTCAAAACTAATTATTTTCTATCAAAACTGTTTTATTAGTTATCTTGATTTAAAATACCAGGTGTTTCTAAAAGAATATCAGAATTTTATCACTTTATATAGTATTCATTACATGCAACATATTAGTATGACTCATACATCAAATTAAAAAGCAACTGAAACAGTTTTGTTTGCTGGCATGTGGGCTCGTGTACGTGAAAAGTATGCTAATTTTTCCCCTTTCTCGCTGATCAACGCGCTAGGAGAAAAATGGCGATTAGTTAACAGAAAGCGTTTTGTGTTATTCAGTTTGCAAAGACAAAATCTGTGCAATTACTGTACAACGAACGTTCCTTATTAAGCTCGATTGTCAACCTCCAAATGATAATAACATTCTTAAGTGGTGCCATCAGTTTGAAAAAACTGGCTGTCTTTGTAAAGGGAAAAATAAAGGACGACCAAGGATATAACTGGAAACCAACTGTAACTGGTTCTGCCTATCTTGATGCTGTACAATTATGGCTATTATCTCAAATGGAAGAAAGTGAACCAAATAACATTATTTGGCAGCAAGATTGAGCACCACCTCACTGGCATCTCTCGGTACGCGATTGGCGTACAGACACAAGATGGAAGCAGATATTTTGCAAGAATTTCCTCAGACACAATGAAAAAAGATTTAGATAAACTCCCCTATTGACGTGATATGTGTCATGTGACGAATGAGGCTCACATGGAACATTTATAAACTTGTAGATAAAACTATTTCAGTTACACTTTCATTCAATGTATGAATTATACTCGTAACTTATGTGTGATAAATACTATAAAGGGTTAAAACTCCGATATTCTTTTAGAAACACCCTGTAGATAAATCAAATGTAAATCGCAACTTGAATTGTTCAGGATATTAGCAAGTTTAAGTAAAAGTCAATTGACAGTTTCATTATAAGGGTTGCCCAAATGAAAAGTGGACAGGAGGAGGAGGGGGGGGTGCGATTGCAACAGAATGACTGCAGCAAAAGCTTAACCGCCAGACAGGGACAGGAAGGGCGATAAGAAGTGTACACCGCATACAATGTTTAACGGTGAAACCTGTTAGTTGTAGAAGAAATTAATCGAAAGTAAAGTCGTGCCATAAGAGGATGCGTCCAGATGGGAACAAAGTGTGGTAGCACGTTTTCTGATTGCAGGAGGTAAAATTAATGCGAACATCTGTCGGTGAATAGTGGCAGTCTATGAGGAACACTGTTTAGGTTAAACGTCATGGAACAGCTGGTGTAACAGTTGAATTTCGAGAACACGATATTAGATCTCCATGACAATGCTTCCATCTCTCCCTTCTTGAAACTAAGACAACTTAAAAAAATTCCGTTGAGAAATGTTAGAACACCCAAAAAACACTCTGTAACTCATAGGCCTTTCGGCCACTTAAGACAGTATTACGTTTCTCTTTGGACGATGAATTAAAAGAATCTGGACAGGACTTCCTCAGAAATCAACAACATTATTTTTAGAGAAGGGGTACTCAACCTATTTTCCCAGTGGTCCGCATACATATGTCAGATATTTCAACTTGCGGCAGCATGAGTATAATGGAGGGGACACTATAAGTCCAAAGCAGCTTTGGGCAAAACAAAAGTGATCAAAATATCAAAACTCTCATTTTCCGCTCTTATTTTAGTAAACTTTACTCACCCTTCTATCAAACACGCAGAAAAAATATCTTCTTTTATGCTTTTTTTACTGAGTTATGGAGTAGTTTCGATTTCTTTTCAACCTTGACCATACCTCTTATTTACATTCTACTGTCTCTTTATCTCTTCCTTGTGACAAGCAGTCCAACATTAGTCTATTCCGACTTATCAGTGAGTATTTAAAAAGTCTCCCGTTTTTTTTCTGGAGGTATTAAAAGGTTTTCTAATTCCCTGAATGCCTGCAAATACACCTCATCACATCTTGGACTGCCTTCAATTGGACTGTCAAGATATTCCTGATAGTGCACTTCTAGTTAGGACTTCGTTAAAGTCAAAAATTTGTCCCGTCAAGTCTGACTTCATCCAACCAGATGGGTGTTTTTTTTTAGAGGTATAGAACTTTAAATTGCAATAAAACAACGATGTATTATTCGATTGACATGAATTTTTTTTATTCGAAAGATAATATTATGGCATTAAATTTTAAATATCATTTCTGGCATAGGACTGCTACGGCTGGCTCGGATGTAGTCCAATCTGGACGTTCAATTTTCGATGACTTTTTCCAACATTTTTCCAACCGATGACTTTTTTCAACATATATCGGCAATAACACGGCGAATATTGTTTTCCAAATGGTCAAGCGTTTGTGGTTTATCTGCATAGACCAATGACTTTACATAGCCCCACAGAAAACGGTCTAGCGGTGTTAAATCACAAGATCTTGGAGGCCAATTCACAGGTCCAAAACGGGAAATTAGGCGGTCACCAAACGTGTCTTTCAATAAATCGATTGCGGCACGAGCTGTGTGACATGTTGCGCCATCTTGTTGTAACCACAGCTCCTGGACATCATGATTGTTCAATTCAGGAATGAAAAAGTTAGTAATCATGGCTCTATACCGATCACCATTGACTGTAACGTTGTGGCCTTCATCATTTTTCAAGAAGGATTCCACCAGCCATAAAGCGCACCAAACAGTCAGTTTTTCTGGATGTAACGGTGTTTCGACATACACTTGTGGATTAGCTTCACTCCAAATGCGGCCGTTTTGTTTGTTGGCGTAGCCATTCAACCAGAAGTGCGCTTCATCGCTAAACAAAATTCGCTTATGAAAATCGGGAACAACGGCAATCTCGTTTTGGGCCCATTCGACGAATCTACGCCTTGCTTGATGATCGTTTTGATGAATTGCCAAACCAAACTGAGAATAAATCACTTGACAGCTGTTAAATCGGTTGCCATCTTGGAAAGTAATGCCAACTTAAACTTCTATACCTGGAAGAAAAACACTTTTTATAACAACTCATTCTGCTATCAAAAGAAGCAAAATGATTGAAAAATTGATAAATTTGATTGCTTCATTGATAGAATTTTCCACTAGGCTTTTAGTACGTTGCTCTTAAATAATTGAATTTTTAGTGCATTGGGTCATAACCGGGCCAATCAGAAAAGGCCTCCAGGGCCACAAGCGGCCCTCAAGCCGCATGTTGAGTATCACTTTTCTAGAGTGAATACATAAACCTGCTGTTAAAACGATGGGACCTGTGTTACAACCTCCAAAGTGATTTCTTTTGATTTCCAATAAAGTCCTTCTTCGTATTGTGCTTTTACTCTTTTCATATTTGCGACCCTTATAGTTATCGTACCTTTAACTATTAAGTGGAATAGTCGGGTCAATCGGGCCCAATAACACATGTATGGAGAGCTCTACTAGCGAAATTATATCAATTTATTATTTACTCGTCAGTATAACTACAAGTTGGATCATTTTCACCAGCTAATACGCATTATTTTAAATTTATCACTGAGTGATGATGTGCAACTTCTCTTCTCAAAGTAGTTGATGGTTCAGTCTAACCAGATGTTTCACACACAGTTACAGATGTTTTGCAATATGACCGATTCAAGTAATTTTTTTAAAAATAAAATACCTATTTCAAAAGATATTGGTTCAATATTGTAGCATTGAAAAAGTAATGCATACGTGTTAAATGGTAGTAATGGTATTAAAAAATCTATCTTTCTAAATTAGAGAGAGAGAGAGAAAGTTTACTATGAATAGATTTCTATAGTACACTAGTGCACATACAGTATGCATGGTGTATAGCAGTGATATCCAACTCTCGGTCCGAGAATCAAATACTACTGGTCCACACAAGAAACATTAAATTATTTCCATTTTATTTACTACGGAATATTTTTCTTGGATTTCAGCTACTTATTAAAATCCCTTTATATTCCTAGTTAAATCACTTTATATTCATTTTTGGTCTAGCTGTCTTGCATTCTGAAGATATGTTTAAATACAATTAAAATACAATTATTAAAACAAAACAATCTAAAATATAAACAATCAACGTCTTCTCCCTCAGCGTGCCGCGGTAAAATTATCCAACGTCGAGCGATCGCGGCGATAAAAAAAGGTTGGGGAACACTGGTGTATAGTATAAACTAGAGGTCGTAACAGAGCAGCTGTTGTGCACGAAATCAATCTACCTATACGATTCAGGATTCCGCACATTGGGAAACATTTGCTTCCAGCGGCAAAGTATACAGAGTCAGGGAATAGAGGTCAAGGGAATAGATATTTACATTTTTAAAATATATTAATTATGCGTTATTTAAACATATACATTAACCTAAAAATAAACAGCATAAAATATAGCTATTCATTTAACCAAAAATAGTTATAAAACTATGTCTATATTAGGCATATTTTAAACACATTTATTAAAGTAAGAAATAAACAACATGAAACATGTATTCCTTCAATATGGTTAAATAAAAATTAAATATTTTATTGGGAACCTTATCTTTGCATCGTTCCACTTAAGGTATCCGACTACGTGATATGCAAAAGCGTATAAATGGATAATATTTGTAATATTTTGTGCCACTTAAATTAGAAAATGTGTTTAAAATTGTTTTAAGAATAGTATTACAATAAATTGTTTAAGTACCTTATTTTGACAAAAAATTAACGTAGAATGACCAAAATATTCTCCTTTTGTGAAAAAGGCTTCTATTATAATAATATTTGCCTGTATATAGCTCAAACCTCTCTACAGAGGTTCAACTAAAATTTTGGAAGTATATAACTTAGAAGTGGGTTTATCCATGTGCTTTACGACAAAAGAGCGGAGAAATTTTAAGAAAAAAACGCCGATAATTATTTCAATGGGTTGTAACTATGAAAAATAATGTGAATTTTTCAAAAATCATAGTGGTCTGCGGTAGCCCAGTGGTTAAGGTATCCAACCATGGCAGGCATGTCATGAGTTCGATCCAAGTACCACTAAAGACCCGCCGTGTAGGGCAGCGATGCACGTTAAATCTGTCGAGAGCTGAAACGTCCTCCCGTTGGTGTGGTGTGGTAGTTAGGAGAGGGGGGTGCCAGCTCAGGTGTCGTCCACGTCACTTGACCATGGTTCAAAATTACGTGGTCCGTCGCCAAAAGCCCTCGTGTAGCTGAACAGTGCGACGTTAATATTAACTCAACTCAACTCAAAAATCATAGTTGAGCTTCTGTACAGGGTTCTGAGCTATATACAGGCAAAATATTATTATAATAGAAGCATTTTTCACAAAGGAGAATATTTTGAAAAAAGGTTATTCTAAGTTAATTTTTTGCCGAAATATTTTACTTAAATAAATTTGTTTGTCAAAATGTGTTCCTAAAACAATTTTATGTATGTATTGTAATCTACGTGACACTAAATATCACGAAAATTATCCATTTATGCGCTTTTTTAAATCACGGTTCCGAACGTAGTCGGATACCTTAACATGACACTATGAGGGGCATAATTTGTGACTTTCAATTTTACACGCATGTTTCAATGCATGTTTCGTTGTTAAACAACTTTGTTGTGAACTTAAAATCTTTTTTCGAATAAGAAAATATTTTTTCGCGTAGATATGAGGAGCCAAAAGCGAAAAGAAGAATACCTGCAATGATGTACAAAAAATCAAAATCTCCCGCAATGTCGTTCAGCAGTTTAGAATAGCCTGTCGACTTATCGTCAGAATTATCTTTCAAGTTTCTTCGTAACTCCCTAAATTTAGCTTTCCTTAATTCTGAACATGCCAGTTCAGGCTTCATTTCAAAATTATTAACCACCATGCACTCGAGAATTCACAAATTTGTTGTGTTGCGTAGAGAGCCTCAGAGAATTGTACGCATGCCAAATCTGGAACATATACAATAAGTCCTGTAATCACAATTTGCATTATGAATACAATAAATACATACAGCGCGTTGTATACATAGTAAATAAATAGTACAGATAGTATACATCAGGGGTGGACATTAAGTCGATAGCGGTCAACGGTGGACCACCAAGACATTTTGAAGTGACCGTCTGAAGATTAGCAGTAAGTAAATATACACCGAAACATTCAAGATTGGCTCACACAGTATGCAGACTGTTTTCTAATGACTTCTACTTATTATAAATGTGAGCACTAACTTAGGATGAAAATATTTAACTTTCTAATTTATTTTAAATTGTTTCGCAACAAATACATCATTTGATATTATATATTTGTAGCTATTACTATTATGTTTGTATCTTACGCTTTTCTTTAGATTTAGTCTTAGTAGTATTAAGTTTATTTTATTTTAGTTAAGTAGGCAAGTACTTATTAATAATTAATTAATTAATTAATAATTAATTTTCGTATTTATTAATAAGTTATGGCAAATATTGTAGACCTATTTCTTATTTCGCCCCTGGGTGGACCGCGACATCTTGAAAAAATTGGAAGTAGCCCGTACCCTGAAAATGTTTGCCCAACCCTGGTGCACATTGTAATAAGACAATGGTTCAGGTAACCAACAGGCACTTGTAGGTTAAGAGACAATTGTATACTGTGGTAAAAATTAGCAAAATACAATGTTCCATAAGATGTTTAAACAAATTTAAGGAAAAAAAAACGTACAGAACTTTAAAGACCATAACACTAAGGTTTATTCCAAAGAATACTTCCTTTATGCTTATGTAAGTTGTACTGAGTTATTTGGTCAATATCTAGATACTTTAGCAATATTTTTTTAAATTTTTATTTATTTCAGTCATTCTCGTTAGTCTTAGATATGTATAGTTAGAAATTTTAAGTTGTATTATTTTTATTATGTATGATAACTAGGGATTTTTTAAAGTTATATTTCGTTCATAACATGAAAAGTTACATTTCATTAATGATTTTTAAATCAACGTTAGTTTTAAATAAATCAATGCAATCATACTTTCTCATTAACATCTGGATTTCTCACGCTCCGAACACCGGATCAATCTTCCTCTTCGGGTGCATATATCTCAAGTATTTTACATTAAGGAACTAAATACAATTCATTTAATTCAAGAAAAGAACCAGTACTTACTAGGAAGAAATAGAATTTCTGAATAATTAAAACAAGAAAATACCGAATAAAATGATGAAAATATAAGTGGGCACCATAAACTGAGTTCTGGACGTTCGAATTTTGTTTACCGAACTCCAAAAGCGAAATGGATAAAAAAATTGCTCATTTTACCATCATTTACTATTGGTGCCACGCAATTCATTTTCACTCATTGTCCATTTCCTGTTTGGCATTCTAGTCGAAAAGACTCCATGACGACTCTGTAACAAAACCAAAAAGGATGCGAAAAAATAACAGCTAAAAAAGTCACCAATGTAGCATTAGGGAACGTTCTTGACCCCTAGGGTTCGCAGCGAGTCCTTGGCGCCTGGAACAGGCCCAAGAGACCGATAGATATTGATAGTATAGACCAACTTCAATGTCACCTAATTTTCCCAGTAAGTGAACACAGAGAATGCTTTCCTTTCTGTAAAAGCAAATGGAAAGAATTCGAAACAATTAGAGATGCTGCAAATTGCTAAATTGTAAGTTCCTAGAGGGAAATTAGTTGGAAACAAAGGAACCGGAAAAGGACGGTTGGACTTGAGACTCACCATCTGTCAAGAGATAATTCGGTTAAAATGGTTCTAATAATTTGATTTTGAGTTTTGTAATTTGGTTGTAGTGGTGTGCGTGTATAAGCTGGTTTGGTTGCAGGGGAATTGTGTTTGTTAATTTAATGGCGGTTTCGATTTGGATCTGAAAAGGGGATGGGTTGCATTTCGTTCGAATTCATGATTTATATTGACTGGGAAGCCATTAAGGGCAGATTATAGATGTTAACTGTAACTTACGATTTAATTCTATGTAATTTGTTGGTATGTAATGCTAAATTACTGTTTCTTTGTTAGTTTTAGAATGCCATTGGAGATATTTGCTTAAGAGAACTTGTGTTTTCTTCTGAATAAGAAATTGCGATAAATTCTAAAATAATGCTTTTGAATCTATTGCTAACAGTTGAAAGACTGAAACTTAGTATATACCTATATTGCCCAAAATCAGTCAAAATGATTGCACTGTGAAGGAATGATTAATGTGTAAAGAGAGAAATTTGTTTAAAAAATTAACTTTAAATATTTTTATATTATTTAGTCGTATAGCAAGTTATTAGTAAATATTAATTATTAAAAAAATTAACTTCACTTGGAAAAAAAATATATTCTAAAGAATTCTAAGAAATTGTGCATTATATATGTAATTTTTTTTTCTAATTGAAATTAAAAAGCAGTCAAAATGACTTCCTTGGGCAATCTAGTGTTAAATGGCATTCACAAAAATGATAAAATTAAAAAGTTTGTTACATTGCAATGATATTCTTAAGATAATTTTCTATGTATGTTCTGGTTTACAGAACATACATATTCATTTATTGGCTTTTTTCAAAAGCATGTTCTTGAACGTATCAGTGTATATACCAATAAATCCTTAACATAACTTTTTACAATTTACGAAGCAAATAAAAAGATTTTTAAATATGTGTCATTGAAGCAAATCATTTTCCTTTTCATATTGTCATCTAAACCTATTTAAAAACTAAATTAAAATTAAAACTTTGAACCAAAATTTTATTAAATACATAAAGTGATAGTTAGCAGGATTTTCAATTTTAAATAAAATAAGTGGAAAGTTAGTGGATAATATTTATTGATTTTTTGAAAGAAAGTTTTTTATTGTACTTGTTACAGGATATGCACTTCAACTGACTGCAAATTACATATAATATGCTTATTTTAAAATTTAAAACAACATATTTTTGTAAAAGCAACTATATTTTGAATTATATGGTTTAAAAATTGTCTTCTTTCAAACAAAAGGTTAAGGCATCAGTACGATTAAATTGATAAAAATCGGTCAAAAATTTAAATAAAACAGTTTTAGCTTTTATTAATCTTTAAATGATTTTCTATAATCTTACAAATTCTAGAAGCTCTCTAAGTAATAAAAATGCAGAGTTGCGGTAATTTTTATTCTAACTTTAATCACATTGCAATGGCAAATAAAAATTTTAAGCTGAATTATCTCAAAATGGAAAAATTACTGGTTTATCTTCTTTTGAAATATCAAGGGCTTTTTTTTTCCTATTGTGCCTAATGCTTTGATATTTTTTTATATCGCTATTACTGCATGATAAGAAAGATGGCATACATTTTTGAATCAAAGCAATGCTTATTTCTTAAAAAAATATTTGAAGTTGGAATTTATACGTTTTTTAAGGAGTTTGAAGTAAGTATTCTAATAAAAAGTATTTCACGAAATTCAATCAAGTTAGCAGAAAACTCATATTAACGTTTTTTGTGCATAGTTTGACGTACTTGTATATTACATTTCATGTGTATTCGTCAATTATAGTAGAAATAGTAGCATTTTAAAATCCCTTCATAATTTTTTAAAAATTCTTTAAGAAGATTCAATGGTAAGCCTTTTGTAGTATTTTGAACATGGAAACTGTTTTATGCAATACATATATGTAGATGGCAAGCAAAAAAAAGGGTAAAACCATGAAATCAAGGACTTTTTTTTATAAATCACAGCGTTGCGCTGCGATCGCCACCCCCACCGCATACCCATACTTATACAATATCTTGCAAAGAAGACACTGTACAAAGCAGTCGCAATAAATGTGACTTTAAACTCGCATTTTTAATTAATTACAGTCCCATTCGCACTAATACGTAGCTTATCCCCTTAACTTGAAAACTATATGAAAGAAATAAATTGTTTTTTATTCGGAAAGTTAACTGGTTTTCATAGTGCATTAAAATGCGGGAAGAATTCAATTTTTACTTAACAAATGAAAACTGTTTTTTATTCCTTGTCAAGTCATATTTTTTCCTCCATCGAGTTGATATACTATTCATGCTTTTAAAAAATATTTTGGTTAAATGTCTATTAAACTATCTCTTACGAATATTTGATATTTACATTCTAATAAAACCACATAAGACTAAATGTTACATAATGTACTAGAAGTATGTACTACAATATTGCCAATATTTTATCATTATATTTTTATGAATTCACATTTAACATTTTATTAGACATAATTATATTAATATATTTTTATAAAAATAATATCAAATACGTAACAATAAATGTGTAATGATAATCATGGTTATAATTATTAGTTAATTACTACATTTGAAAGTTTTATGAAAACAGTTCTAATTTATTTCATCATATCACCTTTTTATTTTCAACTCTAATGAATCAAACATTGGGATTAATTTTATATTCTTCTTAGAAAAAAGAACAAAATTTCCCGCAGTCAAAATCGTCTGATATTTTTTTACTTATCGATTAGTTCTCTAAAGATGTTGAACTTTTGTCACGTAATAGAACTCAGCTACCTTAAGAATACAAAATGGCTGGCAGAAGTTGTCCGTGGACTGATTAATCTTTGCAAAGAAATGTATTTTTAACAAGGCATAATTACTAAAGAACCACTCCCATTACAGTATCCATTATCTCATGCAAGACTTAACAAAAATTAATTATGAAATAGCTTCTAAATTAAATACTACATGAATAAAACAAACAATTAACTTCTTTCGTAAAACAAGTTGGGCAGTAAATTGAACACTTTCTTTTAATTAAGAATTGAAAGATTATTCAGTTAAAGTTTTCCTCTTTTTATTCTTGAAACTGTGCTCAAATATTACATTTCACTATTAGAAATGTTTGCTTGTCATTTCATTACATAGCAATGCGTGTTTCTTTGAATATGATTCAAAGTTTTGAAAATACAGTAACAAAGCGTTTTTTACTCAAAGAAATCTTGATTTAATCAATTAGTACTTAATTAAGATAGAACTTACAAGCTCCCTTCCTTAGCATTCTTTATTTAGATAGAAATTGGTTTTTACAACTTTAAATTAAAAAATATATTCAGATTCTACAATCATTTAAAAAGTTTGTTGTTCGTTATTATCTGAAGGTAGCATTTCAGTTTGGGGGGAGGGTTGTTGTAAATGGATTGCATGCATAAACTAATGGATGTGTGTAGCTCATTATAATACAATATGTTATATATAATACATTCTGTATAAATATATAGTTACCATAATTAAATCATTTATAACCTCTTAAAGTATCCCACTACGTTCTGAACCGTGATTTTAAAAAGGCGCCTAAATGGATAATTTCGATGATATTTAGTGTCACTTAGATTAGAATACATAAATAAAATTGTTTTAAGGACATTTTGACAAAACAAATTATTTAAATAGAATATTTCGGCAAAAAAAAATAACTTAGAATAATAATTTTTCAAAATGTTCTCTTTTTATAAAAAATGCTTCTATTTTCATAATATTTTGCCTGTATATAGCTCAGATTTCTGTACAGAGGCTCAACTGTGATTTTTGAAAAATTCACATTATTTTCAGAGTTGCAACCAATTGAAATAATTATCGGCGTTTTTTCTTAAAATTTCTCCCCTCTGTTATCATAAAACATGGATAAACCCACGTCTAAGTTATATATTTCAAAAATTCTAGTTGAACTTCTGTACAGAGGTCTGGGATATATACAGGCAAAATATTATTATAATAGAATTAATTTTCACAAAAGGAGATTATTTTGAAAACGGGTCATTCTCTATGTTCATTTTTTGTCAAAATATTGTACTTAAATAATTTTTTATTGTAAAAATATTCTTAAAAATATTTTATAAGAGCGTTTTCTAATCTAAGTGACACTAAATGTCACAAATATTATTCATTTATACGCTTTTGTAAAATCACGGTTCCGAAAGTAGCCGGATAACTTAACCTATCAGAATGATATGAAATCCATTTAACTAAATATTTTATGTTAATCTTGAGTATTTTATGAGTCGTTATTAAAATGAATGTTTTAAGCAACCTTCAGTGTAAAATAAAGATAAGTTGTCAATGCCACCTGATTGACGTAGTCAGATAAGAGGTCCAAGAAATTCATCATGGCAAAGATCTAGGCTGTACGCCTATCGTCAGCTGAAGCTTTGAGGAGTACCATGCAGGTGAGCGCATGATTTGGCTCGGTTCCACTCCCACTCGGTTTAAGGCAATCACCCTGGGGGTGGTTAGAAGCATTCCAATTGTAATACTATTCTTAAAACAATTTTATATACATTTGCTAATCTAAGTGCACCAAATGTCAAATATTATCCATTTATACGCTTTTGCAAAATCACGGTTCCGAACGTAATCGGATACCTTAAAATTTTTTCCAAAAGTTGCTTAATAATTTTATATTATTTCTTTTAATTTCTCAAATGATTTGATAAAATGATACTTATATTAACCAGTGCTTCTGCTTTCTTATTTTCTGTACAAACATTTTATCTAATAATTATCCAGCAACGTTACTTTCTTTAAACTCTTCAACAAACAGTAACAATAAATCCCAAAAGGAAAGATTCCGGCCCAGCAACTCAAGTTAAACCTCCGCTCTTGAAGCACATAATAATCCTAATCCCCAGTTCCCAAATCTTACATCGCTACCATTATTACCTGTTCTGCAGCGAACAGGATAGACCATCCATCTTAGAAAATGCCCAGTGACATTTTTCCCAGAGCTTGACCACGCTGGACAGCTTGTCACGGTGACGTCATCGATCACTGGGGATGGACCAGGGGGTCGATTGTGTTTACCCACTTGACGGAGAACATGCGGCACCTTAAAGTGACACCAATACCTCGTCACGAAGGAGCTTAGGGTAGGATCGTGGGGTGCAAGAGTCACGAAAATCATGTTCGAGATCGATACTGGTGTTGATTTAGGAAAGGGAGGAGGGTGCTTTACTTGGAAAAAAGAGTTGTTTTGGGGGGTAATTGTGATTAATAGTAGAGGATTATTTTGTTAGAATCGATACACTGTGGCAAAAGGAAGTTTGTTATTGTTATATTTATTTATTTTTGAGGAAATCTTTAAGGTATCCGACTATACTTGCGACAACTTTTTTTTTGAAAAAATGGAGATATGGGGATTTTTTTGTGATTTTTAGATTTATTTAGTATATTTTAAGAAAAAAATTCTAAAATTGAAAACAAAGAAATTATAGTTATTTAAATGGGAACAAATTGGTGAAAATGTACACATATTACATAAACGGGGCCGGCTCTGTACAAACATTTTATGAACAAATTCTCAATTTTTCAACTTTGATGTGTATCTTTGTTATTCATGTTTTAAATGACCTTAAGGATAAGAGATATTTTAATTTTTACAAAAACCGGAGCACTTTATCTTAGTGACTATATGAAACTGGTTAAAAAAAACAGTGATTATATTCACACAAAGGACTGTAAATTTTGAAATAAAACAATGATTGGTAAATCTAAAGGTCAAAACACTTCTACTGTTATACAAAACATACACAACAAATTTTAGCAATTTTTTTTCAAAACTTTTAGAGCCATGACTGTCCCCGTTTGAGTTTTTCGGAAAAAAAAACAAATTTCGAGTAAAGCGCATTTTAAAGTTTGGCATCTTGAATAAGGTTATGGCATTTGCGTTTACTGAAAGACATGTAATTTTCTTCTAGTGAATGGAAAATAAAAAACTTCGTATTTTTATTAAGCTACTAAGATGGCCTGCAAAATACAATCATAAAAAAATGTCAATTTTGAAAAAAATCATGACTTTAGGGTAGTCGGATACCTTAAGATTAATTATTAATAGTATAGATATGCTTCTATAAGAATTTAGTTTAATATAAAGTTACTTGCACACAGGCGTCATTTTAAAAATTATATCAAATTAAAAAAAGGAGCAAATGCAGAGAGTATTCGAAGGATTGGTTTCGAAGCCAAAGTTGATTTTAGGCTCATTTTTTATTTCTACCTGTTACAAATCGTTATAATAGTAAGAATTTTATAGCAAACAGAACTGTTTATTTTTAAATGCATTAATTTTATAAAGAGATTATTTAAAAAACCTATTGTTTATACGAGTGCTTCTCAAACTTTCCATTTTCAATCATAATTTTCAACGTGTTCCCTTCCATGCAATTACAATGTATTGAATTCAATGATAATGTACGTTGACGCTAAAGCTTCAAAATGGCTTTAATTATAAACCATACAAATTATCAAAATAACTATTGACTTTTGCATTTGACAAGCATATGGAGTCACTAGCAATTATTAAATTTAATTATTATTATTATTTCTTAACTTAATGTTAATGAATTTATGATCAAATACATTGTGGAATGCTGATACATTTCTAAGTTTATTATATTAGTGTAAATGTATATTTTATCCTTTATTATGTCCGAATATATATTTTGTTTTGATTCATTTCAGTAAATTTATATTTTTTTAAAAAAATAATATTTTATTTTTGAATTTTCAATGCGCTGGCTCCCCTTCCCCTGTAGGATTATCAAGCTCCCCAGGGGAGCACTCCCCACTGATTGAGAAACGCTGGTTTATAAGGAACACATTAGGATATTACAGGATTACATTTTATGCAGAGTACTCGCATTATAATATTTTTGGCATTCATGTTGAGAATCCAAAACATTGCGGGAGAGCCAAGAATAAGAAGTTGCATTCAAGTATTTGATAATTATTAGGAAAAGTTTTATTATAATTGACATAAAATTAAAATAACTTCAAAATTTAAGCTTTTTAAAGTAACAGTTATACTACGACTCCCTCACTCATCAGGAAATATCCAAAATTATTTAAGCTTCCTCTTAAAATCTGGCTGGAATGTTCCTTTTGTAAAATAGAAATTAATTCAGAACGGTACATGCAAAAATCGACTCCTAAATAGGGGTTGTAGGGCGTTAAAGGCAAATATTCCCTGATTTGAACTACTGAACTAACAGACCAGAAATTTATCGAGCATGTTTCTTTTGTTGAGTAGATCAGTGCTTATAAAACTTTCAATATTTGCGACCCAATATCCAATCCTAATTTCCATCTCCCCCCCCCTCCATACAATAACAATGAATTGAATTCAATAACACTATACTTTGATGCTGAAACAAAAATAAGACTAAAACCTCTTACGTGCCACAAGCGTATATAAACATCTTGCTATTCCACCGGACGTATATATACGGCTTTCCGAAGTACGATCTTTTCCGTACAGTGCTATCCAAAAAATTATTCCGAAGGCTTTAGAATGCAAAAAAAGAACATTGGCAGTGTTTGTGAAATATTTACTTATTTCAGATTATTTGCTTCTTTATTCCTTACCTCCTTCCCCCATCCCAATACATCGCAAATGCGTATCCACGTGGAAAACGGTTGAGATTGGGATGCGAATCGCATAACTTTTAATCGACAGTTAAGGGATTAATTATAAACTGTACAAATTATCAAGATAAGTGTTGATTTTTGAATGTAATTTTATATATGACAAGACCATGGTATCACTGGCAATTATTAAAACTGCTCTCAACTTCGTATTGTTGATTTAATTATAAGATTTATTGTGCAGTACTGATACATTTATAAAAGTGCATTATATTAGTGTAAATATGTATAAAAATTTTTTGTTATGTCAGAATGTATTTCTTTGTTTTCTTTCAGTAAATTAGTAATTTTTTAAAAATA
The DNA here is from genome assembly GCA_019973935.1 of Trichonephila clavipes. Lineage (NCBI taxonomy): Eukaryota > Metazoa > Arthropoda > Arachnida > Araneae > Nephilidae > Trichonephila > Trichonephila clavipes. Next base: position 320,437 of record BMAU01003820.1, read on the forward strand.
ATTTTTGCCTTTCAACTTTTCAATATACTCGCGCCCCTCTCGTTGAGTTAGCACGGCCCTCAAGGGGGCGTGCCCAACAGTTTGAGAAACACTGAAATACATACACTTTGCAGAAATCGAATCCCAACGACTGTTTCGGAGGGTTAAGAATGCGTTATATATATATATATATATATATATATATATATATATATATATATATATATATTGATTTTAAAAAAATCCAATTTTGAACATTTAAACCTACAGGCTAAAAATTTGTCCAGCAGTTTTCTTTTGTTGTATAGAAATCTTGAAGGAACGAGTATTGTAGAAATCAACTCTCAGGAAAGATTGCGGGGCAGTCACAAACAAAAATTCTCGCATTTGAAGTATTTAATCCTTAAATCTGAAATTTGACACGCTTTTTTCTTTTGTTGAGAAGAAATCCAGCAAAAATGCGTTTTTTCTTAATTCGATTCTAAGGAAAGTGAGATAACAGAAGAATAACAGGAAAATTTCCTCTTGGTGCTTACACTGCTGCTTTTTTTTTTTTTTTTTTAAATTCAAAAGGTAATATATATATATATATATATATATATATATATACTATGTATATACTATGTATATATATATACTATATATATATATATACTATTTATATATTTATACTATGTATATATACTATATATATACTATGTATATATATACTAAGTATATATATACTAAATATATATATACTATATATATATATATACTATGTATATATATACTAAGTATATATATACTATATATATATATATACTATGTATATATATACTATGTGTTATTTTTAGTTTGTTGTTTTTGTTTCATCGACAGACCAGCCACGCTTATTTCTTTTTTACTTTTTTTATTTAACCACACAACATGTATCACACAACATATATATGCTGTTTACAAGCGCAGCAAATTCTGAGTAATTTTTATTGTGAGCTTCGAGTATTAGAGTCTTATATTAATGCTCACGTCTGAGTATTAAAGAGAATTTTTCTCGTCTATCTTGTTCTACAGAAAGTTCTCAACTGCCGGCACAGCGGGGCAAGGAAGAATATTTGCATTTGTGCGCATGACGTTGGCGCGCATGCGCCAACATCATGTATATATATACTATATATATATTATATATATATATTATATATATTATATATATATATATATTATATATATATTATATATATATTATATATATATATATATATATATTATACATAGAAGTATAAAATTTCATTAATGCTGTTTAGTAATTTCTCAGCATATAAATATAAATATCAGTCATTTATAAAAATTGCCGTTTTAAAAGAAAGTTTTTTTTGTAAACAATAGAAATGGAAATTGTAAATTTTATTCAATTTTATATCACTCTTCACACAAAAAAAAAATGTTTGAAAATATAAACACTTTCCACTAATTTTAGTAATTTTTCCAAGAAAAAAAAACTGAAAGTCTACATAGCATATTTATTTACTCATCATAATTCTTATTTTAATTATTTCTAATTTTACAGCAAAATAACCATTACGCATAAAGACGCATTTCAAAAACTTTTATAATCAAATTAAATTATTCAAAAACACATCAAAACAATTAAACATTCGAAAAGTTTTCCTGAACTTATGATTGCAATTAAATTCGTTCCCATTTCCGTAAAGAATATGTTTAATTTATTTTAAATTTTTCCTTCTTTTACTAAGGCTTCTAACACAAGCAATGGTTTTCCCGGATCTGTTTTGATTTGAAGTATAGTTAATTACGTAGAACCTGTTATAGTTAAGCGGGAACTTGTTTGTTTTTATAATTAAGAATTATTCTAATCCCTCAAGTCTCCATCGAGTTTTCTCTCTTCAAAATCTCCAAAGAATTGTAAGACATTTGGAATTCTGGATGAGTTATACTTCCTCGCACTTCCTGGGAGTCCAAACGGGAATTTTGTATATTCGGGAGGCGTTCCTGACCTTTTCCTCACTTTTAATTAAATACATTCTGAAGATTGCGCGATTTCTACAAATAAGATTACAACCCCGGCCTAAAATTCTACGGTGGAGTTTTCCTCAAAATGTGAAGCAGAAAATTAACACAGATCTCATCCGCCAATTAAGTGCTTGGTTGAAACAAACAATAATGACTCCGGAATCCTTCTAAGACGTGCAAACTGGTGCTAGTCTGCATTTAACAGTGAAGGACACTAGTCCGCTTTTACACTCATCAAGAATCATCCAATTCTTTGTTAGATTCACAGACGAACAAAATCTGCGTACTCTCTGTATGGTTAGCACATTGTAAATGTGAACAAATTATAATAGTAAATCCTTATGCAAATATTTAAATCTAGAAAGTATTCAGCCGCTGGCGAAAGTGCTATTTAGATGTTAACTGTAATTTTGACTGGAAGACGGTGAGAAATGAAATATGTGTGTATATTGTTCCTTGGTACATTTTATATCTGGGACCAGACAGCGTGCCAATGTTTGTTGTCCACAAATGCCCTTTGCTTAGACTAGAAGCTTCATGGATCCGTAAATATTCTAAGGAACAGTGCATATAGTTAAAGAAATAGATAAGATATTTTTGTTGAAGAATATACGTAATGTATTATATTGCAATGTTACGTACGATATTATGTAAATAATTACTAAATTTAAATATGAATAAAACTCTTACCAATTGATTCACGGAAATATATATGGCGAATAAAAGTGGCTCAGAGGACAAAGTTCTAGGTTACAAAGAAACACAGCACATAAAAGGTGAAATCTCAGAAACCTGATTATAGCATATGTAAAAAATGTCCATCTTTTGGGCCCTGGTCAACAAATTGCCGAGGGTAGATCGAAGGTGAACTTCCGGAATTCATTAAATTTCATCAGAAATAGTCTTCTATTCTTAGGGTTGTTGCGATACACTTTAGACTTGAGGGTTTGCCACAAAAAGTAATCGCACACTGACAGATCAGGTGATTTGGGTGGCCAGCTAGGGCCTTCGTTCAGATGTTTGACGTGATATGCCGGTCTGTTGGTCTGCTGGCCAGGCGTCGAATTGATTTATTAAGACTATGAAGAATTTTCTGGTTAATTGCATCCACATTTTTTGGTGTTTAAGCACGTTTCGGAATATTTTTTTTGCATTGTTCAAAACAAATGCTGTCTTACGCCTTTTTATTTTTATGCAAGACATTATTTGATGGTACTTTAACATCTTTAAATTCATGAGCAAGCACCTTCTGCTGCTCTCTGAGTGCCGCAGAAGGTGTCGTGTCTTCACCTGAGTACTGATGAATTCACACTGACACATCCCATAATAAGATCTGATCCAGGTTCAATCACTTGATATGCCTCACATTCGCGTCCAACTGTATTCAATCCTTCGGACCACTTATATTTGCCTCCACTCTGCATATATCTGTATTACAGAAAGAAAAAAAAATTATTAAATCTATTTTAAAAAATCTTAAAAAATCTTTTTTAAAAAATCCATTTAAGGAGTCCGACTTCGTTTGGATCCGTGATTTTAAAAAGGCGCATAAACGGATAATTTTCATGATATCTAGTGTCACATAGATTAGAATACATGTATAAAATTGTTTTAAGGACATTTTGACAAGAAAAAAATATTTAAATACAATATTTTGGCAAAAAAAAATTAACTTAGAATAACCTTTTTTCAAAATGTTCTTCTTTTGTGAAAAATGCTTCTATTATAATAATATTTTGCCTGTATATAGCTCAGACCTCTGTCTAGAGGCTTAACTATGAATTTTGAAAAATTCACATTATTTTTAAAGTTACAACTAATTGAAATAGTTATAGGCGTTTTTTTTTTAAATTTCTCCCTTCAGTTGTCGTAAAACATGGATAAACCCACTTCTAAGCTATCTATTTCAAATATTCTATTTCAGCCTCTGTACAGAGGTCTGAGATATATACAGGCAAAATATTATTATAATAGAAGCACTTTTCGCAAAAGGAGAATATTTTGAAAATGAGTCAATCTAAGTTCATTTTTTTGTCAAAATATTGCACGTAAATAATTTTTTATTGTAATACTATTCTTAAAACAATTTTATATACATTTACTAATCTAAGTTACACTAAATATCATAAATATTACCCATTTATACGCTTTTGCAAAATCATTGTGTTGAACGTAGTCGGATACTTTAAGAACCTGAAATAGAATTTTAAAAAAAGTTAATCCTTATATTGTATTTTATTATACTACAAGCTACCCACTCACTTTGCTCCTGTATTTCCTGATTATTATGACTATATATTTTTCTAAGTTATTGATATATCTAAGCCTTAGTAAACTTTTAACTGCATTCAAATATATTCTTACAACTCTCACCTCTTGTTTTAAGAAGGGCAAGACTTTAATTTCTAAGACGGAAGTTTACTTATATTTTAAAACCCCGTATCACTTCTGGTGTCGATTTCTACAATATCCAATATCTCTACTCAACATTTGAAACATGCTTGTTAAATTAAAATTCTGTAGGTGTTATAAGCCAAGAATGGAATTTTTATTTATAACGCTTCAGTAACCCTTATAAGAATCAATTTCTGCACTATGCATTCTCGGTGTATCTACTCAACAACAAGAAAAGGGGGAAAAACATGACAGGAAGATTTATATTCAAAATGTCAAATAGTTCCTGAAACGTGGAGAGGAATGAAATGATTTAATAAGTGAGTGATATATGTATAAATAGATATCCCCATTTTATTTACTTGCACAATGTAAAAAGCGAAAAGCAACAAGAACATACTCGGACATATGACAATGGACAAAAACGTTCTTTTTTCCACATTCCAGATATTTCCACTTTTATATCTTTTTTACGGAAGCAGCTAGAATGTTCCATAACAATGTGATTTCCGGTAATTAATACACTGATTGGTCAAAACTGTTGGCTGATGCAATATTACCTCATTTTAAAATGTACCAATGTAGCAATTTTTGAGAAAATTAAATTTGGGGTTAAAATGGTGTGTTTCCCGTTAGGCAGGTAAACTAAAAGAATTAAAACTGTCACACTCTATCCTGGAGGGTTAAAGAGTAGCAGAAATTAAAGAAAAACCCTTCGAAAGAAATTCGAAATGAAAATTTGTAATTTTGGAGAACATAACTTTTCGATCGCTTTATCTTAAAATTTATTTTTAAGATATTTAGTGAGAAGATTTTATAATGAAACTATTTTTAAGGTTTTGCGGTAAAGATCTATGCATATATAAAATAGTTTCTTCATTATGTATTCATTAAAAATGTATTTGTAAACGTCCCTCCATTCGCTAATTGTAGTTTTACACCACGCGGAACCATCTCCAACGAGGTTCCTGTCAACTATAAACTAATAAGCCTTGTTAGGGAAAGATTGTATCATCAGTCGCAAAGGAGTACCAACTTATTTTTCATTATCAATTTTCACTATGTTTTTTGCGACCGAAGTCATCCTCAAATTGAACTCAAAACTTTGTGTCCCAATTTTAATTCCCATCGCGTTAACATACACCAATCTTCCGACCACAGACTCCCGCTGACATCTCACCCACCGAGATTTTTATCCTCTTTTGCCATCCTTCCAAACAGCAAAACTTCTTCAGCATAAGGGAGGAAAGAATGAATGATTCCTTATCATCCCACCACCCTTTTCAAAACTAAAAGTTGAAAAGAAGAGATCTCCCTTTCGGTTGGTTGATCCCGCTCGGATGCCACATTTCTCCTGTTAAATAGATTATTTTTAGCAGGGAAATGTCAGAATCAGGCGAAAATTACATTTTACGGCATTGTGGTTTTCCGTTCTGCCACTGTGGTGGTTCTGTTAAAACAGGGGAAGAAAAAAGTATTACGTCAGCGAGCTAAATCAATGGCATCCGCATGACTTGCTTCAGTCGCATAGGTTTGAATCAGAGGGGTTGAGGTCGATTTCAACCACCAAAAGAAAATGTACTGATTGTTTTCCTAAGGCTTCAAGAACGACACAATTGATTTAGGTATCGTATTAAGGTTGTCCTTGTTTTCCGTTGATGAGTTTCATATTTTAATGTAATTTGTCCTTATGGTCTTAACTCGATCCTTTTGAGGTTTTCGTTTTGAAGCGACAGGAAATTTTGGATGTGGAAATGTTGCTGTTTAAATAGAAGAATATTTGAGTGTTTTTTTTTTTCATGAATGTTATTTTTGTAAATACTTCTGAGATTTTATCTGTTCTCAATAAGAAATAAATAAATTTTTCAACATTATATTGTGTTTTGTTTGTTTGTTGGGAATTTCACATATTTTTTTACAGAATAATTGTTTCCTATTTTATGAGTAAAAGCATTTTCGATTAAGATTTTGGAACTTATGTTTTAACTGCACCGCAACCGAATTTGAACCATGTTAATTGCACCATTTTCTGCCAAAATCTGACTAATTTTTTTAAGACCGTCTTCGGTTAATGTTAAAGAATATGATCCGAATTCGGAATATTTTTGTTCATACATAAAAGTACCCAAGCATTAAATTATATTCGGGCCTCACTATCCAGTAGAAAAAAAATGAGGCCGTGGGTAACCTAGTGGTTAGAGCTCCGGACAGGAAGGCCTGGGTTCGATACCCGTACCGCCAAATACCCTCAGAGTACACACGGAGTACGTGCTCGTTAAATCAGTGGTTTCGGAAGTCTTGTGGGCTGAATCACGAGTGCAGGGAACTGGAGAAAATTCCCTCCACTTCAGTTCCATGCTTAAATTGTGAAGGTGGAGATAGATGGTGGCGCCATCTATCGTAATATTCTATCGTCCCTTTGGGAATTTCACCGAGCTAAATCGTACTGTATGGTGCTCAAGGCATCTAGCCCTTTGCCACGATGAATTTCGTGGGCCTCGATCAGACTATGTCAGACTCTTGGCATCAGCACAACAGAAAAAAATCACTCATTTTATAATGTTACTCATTTTTATCCGAGTTGACATATTTTTTCTTTTATAAAATGTTATTCGCAATTTTTCTCTTCTGCTAAATAAGCTATTCATTTTCATGTTAAAAGGGAAAAAATAATTACTTATGGAATATTTTAAAATTTTAAAAACACTATATTATGTAAACAGATGTAGAGTTGAAATGTTAAAAATTTTCATGGAAAAAAAGAGACATTTTTCTGTATGAAAATGTGCTTTGCGTTTATTTCAAACTCTGGTACATTTGGAGAAAAGAGAATTAAAGGCAACACGTCAGAATCTATTTTGTTTTCATATCATGACGTGATTTGCGTGGCGCAAATTTAAATACAGTGATGCTATTACTCATCCACGACAATTTGTTACAAAAATTCGGAATAATAATATGTTTATTTAGATTTTGAATACACATATATTTAATTTTTAATCCATCAGAAAATATCATAAAATATGAACAAATAGGAAAATTGAATTTTTTTTCCGAAGATTCATCGGATTAAACTGTTTAATGTAAATGCAATGAATATTCCAATATGGAAAACACACACGCAATTATAAATAAGAAATTTTATTGCCAACTTCTCCTGAAAATACAATATTGGATTAGATAATAATACAACAAAATGTTAATGGAAAATCGAATTAGAGATTTTTTTAACAGAATTATAGAAATAGTGAATAAAAACCAAACGATTTTATTCATTCAATTATTATTTATTACATTGCCAAATGATGTATATGCATTTTGATGTATTGTAATTCGATAAAGTAATAATTAATTTTTTCCTGAGTAATCCCCTGCGAGTAGTATGGATATTTTTTTAAAAGATTCATTGTTCTTTAACGTTAATTTGAGTTTAAATGGATAGACAAGGAAATATAGAAAATAATTCTGGATTTTTTTTCCCCATATTATAGCTATTAGCTATTTTTGAATTATTAAGACTATAATCTTAACGTTTCTTAAACGTTTCTTAAAACGTTTCTTAAAATGATACCATTTGGAGCTGCATTTTGTAAATTGTTGAAAGAAAAATTAATTTTTTTTAGATATTCAACAGTAAGAAATTTTATAATTTTCATGAATCGTTAAATCAACTCAAATCCTACAACCGATACCTAAATATTTAAATTAAAAGTAAAAACAACTATTTTCAGCATTACACAAATTGAAATTTTGGTAATATTTAATAAATAGTAAAATAATTTCCAAATGTTAAAAAAAAATTCTGAGATAAATTTTTAGTTTATTGTTATCAAAATATTTCATTTAGCAATATTTGCTTATAGACTACTTTTTTTACAGTCACCAAAATATTTTCATTAAGAGTCTGAAGAAGTGACGGCCTGCAGGCTTTTTTGAGTGGCCCATTCATGGCCCATTGCACTAACAAATTCAACTATTGGAGAACAACAAAAAATTTAACTGGGAATTCTATCAATCAAGCATCAAATGTTTCAATTTTGATATCAATTTTTTTTTAGTAGTAGAATGTAAGCAAGAGACTTGTCCATAGATGAAAAAATACAGAAATTATCCCTTAACCCAGTAAAAATTCATAAAAAAATATCTGTGGGTGTGTGTTTGATAGAACAGTTATAATATAGTATTAAAATAAAAGCATAAAATGAGTTTCCGTATTTTGATCAATTTTTTTTGTCAATGTTACTTTAATCTTAGTGTGGTTTTTCCATTACACATATTTTGCGGCTCGCGTGCAATATCTATCATGTGTATGCGACCCGGCGGGGAAAAAAGGTTGAATACCCCTGGTCTAAAATGGAAAAGAATTGAGAAGCCATACTTCAGCCTATTTTCTAGTTTTATATTCGTTTTATTTCGGTACACGCACTCAGACAGATTAGAACTCCGTAAATAATAAATTTTCTGTTAAATGTACTTATAAAGGTCACACACAATACAGGCATTTGCATACACTGGCCAATTAATTAGAAGTGTTTGAAATTTACATTTGAATGCGTTCTAGGAATGAAGTATGCAAATTTTTTATGGCGCATGTTGAACCGTCTTAGAATGCTAGTATAACCAAGGTGCTAGAGTGATTTTTACGATGAATGAAGTAAAATAGAAAAAACGACAGATATTTTCCCACTTGAAAAATGGATAATTGTCCGTGTCCGTTTAGCAGGAGCCTCGATTTTGAAGACAGCGGATCTCCCTTGGTTCTCAAACGGAACCATGGGAAATAATTTCAGAAATTGGAATCAAAACCCACACTCCTTCTTTAGAAGACGTAACTGCGGTTCAAGCACAGTTTTCAAAAAGCATGACCGCCGTCCTTTCCGACTCGACTATTCTTCAATTAACACAAATCGTCAAACAAAGCTATTACCGATTTCAGCTTTAACCGTGGACAGAAAATTGCAGAGGCGAGTAGTGCATAGTGGGGTGCCTTTGAGAAAACCTTCCTTTCTGATTGAAATGAAAAATTCATTAGAAGTGGCATTGGGAAAGCAGACATGGGACATATGAGGATTGGAAACGGTTAATGTGATTAGATAAATCCCGTTGCACTTTATTTTGTGATGCCGGAAGACCGCGAATTTGGCGAGAGCCATAAATCCTTCTTGTCTTACTCACATTAAGTAAATATCTGGTGGGAGTATCATGGAATGGGACATGTTCTGCTGGTATAGAAGTGGTGACATGGTATATTCCTCAAGGCTAAACAAACAGTCATGAGATACCTTTATATACTGGCAGTTCAAGGGCACCCTGCAATGCTGCATCTTACCATGATGGGAAGGGATACTTCATGGACCGTAATACAACTGTGCATCGAGAAAGAAATGCTCAGAAGTTTTGCACTGGACATCAGTCTGAGTTCCAACACCTTCTCAGGCCACCACGTAGCCCGGATCTTAACCCCATATAAAGTGTGTTGAATATGATGGAAAGACATATCTGATAGCATTATCATCTTCCATCTAATTTACAAGATCTGAAAGGCTGCATAGCTACAGTAAGATATTCTCTGGGTGTAAATTCACTTCAGAAGCATGTGGACTCAATGTTTAAACGAATCACAGCAATTATCTGTGTAAAAATGGTCCAATAGAATATTGATCTTGGGTTTGAAATTCATTGGCCAGTATTAGTATTATAAATGATAGATTCACTAAAAATAAAATATGATAAAATCTTTTACTAGTACAAAAACTGTTTCAAATTACTAAGATTAAAACACAAGGCAGAAAATTACTTTGCTTTATATTTGTTTATGTTCTTTGGAGGAAAATCCGTGATATAAATCATATTTAATCACTAGATCATATCGAAAATTACAAGGTAATAAATGTCTGTTTCAAATCATATAAGCTGAAGTACAATTATTGTTCTTGTGAAGGCTGAAGATTGATATGATCAATTTAGAATTCTATTATGGAACAAATGGTTCTTCTTAGGTTCAGAAATGATTTCCTCTTTTCACGTAATTTGTCCAGATCCTTCTTACTTATTTGTGATATTCGATTGATTTATACTGTGCTTCTACTGAGACGAGAGAAAATATAATTTGAATTACTAGAAATTTATCTATTTGTGGGACACTTAGTATTTTCTTAAAACCTATTAATTAAAAATTGCATTAACATAAGAAATAATTTTGAATATACTAAGTTTTAATTTAATAGCCAAACCACAACCATTATTTGGCAATGACTACGATTGCACATACGTAATTCGAGTATGTTGAAGATAAAATACAGTAAGAAAATTTGGAACCAATCTTTCTTTTGTTCATAATTTTGTATTCTTGATCTCGCAGTAAAGAAATAATCTCAGTGATAGTTGTGAAAGTAAAAGCTCACATGATTACATTTTGCCATGAGTCTCCTCCCTTTTGAGACTCATAACGAGGAATGTTAAGATTGTACAAACGGAAAGTCAAAATGTATTAGTTCCATCAATTCATTCACTATATTCTGTTATTTGTCTTGGAATATATTAGTTAGTTAAAGAGTCAGAAAATGTTTCGTAAAGATTCAATTTTACATATACCAAAAGATAATAAAACAAAAGAGTATTCTGGATGAACATCATTCTATACTTTTAAAAAATCACAGATATTTCTCAAAATCATTTCCGTTTAGATTAAGATTTAACTGCCTCGCGGCTGTAAGATAACAATTATCCTGGAAAACTCACAAAAAACAGTCAAGTAGAGGAACAAAAACGCCCAGACATTCTTTGTGGAACCAAAAACCTTCCTGAACCAAAAGTGGTTTGTTCAAATCCTTCAGCCTTCAAGAAACCAAGGTCATTATGGGGAACCGAATGTGTCGAATGGTGTCGCCGAAGTGGTGACACAGGAATTGAACACTAAGGCATTCCGAATAAATCACGACTAGATGTGAATACGAATAAAGCGCTTGCGCCACCCAAGTCAGCTATTTCAACTAGAGACTGTCTACAACTTCAATGTTGAAACATTTTAACGACATTTAAACTTACTGGGGGATGTATATCAACTACAGTTGTAGCTGGGAAATAATCTTCTCCTCAAATCGCGCAGTAAGTCGATCGACAATGAAAACGAATTTCTTCTCCAGGAAGGAGGAATATAGAGGCCCCTTTTGCTGCAAGCCACAAACAACAACCAAATGGAATAGAAGGTCTTAACGTCTGTCTCTAATAAGGAATCATTTTCTTACAAATCGTTCTACACATGCGTAATGTGATCTCCAGTCCTCAAAATAGCCCATTCAAATCATTTGTGAGAAGCCCCCTGGATTCCACCCTGGACACCAAGATTGAATTGAGGCAAAGAATTACCAGACGACATTTTTACAATAATAAATTATATTTATTTTCTTGAATCAATTATCAACCATATAATTACAAAGATTACTCAATATGTCTACGTCAATGGGATTGACTTTTATTATTAAATTAAATCACGAAATATGATACTAATCAACTATTAAACTCAATATCGAACGGGTTTACCGGTATAAGAAGACCGAGAGATATACGCAATTTGAACTACTAGCATTCATTAGCTTTACACTAACTTTATTATATATTTACCTTTATGATCCGATAATCTAAATTTAAATATCACCTGACTTTCAATTCGTTACTCTCCTGTTGGATCAGTCCTTTCAATTGTAGATCGCTGCCTAATAATCAGCAAGACACTAATCACACAATCAACTTGAATCTTCTTAAAACTCTGTCAACCTATCTCTTGGTTCAATAGCCTAACCTCACTGCTAACTTACAACACTATATAGACTTACAGCCCATAGAGACGCTGGTAATTATTAAATTTCTTCTTAACTTAATATTGTTAAAATGAATTTTCAAATATGGGCAGTTCTGATACATTTAAAAGTGTATTGTATGTGCTAATGTATATTTTAATTTTAACTTCGCCAGAACGCATTTTGTTTTGCTTCTTTTCAGTAAATTAATAATACTTTAAAATCTTTTTTCTACTTTTCAATATGCTCGCGCCCCCACATAAAGTTAATATGATCCCCACTGTTTGAGAAATGCTGTATTAGAAATAATAAAAGTTACAATGTTTCAATATAAAGAAAGATCGGATACAAAATTCGATAAGAATCATGAATTCAAGAATTTATTCTTAAGTCTTTTACTAATATACTATGCATAGATGCATAATAAACATATCATTTCCGTATTTTCATTACTGAATTCTAAATCACAGCTCTGAAAGGTAATAGTACTAAAATGAACACATTTCTCTTTTTTTCACACCTTTACACACTATCATATGCAAACGCTTAATATAAGCCAGAAAACTAAAACTTATTCTTCCATATTACCATTTTGATATACATCCTAAATCATACCATACCAAAATAATAAATACTGAGTAAATTTCTTAATTTTTTTTTCACATACAACTACAAAAAAATGTCTTGTTTGTTTTAACGCTGCATACAAATGCTGGAATTATGCATAACGTGTTTGTAAAACTCAAAGTAACGATTTATTATTCAAATCACACGTTCACTGTTCCAGAAAATACGATTTGCAGATTCGTTGGAAGAAAGCGTAATCTAATTTCAATCCTATTATGAAGCAGTATTGTATTCTTACGTCACCGTAGAATATTTGCCTCACTTTAAATTTACTTGAAACAAACGAAGGGAACATTTCTTTTTTAGTTTTCAGTTCTTTTTCGTTCATGAGAGAAAATCTAAACCTCTTCATCCAATTCGCGGAGCTTGCATTTCAGAAGCGTGCTTTGTTAATGGATTTTGCATTTAAAATTTCTGCTGAAAACTATTTTATGTCAATGTGATATCGTGTTTTGCTCAGCGAGGAAAGCTTCAAGTAATTTCTGTTGTTTTTACCAGCGTCGCATTTCCTTTCGTAAAGACTTAGCAGCAGTTTCAGTTATTCTGTTTTGCTTGGTAATATACTTCAAATAAGTCAAATGCATTTTGGATGTGTAGTAAATAAAATTTCGCACAAAGTCGTCGCGAGCTGTTTTTATTTGTAGTTCGCATTGATGAGATTCTGAACAAGTTTCCAGTCATTTGTCTTTACATTAATAAGTTAAATGCAAATACCTCTGTTATAGAAGTATCAATTACATTCGAACCTCTATATTGCGAATTTTCTATATAGCGAACTTTTTCCTGGAACCAAGAACATTTTACGGTTTTTTTTTCGTAAAATAACCTCTCTATAGCGAAGTGCATTTTCTATATAACGAACTTTTTTTCTTGTGATTCAGTTTTTTCTTATCTGTTTTTGGAAGTATTTCTGGATATTTCACATTATTTTCTATTTTACTACATTTTATGGTGGTCGTAAATCTTGAACTTGTTTTATTAGATGCCTAACTCCCCGAAAGCATTAAAATTCTGAGCGTTTCATCCAAGAAATGAAACCTTTAACCCCCATTGTCCAGTTCAGAAGAAACATCTCCTTGCACCCTCACCAAAGTTGTCTCGTGTCCTGGAGTAATGGCCATTCACCAGTCGTACTAGTAACTTCGTTTCTTGTGGCTTAAGTACTTCAAATATAAATATTTAATTATTCAGGAAGTATATAAATGCATCAAGAAACTTTCCTTGTGTAGTTTCTCTTTCTTTTTTTATATGTAAAACATATAAAAAATATACATATTCATTTACAAAAAAGGTGTGAGTAATTACATTTTTCAATGTATAGTCTTTATGAGTTTAAAATTTGTTTTGTGTCCTTTATAAAAAAAATTAAAAGATGAACCTCTATATAACGAATTTTCCATACAACGGACTTTTTTCGGGATTTAGCGACTTCGTTATATAGAAGTCCGACGATATAATTATTTTTTAATGTTGAAAATATACCTCAATATTCTTTTTTCTTGCTTTCCTTGGAGTTTTTTTATAGGTAAGATATGTAAAATAAATAGATATTAATTTGCAAAAAGGTATGAATAATTACCTTTTTTTAGTATATAGTGTTTATGAATTTAAAATTTGTTTTATGAGGGTTTATAACGTATATGGAAAGATGAACCAATATATAAGGAATTTTCCATATAACGAACTTTTTTTCGGGATTTAGTGACTTCGTTATATAGAGGTCCGACAGTATTTCCATATTTTTCAAATATGGACATTTTCATGTTTGAAAGCCTAAGTACCAATTTGTAACAGAGGTTATCCTCTTTAAATCGGGTTTTTCCATGCAGCCAAAGGAGCACTTTGAGATAGAACAACTCAACCCCACAAATAAACGTCACAACTAAGTAGCATACAAACAGTCAATGAGATACAGAATGGATATTATGTGTATAATATTACCTAGCTAGCTCTGCCTCAATTGAAAACCGCTTTTTACTGAATTTGAGTCTGAAATTCTAGTTGTTTTCTTCCATTATTTATTTCAAATTAGCGACATTCCTACAAAACGTATAATCATGTTTAAAGTTTAATGAGATTTATTATGAATAGCTCCTTTCAGAGTGTGATTTAATGACTTCTCAACTTCAACTTGGTTTGGATCCCCTAAGGAACATAAGCGATCTCCACTTCAGCCAACACGATGGGGCCATAACACGTCAATTCTCTTTAAAAAATATCATTTCTTATTTTATTTTCCTTTGCTTGTTATAAGACTTTTTTGGCATAATCAGCGTTACATTTATTTGAAGGTCTACAGTAGGTGAGCCGTGTAGGAGTTTCTTCCAATGTTCTTGTAAACAACGCCTCTTAGAGCCGAACGAAAACGTTTCCGACCATGGTTTCCCTTGCAAATTTGAATCCTTAGGATGCCCTCTCTATAAAGTTTGTCCCAATAATTTTTGGACACTCTGTATAAAACTGTGTAATTATGAAGTATATTTGAACATTATAATCACTTTTCTAATGAAAGGACATCTTGGACCAAATGGAACTGACACATTGATCCAAAAAACTACACATTGCTATGTGGCTTATCATTTTTATCTTTTACTTCTAAGCAAATTAAAAAAAAACTCTTTCATACTAATATCTATTAGCAACCATACGTTTCTACAAGAGCTTAAGAAAGTTTTGAGATTTTAAATGGAACATGAAATAATATACATACACATTATACATAATAAAAGGATATTCTTTAGGATATGCCACTGTAAATAATAGTAACTATACATCTTTATTCACATGACACCAACCATGAATAATTCTAGTTAAAAAAAAGCAGAAACAAATGATATTCCTTTGCTAATAATGCCTACTTTACACATTCAATTCACTTTACATAATGAATCCTGCATAGAGCAACAATTTCACATCAAATATTAACAAGACCTTGATGGTAAAGTAGCTTTAAATTCCCCCAAATGCGGGAAATTTCCAGGTCAAAACTCAACAGTGCTTAAGGTTTACCATCGCATACTTCTTTCACAATCTACAAGAGCCGGATTTAAACTCTACCACCAAATGAGTCTAAAACGGCATCTAAATTTTTTAGCTGCCTTTCGTAAGTGCAGACACAGTGCAAGGGTAATTTAACCCTTGTTATACACCGGAGATTACTTTATCGGAACATAATGTAAAAGGTCCCCAGCCACTTCAAATTATTACGCCATAATGAGGCTACGAAAAGTCTCTTAAAACACATTCTACATTAATTTTTGATCAGCTTGCCTGAGCCTTTTCTGGCTTTAATTTTATCATTATTCATGAAAGAGTGTAGGGGTAATTACGCAATTGAAGCCAGGAAGAGAAGGTGATGGTTTTAAGCTCGACTGAGGAAGAGTGGAAACTGCCTATTTGTGTAGGGAATTTAGGACTTTATGCATCCCCCTTAATACTCTTGTAGTTGCCCCTACGTTTTAGGATTTTTTTTCCGTGGGAAATAACTTTTTTATTGTGAGGACATTGCTTACGCTTTTGAACATTTTAAATGCTATTATCTGCCGTCAGTTGCTTAACTTTTGTGTCGGGAAAGTTTTAGATGTTCTTCGGTAATTCGGTGAAGTGTAATTTAGAGTGGCTTATTAATGTTTTTCGGGGAAAGATAGCTATTATTTATGCTCCTAATGAGACTAGTTGAGAGTGAGTTTTAATTCTTTATTTGTATAGAATTGTATTTTCATAAACAGTAATATCGCTATGATTTTTATCTAGATGTTGGCTTTTGTAAAAATGAATTAGGATAAAAGTATTACAGTCTATGATAGCAAATACCATTGATATAAGCACACTTTTAAGAAGCTTCTTACTTCAGGTATCCGACTACGTTCGGAACCGGGATTTTAAAAAAGCGCATTAATTAATAATTTTCATGATATTTAGTGTCACTTAGATTAGAATACCCGTATAAAATTGTTTTAAGGACATTATGACAAAAAAGATTATTTAAATACAATATTTTGGCAAAACATTAACTTAGAATAACCTTTTTTCAAAACATTCTCCTTTTATAA
Organism: Trichonephila clavipes; assembly: GCA_019973935.1. Classification (NCBI taxonomy): domain Eukaryota; kingdom Metazoa; phylum Arthropoda; class Arachnida; order Araneae; family Nephilidae; genus Trichonephila; species Trichonephila clavipes. Next base: position 337,298 of record BMAU01003820.1, read on the forward strand.
AAAAAATGATTCTATAATAATACTTTTTTGCTTTTATAAAGTAAAAACTTCTCCAGAGAGTCTGAACAAGGATGATTGAAAAATCTTCATTATTTTCAGAGTTACTACCAATTGAAATAATTATCGGCGTTTTTTTCTTAAGGTATCCGACTACGTTCGGAACCGTGATTTTAAAAAAGCGCATAAATGGGTAATTTTCATGATATTTAGTGTCACTCAGATTAGAATACATGCATAAAATTGTTTCAAGGACATTTTGACAAAAAAATTATTTAAATATAATATTTTGGCAAAACATTTACTTAGAATAATTTTTTTCCAAATGTTCTCCCTTTGTGAAAAATGGTTCTATTAAAACAATATTTTAACTGTATATTGCTCAGACCTATCTATAGAGGCTCAACGAGAAGTTTTGAAAAATTCACATTATATATTCGGAGTTACCAACAATTGAAATAATTATTGGCGTTTTTTTTCTTAAAATTGCTCCCCTCTGTTGTCGTAAAATATGAATAAATCAACAAGCTGTAAGTATATCAAAACTTTTGGATTAAATAAAAGCTATTAAGTGTCTTACAATAACATCTCTTGATCACTTAGAACAGGTATACTCAAGATTTTTTTTCTGCTGAACCGCATATATATGTCAGCTATTTCAAGCATGGTGCAAACATATGTTACTAATTTCATGCAGGCCGCATCATTATGATAAAGAAAGGAGGGTGAGTGATTGAGTGAATGTAAGATTGTATGGCGCAAGAGCCAATTTTGGCTATACTGTGCCAAACATTTTTTAAAAAAACTTAAAATGTTTTATAAAATATGTAAAAATAATGACAATAGTTTTAAAAAGTTAAAATTTCAAATCACACAAAACCGTTATCAAGTAATTAAAGAAAATAAAATTTGATGGTGAGTTCCCCTACCAAGTCAGACCATATCTTAAAATAAAAACATTGAAAAAGACGCATGGAACATGTTAGTTTAAAACAAAGGCAATACATGGTATAAAAAATTAGTTTCTACTTTTCCTGAATCGGGTGGGAGTTAATGCGCGCATATATTCATGTTTATAAAATATTCTTATAAAACATTCTTTCATGGTAAATTTATCTTCAGGATTTGGCTCTAGTTCCTCCGCTTCCACATCATACATAATCATATCCTCGTCATCTGTTGTATATTCTATAGGTCCTGACTTTCTGGGTTTATGTTTAGCCATTTTTATTTCTATTTCTGGTTTCTGTACTTTTGGGTGCTTTTTTCTATTTCTTGAATTTCGTTTTACACACTGTGGGATTTCAGGTGCATTAGAATGCTCACTATTGGATGTAGTAGGGACAGACTCTGGTAAGGGAACTAATGATTGAATTTCAGTTGAAAGTGCAGCAAATTTATTAGGAGTTGTAAGAGAGAACGGGTTTCAGTTTCTAAAGATGAAACAGAAGTATTTAGGTTATTGCCAGGGGAAGCAGTTGTAGTAGTAGGAGGAATGGGTATTTTTAACAAAGACTCACTTTGTATTGTTGGTATTATTGCAGATGGGAAAGGAAATAGATGTGCTTGAGTAGATGAAGATGACGTGGAGACGGTAGACACTGAAGACGAGGTACTAAGCATCAGATTTTCAGAAGATACGGGTTTCAGGCAATGTAAAGGTGGACATATTATGTTTGTTATATTTGGATCTGTTTGGATAGTTGTGGATATAGTTGAAGATTTAGTAGCCTGAGCATACATTTGGGTTAACTGAGGAACTATTAATTTGCGTGCTTCAAAATAAGATACGTTTTTATTGGTTTTAATTTCTTGGATCTGCTTTTCTAATTTCCATTTTGGGCATAATTTTTAATCTGGAGGATGAAACTGGGTACAATTAACACATTTCGGCTCTAGAGAACAATCCGTGGAATAATGCCCAACGGAAGCACATCTAGAGCATGTTAATTGACCGCTGAAGGAGGTTTGGGAGTGGCCGAACCTCTGGCATTTGAAACAGACCAAAGGGTTTGGTATATAGGGACGGATTTTACAATTCAGATATCCAGCTTTTATTGTGTTTGGTAGTTTTGGGCTATTAAATGTTCAAATTAAATGTTTTGTGGGGACAATTGTAGAGTATTTTTTATTGTGATTCTCCTGACCTGAGTTATACCCTGATCAGAGAAACCTTCAAGTATCTCTGAATCAAGAGCTCCCATCAAGTCAGGTTAAAAAATAACACCGCGACAGGAATTCAGGGTTTTATGCGGACTTACTGTTACAGGGTTATTAAGAAATGAATTCGCGAGAAGAAAGGACTTGGTTTGTAAAGCTGACGTAGTTTCTATTAGCAGATCCCCGGAACGCAATCGTTTTACGGATTTCGGTTCACCACGTATTCCGATGAGGGTTTTATGGGTAGCAAAAGGTCATATTTTTGACGTCATTGTTAGGAAGTGAAATAAGTAAAAATAGATTAAGTGCAGAAAAAGAATCAATGTTGAGAGTGGGCAATATGATGCCTTTACCCGGGCACAGCAATATTGGATCCATAAGCGTGTAACACAACTTCGTCCTGTCTTGCCTCCCCCCACCACGGAGTCCAACAAGGGAGGCAGTTTGCCAGTCATCTGGCAAAACCAGGCAGTGTGCCAGTCATCTGGCAAAACCAGGCACGGCGCTTACCTGGAGTACACCCAGAATATAGTGATACAGCATCAGGGTGAGGATCCAACGGGTAAACCCGACACCCCTTATCTGCAGCACTAACCCTACAGCAGTGTCTCTTTGGGGACACCGAAGAGAAGTACCACCAGCCGATTTACAGGAGCGGGCTTACTCTTGTCTCCCGTCTACAGTGAAGCGTGGTCCAAAGGTATTCCCAAGACACCATTTTCCTCCTTACGGTACACCGCACACGACAAACATACGGTTCGGAAAACCAACGTTGTTTTAGTCAAAAACAAATAAAGTAAAATAATCAAAACATTTAAAGAAATCCAAGAAGTAATAATACAAATACCAAAAAAATAATCGAAAAAATTACGAAAGGATTAAACTAATTTAATGTAATGCAAAAATGAATACAAAAATGTTAATAATGAGAAATGTAATTAAAACAGATCAATTAATTATACACATGTATTTCGAAATAATTGTCTGTGGTCTCGACGTGAAATGAAGAAAAGGGAAATTTGAATGGCAAGAAAGAGGGCTGAAAATAAAGATCACTAGGGAACCAGGGTCGTGATACCCGTGTTTACCAAAGATAATAACCCCCTGGGAAAAGGAAAGGATCACTAGAGTACCTCGAAATTGTGACACCCGTACTCACTCAAAGAAGGTGAGCCCCCGAGGGGAAAAGAAAGGAGGAGGAAGGGGTTAAAATGTTGAAAATTGATCCAGATATTTTAACTCCTCTGATTTGTTTTTTAATTACTATTTTTTACCTTTTATTTTTGTCATTAAGACCGAACTAAAAGCATTTAATAAACACTCCTCAATTTCTGCATCGCAGTAAACAGTTTCATGTGATTATCAATAATATATTAAGCTTCATAAGATGTCTTTATTACTGCTGTGGCAATATCACTGACAAAACACTTTGTTTCTGCTGCAAAGATTATGGAAGAAAGCCTATTTATTACTTATTGAAAGAGATCTTGGATTAAAGTTGTCCTTGAATGACTCCTGCTTATTGACATTTTTTTAAATACAGCACTTTCGTGACAAATCAAATAATTACTGATCCATATATTTGTATTTCACCGCAAAATAGCCAAACTTCAATCGTCTTGAAACGACGATTTTCTTCGAATATTTTTCGTTTGCAAGGTATGAAGGATAGTTAAAAATTAATTCCATCCATAAAGCTGTCTCTACTCCACTCCTGTCTGTTATCACTAACCGTGAGCGTTACAAAAAAAAATACACTCAGGAACATTGAAAATAGCGACCCAAGAAGAAAGCATCGGATTGAAATGAAATTCAATACACATAATGACACGAATGAGAGATTCACTTGATATCAAAAACAAGACAATTAAATGAATACAGGGTGTGCAACGACACAAATACTGGGGAACTAAAGTAGCGCGTTGGACCACCACCAGCTGCAATTCATGCCGCCACAAGGTCCGGCATTGAGTTGATTAGACACCTTATGTTGTCCTGAGGCAGATGAGCCCACAAATCTAGAACAGCCAATTCTTAATCATGTACAGAGTGACACGATGGCATCTGCCGTTTTAGCTGATCCCACACGTGCTCTACAGGTTACAAATTGGGGGAGAGGGCCGGCCATGGAAGAGTCTGAAAATGACGTAGGAAGTCTTGAGCAACTATTGCTGTATGCGGACGAGCATTATCTTGCTGGAAAATTGCTTCTGGGAGACCATTTAGGAAAGGTCCTACATGGGGTCAAAGAATATCATCAGCGTAACGTTGGCCCGTTAAGGTTCCATGCATCACAATTAAAAGTGGAAGTCTATCATAGGCTATGGTCCCCCAGACCATTACACCAGCTGTGCGGGTAGTGTGACGTAGAACATTGTGGGGGAATTGTACCGCTCACCAGGGCTCCTCTACACCCGTACACGGTTATCATCTGTCCCCAAAACAAACCGGGATTCATCACTAAACACAACCTTTTGCCAATCTGTGGCATTCCACATTGATCTGGCTTGACACCACTGTAGACGCAGTTGCCGATGTTCCGGTGTTAAAGGGGAGTGCACGGAAAGGGCGCTTGGAATTAAGACTTTCTTCTGCAAGGTGTCTGGAAATTGTTTATGGAACAATTGCTACGCCTGCGTCTGCTCGTATCGTTCAACGATGCACTGTAGGCTCCACAAGTGCTTGTCGCACGATCCTTCGATCCTCTCTTCTCGTGGTATTCCTGGTCGCTCCAGACCCGGTTTTCCGCACGTGGGTACCTTCTCGTGTTCACTGCTCCCAACAATTTCTAACGGCACACTCCGAACGATCCATTTGGCCAGCAACACGGCGCATCGACCAGCCTGCATTTTTCATCCCTATGATCAGGCCTCTTTCAAACTCGCTAAACTGTGAGAAATGTCTTCTAGCACCTTTACCAAGCATGTTTCGCTTACCAAACTCTTCCTACAATCGACGGGTAATCGTCACGTTTATGAATCTTCGAATTTGCGCCGGCTTATAAAGCCCCCTCTTCGTGATTGTAGCGCCACCTCGGCGTGTATGAACATGCGTATTGGCACAAAACTTGGATCATTTGCATATCTTATTACGCTGTACTTATTTGCAAAGTTTCGCGATGGTACTTAGCTTCCTTCTTGGGTCGCTATTTTCAATGTTCCTGAGTGTATATATATCTTTATATATAAAAATCTTCTTTGCGTGTGTTTGTCACTAAACTCCTCCTAAACGGCTGGACCGATTTCGATGAAATTTATTGTGTGGGTTCAAGTAAATTCGAGAATGGTTTAGATTCACAATTCGGCCCGATATCGCAATTAGTTAAAAAGATATTCATTAAAAACATTCAAAAAATACAACTCAACATTCACCTGCATTGTTGTAACAACGCTATTGTTATAAAATAAAATTTCCTTTCAACTGAATGCTTTAACACGTGAGAAAAAAACCGTTTCAAATTTTGACATAAATCGCCAACGTGGCTGTATTTGTAATTTTTTAAATAATTAGTTTTAATCAATTAATTTTTATTAATTATAATTAAAGTATTGTATTGTCATCCGAAATAATTATGTACATTACATTTCATCTCAGTTGAGCGCTTTAAAATGTATTTTATTAATGATTGAAAATTCCACCAAGAAAAAGAAATAAACAAACAAGCAAACTAATAGAATATGTATAGAGATCATGAGCTAATAGTAGGAATTGAAAAAGCGCAAGTTGGAGTAAAAAATTGTTTTTTCAGCCAAACTGGCCAATCCCGGTATTTATTCTTACGGAAATGCAGACGATTCACGTGTTTTAGCATTTTTAATTAATATAATTTCAAATAAACTTTATATATAATTCTTCAGTGCGTGAACTCATCCTATACGGCTGGACCTATTTTGATGAAAGTTTTGTCTGTTCCAGTGGACTCGAGAATGGTTTAGATTTATAATTCGGTTTAGAAATGTTTATTTAATTAATTTTTTATTTATAAATTGTTGATCTTGGAATGTTTTACATTGGATCCGGCAAACAACGCTACGATCGCAGTATCGAATATTCAAAAATATTTTATTATAATTCAAGTTGGTACCGACAGTTGGTGCTGTGATCATTTCAGGAAAATATTTTGTCACTTCGTGTTATTATTTTGTTGAAAAAAGTCGTTTATTAATTAAATTTTTACATTCAGATGTAATTAGTGTTTGAAGAGTTTTGAAGTGTGCATAAAAAACTATACATTCTCCAAATTTAGTATGCAATTGAAGTGAGTATTTTACATCATTTTCTTTTAAATTTACACATGCGTTGACAACAATTATCCTAACTTACAAATCTATTTGTGTAGCTAATTGATTACACACATTATTAAACTTTTTGTATTTAAAATTATTTCTTATCGGAAATAGTTTGTGAGTGTGTTCCACTTCTAAGCAGCCCAGAAGTATAAAACTTGGCACATAATTACATTGTAATAACTTTTTAATACAAGTTTTACTCAAAACGGTCCAGATTGTTAAAGCTTATTCATAACAATTTGAATTTTTGAATTTAAAATTTGTGTACAGGGCAACGTCTGTCGGGTCCTCTAGTATATATATACATATTAATTCGCACTCGTACGACATCGTCAGCAAAAAGAAAAAAATTGATATGGTATTTGATTTCTTGACACCAAATTTTTAATATATTGTTCTTAAATAAGTGAATTTTCCACAGCAATGGTCAGTGACCTGGCCACTTAAGGGAACCACGACATGCTCGAAAGAGTAAAATGCCAAAATTAAGACCCTTTGTTTATGAGACATATATCATTTGCAATTTCCAATAGAGCTTAGATTTTTTACGTTCTTAATAAAGATAATTTAATTATTCTGTAAAACTACAAAAATAACTTTTTACTCCAAAAGGTTTTTTTTTTACTACTTAATTAAAGTAATACATAATTTTTGAGAACTCGTAATATATACTTGTGTTTAGGTACCATTTTTAAAAAAGTATCCTTTTTTATGCAAAATATATTTTACACATATATAAAACAATACATAGAATACAGTGAACCCATTTTTTTTTAGTAAAATGTTAGTATAGTTTCTTTAAAAATTATGAAACTTTGAAATTTGAAATTTTTCATTTTTCTGCTTTTTTATGCATAAAACTATTTTTAAAAAATTAGGCATTATCTTAATAGAAAAAAAAAATAGGTTGACTATATATGCATAGGCATCTTGTATAGAAGTATAAAAAATCTGGAATCATATAGAGCAATAGTTTTTTTAAAAAATGTACCTAAATGCAAGAAGATATGCTTTTGAGAAAAAAGGAAAAAACTAAAAAAAAACTATATTTTCATATATTATACACTTGATTAGTATTTGCTTGCCTATTTTTATATCACTAATAATAATCCTTGATCATTTTCTAGAGTTACAAAAGTAATTTTAAATTCATATGTCTTTTTTCCCTTTGATTTAGTTAACATGAGCATAATCTTCGAGATCTTGTAATACATATTTTCATGTATTTCTTACAAAAATATTCCTTGAATATACAAAAAAATTTACACGTATATTTAGAGCAACATATCAAACATAATGGACCAGTTTTTTAACGAATTAATTGCGTTATTTCTTTAAAATAATCATAAAACCTTAAAATTATGAAAATCTTAATTTTTTTTGCACGTATAAATTTATTTTTTTAAAATTTAGACATTACATACTAAAAGATATTTTGTTCACTATACAGAACGTTCATATAGATCAAACACAGGGGAAACTACATATTTAAAGTTCAAAAAGGTGCGTCAAAAAGGGCGTGGTCATTTGTTTACTTTTTTATTTTTCATATTTTAGGGCTATTTTATCAACAAACATATAAGTATTGATGGGGGGCCGCCTTTCCCTAGGGATTACAACAGTAATTTTTACATCGGCTCTGTTGTTGTTTACAAGAAAAGGAATTTCTCACCCCACCAAAAAGGGTGACGCGTTTCCCACGCCTGGAAGAAGGCAATGTACCCATAAATACATCATGGTTTGGGTTGTTTGGGAGAATTTCCCGCGTTTTGGGGGAGTCATGGACTGCGAGAAGATATCCCTCCGCTGACTCCAGTCCAATCAGAAAAGCTGATTGTGTTTCGGAAAAGAATCCTCTCCAGAATACAGAAGTAAACCGCCGCGAAATATAAGCGCATGCACGACGAATTTAGACACTCTCTGACACAAATTTTATCACCGATTTTGGTCTGACGACCCTTTTTACGAACACCGAGGTTGGAGACTCGAGATGGCACACCAAGATTCCTCTCTCTCTCAGATCCTAATTCAGTTAAGTAATCATGTATATCCTTAGTATTTAATATAATTTCAATCTTATTGTAAATAAATTAAGTGTTAATTTAAAGAACGGCTTTTTAATTTAGTGTCCTGTTTTATTTGTCTTTAAAAGATCTAATGTTTAAACGTAAACTATAGTGTGACGCCAAATGATAAATTAGAACCTGGGTATTATAAAATGGATCTAACGAAATAAATTAATCAATTTAACATTAAGTTAACCGGGCGTTGCATTAGTATTATACATTTTTAGATTCAGAAAAATAAGCACTATTTTTTAGAACTAAAATTGAAAAATCGATTTTTTCGAAGTATACGATGTCCCTGTTCTCTTAAAAAGGTTCGAGGGACCGCAGGTTGAGAACCACTGATCTAGACCCAAATATTAATACGAACTCTAGTTCTTTTCAACTTTTTCTGCCATTTATATATAAATGAAACAGAACAAAGTACAATAGAGCCCCCTACGAAAGTAGGTTTTAGGCTCCAACTAGTTTAATACGTACGTGACGTCAGTCAAGCTTTGGAATATTCATTTATTTTCTTTCAAACTCTGTTAACTATTTTGTCCACAGAAACTTTCAATATAAATGGAATTTCTTGGCAAACTAATTTGAATTATAAATTAGAATAATTGTAATTGTTTATTTTTAAAGTTTCCAGAGTTTTCATAAACTAAAGAATAATTAATAGCAACCAAAACAAATTTTTTCAAAACAGAGTATTTATTATATGTTGATTTTTCATAATTACTGCTAAAACTTTTCATTCGCATCAAATATTTCAATAAGAATCAATACACTATTTTTTTTTAAATTAGTGCTTTCTTATCCTCATGGTTATTTACGCAAAACATTCGAGTAGCAATCAATATACAACTCATAATAGCCCCTTCCAGCATACATTTTTAAACTCACCGCCATTTACAATCTTTTCATAAACTTACGCAAAGTAATGCAATAACAATCAATGCAACTCATTTTACAGCCTAATTATTTCTTTCATCGCAAATTCTTCAATTTAACGACCTCCATAACCTCCCGACGCTCTATCAATATTCAATAGCGAACCGTTCGAAAATTACTCGCAAAGTATTTTCCAAAACTTCTCTCCCGTCTACGCTCCAAGAATATCGCACACTCTAAATTCCAAAAGAGACAATCTTTTAAATTGAATATATTTCCACCCTAACAGGCCATCCTTTTAAATTGTGTTGTGGAACACTATTTCATTTGCAAGGTTTCCACGGAACTTATGTATGCAGTGCAAGAACTTGTACTTGGTGGAAAACAATTAATAATTCAACTGATTGCATGTTGTCATCTGTCATTATTGAACGACCAAGAATACCTCAAGATGTTTCGTATTTTCCTTCAGAGTTATTATCAAAGACGTGACCTAAAAGTGCAAGACGTGTTTTGATTTTGTTTTGCACGTAGTAAGGCTTTGCGTGAGTTTTGTGAACGAAAATTAACCAATGCGAGCTAATAAAGGAGGTTATTTCATTATAATTTACTCCAGCGATTGTTGGTTGAAGAAATTAATGGGAAGAACTTTTACTTTAATTTGATTTCGAGTGTCAGTTGGGGGTTTAAAAATGATTTCTTACGAATGACGAGCAATATGTTTTCTTTTTTGTCTTCAGAATTATATTCTCTAAAAATAAGTGGGAAGTTTAAAGTGTTGAGTTTGTTTACATGATAGCTATTACATATTAGTTTGTTTATTACAAAGTTATAGTTTACGTTCTCAATAAACTAGTTTATTCTAAACACATTTTGAAGGATAATGAGAGATAATTACTATACTCCAACACCACGAATGAAACAGTTTCTGAAATATATTGACATTTTTGCTCTTATTAAATATACATACATTTAGTTATTTTCATTTTTAAGATATTTAGAACATAAATGTATCAAAATTATATACAAGATTTTAAAATGTATTCAATTTGCTTAACGGTAATTTGATTGCCAGTAATGTGTTTTCTAGTTTCAAAACATGACGAAAACGAAATTATTCTCTTAAAAACAACATAAATTTATTGGTTGGATACTTAGTTTAAGTAAGAAGTAAAACTTTTTAACTACGGAGGTATTTTGATCCCAGTTTTAAATGAAAACTGAATTATTAATTACCAAAACAATAGAAAAACAATTAAGACTGTAATGGTGGAAGTCCGCCAGCGAACAAGTCAGCATCACGCCAAATTAGCACCAACTGTTATTCTTTCAATGGAAATATTGAATTGAATGTATTATGTATTAATAAACTTTAAAAGAAGCACAAAATGTACTTTAAATATATGCTACTTGTGATAAAACTTAACCTAAATTATGTATTGAAAACAAATTTTATATTCAGAATATATTTGGTTGTTATGCTAATAATAGAACTGTTAATACACTGCTGGCCACCGTAAATGCAACACCCTGAAGGAAGCATGCAAATAAGATGAAATTTACAACGTGCATTAGCGGAGGTGAGATATGCAAATGATTAGAATTTCAGCGCAGATATACATAGCGCGCGCCTGTGGCGCCACCTCAAAGCGCTATTTAAGGCTTGGAGATGTCGACGATTTCAAGTTCGGCAGTTGTATTTTTCTTGTGTTTTTTTTTCAAAAAATGACCAGTTATGTCTCGTAGAAAAAAACGATCAGCTTTTGATCAAGTATCTGGGTTCGACAGAGGAAGGATAGTGGCCTACCGAGATTATGGATCATCTTTCAGGAAAATCGGTAGTCGTGTTGGACGAAACCAAACAACTGTAAATATGTGAACATTCGATGCAGGAGTGTACGACGGAGTGGTCGATCGCATCCACCTCAGTGCACCAGTTCATGGGAGGACAGACAAATTGTGCGCATGGCAGTGACGGGATCGCTCAGTCACATCATGAACCGTAGCACAGCACATTGAGTCTGTAACGCATCATTCAGTGTCTGCGCGTACCATTCGACGCCGCTTACAGCAGGGTAGTCTACTCTGGCTACTGATTCTGGCAGGAACCACACTTCACAGAAGTCTATAAATTTAATCATTTGATACTTGGTCAACATGTTATCTTAAAAATAATTTTTTTTGTGCTATCTCTTGTCTTTCTTGTTGTTGTATTCACGGTGGCTAGCAGTGTACATGTAATATGTATGTGGAGTCGCAACGACTTATTGATTTACATACAATTGAGTCCAGTACTAGAAATCAACTATTAAAGCATTTTATAAAAAAAAGGTTCGAAAAATTGTGAAATGATAGCTAACTTGTAAGATAACCATATTTATTTTTGAAAATAATTTCTATGTAATATGAAAACACTTTTATTTAAAGAGCTACATTATATAACATTCTTGTAGATTATTTTTATACTGGATAAAATATTAAATTCTGCACAGTATAAATGCAATGATTCAAGCAAAAAATTTTTCTTCGAGGGTTTTAATTTATTATGGCCTTGACTTTGCGTGATAGTTAGTTTCCAGTTTACCCGCCAAAAGTGAATTTAACCATAAACACCTCTACCAAAAACTGAAACTTCAGTGTTTTAAAAACAATATAATTTAACTTTGCATCACACCCCCGTGTGTGTTTGGATCAATTAGAAGAACATTTATTGGAAATAATGTGATTTCAATAACTGCAGGTTGACCAAGTCTAAAAATAGTCGAGATCTTTTGAGCAAAAAGATAATGCTTTTGTGAACATCATGCATACCGCGTGTTAATGTCTTGCTTTGTGATATCCTGCCTGTTTTATGTTTGTGTTGTGTTTTCTACGTAACTAAAAAAATGCGGACTTTTAATTAACAAGACGTTTCGCGTCTTCAATTGTGCCACGACAATCCCCAGAAATCAACTCTTAATAATTAAATGCTTTAAGACTGTCTTCGGTTAATATTAAAGAATAGGACCCAAATTCGGAATATTTATTCAGATATCAAAGTACTCAAACATTAATATTATATTCTGGCTTCACTATCCTGCATAGAATCACTTATTTTATCATACTACTCATCATTTGTATCCGAGTTGACACATATTTTCTTTTATAAAATGTGTTTTGCATTTTTTTTTACTTTACCGTAATGTAAATGAGCTCTCCCTTTACATGTTAAAAGAAAAAAACTAATTATTTATGAAATATTTTGAAATTTTAAAAAACGCTATATTATAAACAAATGCATGAGTTACGATGTCACATATTTTTTATAAAAATTGAGACATTTTATCGGTTCGAAAATGTGTTTCGCGTTAAGTCCACACTTGTACATACGGCGAAAACAGCCTTAAACTAAGTTATAAGTGTTTCATATATATTCGAAGTAAATGTAAAGCAAATAAATAACCCACACACGATATTTAAAATAACCAATATTATTTATTTTCAGAGTTTTAAATAGAAACTTTAGCTTTTAAAATCATTAGCCAAAAACTGTTTTGTTATTTTGGGAGAGGCAGAGAAACTACAGTTGTTAATGTTAGATGTTTTTTTTTTTATTTTTATAAAAAAGTAGATGATTTATGGAAGAATTGTACCCGTTACACACACAAAACACACACACACAAACAATTTGAAAGTTCTATTTTTTCTATTTCTATCATGTTTCATACCAGTCCTTCTAATTGGCAATAGTAGCTTCTGATTTTCAGTTATTTTATACAGCAAAATTTCATAAGAAAAGGTTTTTAAGGAGCCAATACATAGGAAATCACGGGACTGATAAATCTTTAAAAAATGGGTTTTTCTAAAAAAATTTAAGTGGAACACAAAATGTTCTTATTATAGCAATCAAATTCTAACAATTCTCATGTAAATGGACGGCTTTAAATTTTTCTCTTGAGAACAGGACTTATTTCATAGCGATTTTACTGTAAGATGTTTGGGAATGCAATTTTGTCTAAAGTTATATTATACATTTCTTCATAAGCTAAGAGTTGCTGAGGATATTTTTATTTCTTTTGGTTGTTTCACTGAAAGAACAAATATTGTGAAAATGTCATAACATTGCGAGCTACAATTTCAAGCTTCGTGTATTAAAGAAATTCTGTACCAATAATACCTAAGTGCTTTACTTTAGGATTTTATGTTTTTATTGATAATTAACATTTATTTTGGTTGTTCTGGCATTCAAAAGTCAATTTAACACCCTTTGTATTAACCTTAAATTTGTCATAAAATAAGGAATATGTTTTTGATACTTCTGTTGGGGTTTAAAGTATAGCTTTTGTCCAAAATCATGAGAGCTCTCGAATTACTTATTCAAATAAGTAAATGCTTTAGGAAACTACTTTAAAGCAGTGCTACTCAAACTTTTAATATTTGCAACCCAAATTTCAATCATAACTTTCTTCTTGCCCCATTAATAAGAGTATTTTGAATGTAACAATATAATGTACTTTGACGCTAAAGCTACAATACTATTTTAATTATGCACCGTAAAAATCATAACGTAGTACGTGCTCGTTAAATCAGAGGGTCCGAAACTTTGCGAGCTGAATCACGAGTGCAGGGGACTGGAGAATATATCCCTCCCCTTTAGTTCCATGCCTAAATTGTGGAGGTGGGTGTAGGAGGTGTCGCCATCTATCGTCCTTTCTTTAAATTTCGCCGAGCTAATTCGTACTGTCACTTGTATGGTGCTCAAGGCCAATGACAGGCGTACTTCTAGCCCCTTGCTACGATGAATTTCGTCGGTCTTGATCTGACTACGTCAGAGAGGTGGCATTAGCCACAACACAAGAAAACCACGCAAATCAGCAAGATAAGTATTAAATTTTGTAATGTTACTTTTGAGTGTTAGATATTTCAAGTAAGTTATTTTTCAGCAATAGAGAATATTTATTCATTATGTTACTTTTAATTTCTAATTTTTAAATTGGAACAGTCTGTAATAAATATGCAACTTGTTTTTTTTTTTTTTTACTATTATGTCAGAATGTACCTTGTTTTACTTGCTTTTCGTAAATTAAATAATTTTTAAAAATCTCTTATTTTCGACTCTTTGACTTGTTCACGCCCCCTGCGTTTAGTTATTACTCCGCTCTAAGGAAGCGCGCTCCACAATTTTAGAATTGCTGCTTTAAGGCAGTGCTTCTTTAACTGTGTGGCACGCCCCTCTAGGGGGCGCGAGCATATTGAAAAGCAGAAAAAACAAAAGATTATTTAGAAAAATTATTAATTTATTGAAAATATAAACAGACAAAATACATCTTGACATAATGAAATAATTTACACTGATATAATTACATTTATAAATGTATCAGTACTGAAAAATGTATAATTTATAATTAATTTAATAATACAAAGTTAAGTAGAAGCTTAATAATCAGCAGTGAACTCACAAGCTTGTTATATATAAAATGGTGTGGAAAAATTAACACTTATCTTGATAACTTGTACAATTTATAATTAATCCCTTAAGTGTGGACTAAAAGTTACGCAGTTCACTCCACAATGCCACCGTTATGCGCACATGCATGCGTATGTGGCGCATTTGGGAGGGGGGGAAGAGGAAGGGAATAAACAAG
The DNA here is from genome assembly GCA_019973935.1 of Trichonephila clavipes. Classification (NCBI taxonomy): domain Eukaryota; kingdom Metazoa; phylum Arthropoda; class Arachnida; order Araneae; family Nephilidae; genus Trichonephila; species Trichonephila clavipes. Next base: position 352,313 of record BMAU01003820.1, read on the forward strand.
AAATTATCTGGAATAATTAAATCCTTCGCAAACATTGTTAAGACCCTTTTATTGTGTTCCAAAGCCTTCGGAATACTTTTATGGATAGCAGTGAACAGAAAAGATCGTATTTCGGAAAGACGTATATATACGTCGACGACAATTTACGCACTGGGTAAGCGAGACACCGGCGGGGGAGAGGTAAAAATCATATTGTAGCTTTGGCGGCAAAGTATAGTATTATTGAATTCAATACATGGTTATTGTATGAAGGGGGTGCGATGAAAATTGTGATTGAATATTGGGTTGCAAGTATTGAAAGTTTAAGAAGCACTGGCTTAAAGATATGTCTTCCCATTGCGACATTTTGGCCAGTAAATTGGAGTTTTGCTGCTTTGGAACATTGTAATATTTTCATTGATTCTCGGTAATCTTTATTAATGAAAAATAATTTGTAATACAGAAATAACAATCTTAAATAACTATTTTAAAACAGTCAAACAGTTAAATGTATTTGTAGATACAGGTAAAAGAGAAAGAAAAAATTTTACTAGGCATAATTATTTTTTTGTAACAATTCATGGTTTTAAAAGATTTAAGTGCCGCAATCTTCTACCCAAAAGGTCGTGGCTTGCTAGTCCCTGACCTAAACCATCGTATGAAATATATACCTATGTAACGCGTTTGGATACCGGTATCCGAACACGTTGAAAAGGACCAAATTCGGACAAGACATATCTTTTCGTTTTCTATTTTATTGAATAGAGCTATCTTTTTTGGCCTTACAAAACATACTTTGTTTTGCTTCTACGCTACCTAGAAGCCAAGCTACAATCATTTTTATTAAGTTAGAAAAACCGGAAGTGGGTCTTAGATCTACCGGAAGTGGGCATTTAAGTTGTTCGAAATCTGGCGTGGCAAGTGAGGTTACTCAAAATATTACATAAAATGTTTGAACCTGATATTTATGCTACTTTCTAGAAAATGTACTAAAATTGTTCTTATAGTACGAATATTACTTGTTATTTAAATAATGATCTCATAAAGAATGTGAATTTTCTTATAATGTTCACTCAATCAGCTCTAAAATTTTCAAATTGTAATAAAATATTAATATTTTAGTACATTCTCTACATAAATGCATCTAGATTGTTTTGGTAATACATTAACTAATATAAGTTTAATACTTTTTATCTAATTGCTCTGAAGTCTTACGAAAATATTGCTAAAATTTAACTTATAATTGTGATTTTTGTGAAATTTAGGCAATTTTTTTTAAATATTAGTATTTATTGGTATTGAGTCCTAAAAAAGCATTTATAATGTTTAAATATGTTATTTTGTCAAAAAGTACTACAAACATGTTCAGATACCTTACAGCATTTAAAAAATACGGTAACCTGCAAATAATAGATGGGACTATAAAATAGGTTTGACTTTAAAAAAAATACATTCAATTCATCAATCGAATCGCTAAGAATGATAGGAAATCCAACATTCCATATGAACCAACTTAACACAAAGAAAATTTCAAAAAGAGAATTTGATATGAGAATGAAGGTCTTGCCGGAAATATGCTACAAAAAAGTTCGAGATTGAATGGAGTCATCTAAACTTCAAGTGAAAATTTTTAATTTCAAAAATTGAAAGCCCCAAAAATTGTTTTTGGTATTTCTTTCCTTCTCTCGTTTCTGCAATTACTTAAAAACGAGTCACGATATTTTGTTTCCAAATCCCATACTTTGATCTCAGTCAGCGGAAGTAGATTTTTCTGCGAAATATCCTTGTGTCCTGGATTGATTTCCTCGTTCCAAAAAGAAATGCACTTTCACTTTATTCTTTAAAATTACCAAGCATTCGTGCAAAATGAAAAGGAAGTCAATCATCTCATGCTCAAAAAACTTTTTTACTGATTGGGACATGCAAAGGCTCTTACATTTCAATCCGTTGATTATATAGATCATGATGAAGTATTTTATCCGATTGCATAAAAAATCTGTTAATCATGGGGGCGGAATTATTTTAAATTGTTAACAGCGACTTTCGTGAAAACTTTGTACAATCATATTGTATTTGACCTTAATAAAGTAAATAAGAACTTTCTTCAGAAAAATTTAACTATATACGTATATATATATATATATATATATATACATTTATGACCAATCAAGCAAGTTTTTTACATGCGGTCTGGTTTGCATCTAATGCCAAGTGGTCAAACTCTAGTGTTAGATCATGAATCGTTTGGATTGACATGGCATTGGTAGATGTTATGAGCAAAATATGGATGTGGTAATTGATATATTAAATATGAAAATTCGAGCTATAAGATATGGATTGTATTCTAGATAAGATACTCTTTGGTGAGTTTTTAATGATTTACGCTATTCATTTGTGAATATACTGTGTTTTTAATTTGAACATTCGGTTTTTAGAAATTTTTAATTTGAACTTTTGGAATTTTTAGTTTGAACTTTCGAATTTTTTAGTTTGAACTTTCGGATTTTTTAGTTTTAACTTTCGGAATTTTTAGATTGAACTTTCGGGTTTTTTAGTTTGAACTTTTTGATTTTAGATATTTTTTAATTTGACCTTTCGGATCTCAAATATTTTTTATACATATACAACTATTTTTTCTACGTATACAACTATTTTAAAGATGGGTGCATCATCTTGGGCGTTTGATGGTTCACCTATATTCTGCACTAAATTGTTTTTAGATTTTAATATTTTAATGTTGTAATATCTTTCAGAATGCAATGGCGAATAGTTTAATTTTAACTTTTGAATTTTTAAAGTATAATTATTTAATTTTAACTTTTTAATTTTTAACTTTAATTTTTTTTTGAAATTTGCATATTTTCCAATTAATATACCAAGTTGCAATAGGGGGAAGGTTGGAGCCATCAAACTAGTTTAACCCCACTTATCAGTCCTAAGTCCGAGATTGCACTTGGATATTTTATAAATTTTTATTTTATTTTATAATTTTTTAATTTTGTTTGAAAACGATCGATTTTTATCTTTTATATTCGCCATTGATATTTTGAAATAGGATTTAGTGTCATAAGATACATATATTTAAATATATATATGTATATATATATATATATATATATATATATATATATATATATATATATATGAATATTTTTAAGGAAAAAATCCTTTTCGGCCGAAATTATGTCGATTCAAGAGAAAGCCCTATATATTTATGTGAAAAGATTTAGAATACATATTAATTGAACTCTCATACAAAAAAAATATTTGATATGAACCTTATTTTGATTTTTTTAAACATTTTTGTGAATATTTGCTAAAATGTTGCCTCATTTTAATGGGCATTATCTATTTTCCTACATATTACCCCCTTAAATTTGCATTCACTTAAGCATCCGGATATTTTTCTCCGTAGGAGAATTTTCTTAAAATAAATGTTGCTCGCTTTTAGAGACCACATTCTTAAGGGAATGAAAATATATTTTCGCTTTCCTTTTCTTTTATATTCTTATCGACTAACGTTTTTACTGTGTAAAATTATTCTACATATTTTTTTGGTAAAGGGTGTTTTTTGAGAGGTATAGAACTTTAAATTGCAATAAAACAACGATGTTTTATTCGAAAGATAATCTTGTGGCATTACATTTTAAATATGATTTCTGGCATAGGACTGCCACGGATGGCTCGGATGTAGTCCAATCTGGACGTCCAAATTTCGATGACTTTTTCCAACATTTGTGGCCGTATATCGGCAATAACACGGCAAATGTTGTCTTCCAAATGGTGGTCAAGCGTTTGTGGTTTATCCGCATAGACCAATGACTTTAATAGCCCCACAGAAAATAGTCTAGCGGCGTTAAATCACAAGATCTTGGAGGCCAATTCACAGGTCCAAAACGTGAAATTAGGTGGTCACCAAACGTGTCTTTCAATAAATCGATTGCGGCACGAGCTGTGTGACATGTTGCGCCGTCTTGTTGGAACCACAGCTCCTGGACATCCTGATTGTTCAATTCAGGAATGAAAAAGTTATTAATCATGGCTCTATACCGATCACCATTGACTGTAACGTTGTGGCCTTCATCGTTTTTGAGGAAGTACGGACCAATGATTACACCAGCCCATAATGCGCCACCAAACAGTCAGTTTTTCTGGATGTAACGGTGTTTCGACATATACTTGTGGATTAGCTTCACTCCAAATGCGGAAATTTTGTTTGTTGACGTAGCGATTCAACCGGAAGTGCGCTTCATCGCTAAACAAAATTCGCTTATGAAAATCGGGAACAACGGCAATCTCGTTTTGGGCCCATTCGACGAATCTACGCCTTGCTTGATCATATTTATAATGTAATGCCACAAGATTATCTTTCGAATAAAAAAAAATTCATGTCAATCGAACAATACATCGTTGTTTTATTTCAATTTAAAGTTCTATACCTCTAAAAAACACCCTTTACCTTAATTTTACCTCTAGGGTAATTAGAAGCCCTTAAAACTTATTTTTAAATAATCGTTGAAACTGGGCTGCTCCCATTGGAATGGCGAAAAATGTAAACAAAGTACTTCGTTTTTGCTTAAAAGGTGAACGTCTGATATAAACCAAAACATATATCTTTTATTGTAAATTAAGACTTTTATTTTTTGATTTGCTAGCCGATTAGAAGTCTCACTGTATACTTTAATATCAATTTATCTCAAAATGTAAATTTCGAATTTCGATGTACCTTTTCTGAGAAACTACTTTTCACAGGTATGTAAATTTTTTATGATATATTTATAATGATGGATAATATGTACTGAAATGAGCTTTTTGTAAAAAAAACTCAAAAAAGTATTTTTTACAAATTTTTCATTTAAAAAAGGGGTCAAATTTCGCAATGTTTGATAAAATATTTCATAAATTATGAAAAAATGCAAAATTAGCTAAACGCTTATTTCAGTCTAATGAGAAAGATGTACTTTTATTTTATGAAAAATTTGAAGCATGTACATGTGACAAATTTTGAGAAAAGGTGCATCGAAAACAGCTAATTTAACATTGTCAGTATATATATAGAGCGAGGTTCCCAACTCCTCTTTTAAGCATTAAAATATAGTACGGTGTTTACGGAATTTTAAGGAATCTCTTTCATTGAGATACTTCATGATTTATTATAACTTAACTTTAGGTACAATTTTAAATCATTAATCCTTACATCAGGATATTGATTTTTAAATTATTTCATGAAACTAAAAGTGATTTATTAAACATTGCTAAAATCCAAAGATAAATTTATAAATAACAAGCAAATAAAGATATATATATATATATATATATATATTGAAATTTAATTTATTATAATTAAGTTCGGCTCAATATTAGAATACTTTATATTTTCAAGTACATAGAGTACTGCGTATATACATTTTTAACAAGCAATATAAGCGGATACTAAACAACACCGATACGTATTTTCAATACTAAATTAATGCTTTTCAAGATCCGTCAAGTCAAAATGTCCAGTATAATACAAATATATATACCTGTAGCTCATAATAAATAATTTCATTACATGCCTAACTTTATTACCAAGTAGATAAACATAATGCTTAACTTAAGTTATGCCTTGTTGTGAAATGTGTAAATAACTTTCAACGAATTTAAACTCGTTTCATTTTAAGATTGAAATATGTTTTGTGTATGGATTTAAAATGTAAGAAAAAACTGTCAACTTACTAACATGATGGCAGTAAAAATATTAAAAAACTCCATAGACCCAGATCAATTCTAAATAGTCCTACCGTTTTTTTCATTTCTCTAAGAAATCTCTCTCTATTTAATTATTTCTCTTTATACTTCAGTTCTTAAATTCCCTTCTTTTCTGCAGCTAGACTTGATCTAGCTCATAACTACTCAATGATTGGTCAAAACTGGGTCGCTGGTTATCATGGGGAACATGGATCGCGAAGCAATCCTTCATCTCCTGTAGAATATGTTCATCGGTTGCCTGATATAGGTAGCAAGTACTGGGTAGGAGAGTTAGGTTCCTAATTGGTTATAGAGTTGAAGGCAAAGGGGTGTGGCTATAAATGCTGCTCTCAGACGAGGTCTGAGTAGAAAAGTTAAGTCCAAAAGTATTGCTGAATCTCTGCTTTGCTATTGGTCGGTAGTGGAATATGAGTAGCCTCAGGATTGGCTACCCTGAGGAGAAGGAATTATGATAAAGTATTGCATAAGTGGGTGATGATTGGTCGGGCTTCTCACCCAAACATAAATGCAAAATTAGCTGACCTTTCTAGTCAGCCAATCGCAGTAACTCCACTCAATAGCAACTCGTCATCAATTCAACTTTTCACATCCAAAAATCTTCTATCTCTAACTCGGACTTCTTTGCTGCAACCGGATTAGCTAGGCTCGTTTCGCCTGTTCCCATCATAAAATATCTTTCTAAGTCTAGACTTTTTCCTCTATTTTCAATCTTTAATTATAACTGAAATTTTAAACACATTAATGTAATTCTTCATATTCTTAATCTATGTTAGTCATATTTTAAATTTTATGAAATACATTATTAAAAAGAGCAAATAGAAAACATTTTTTAAATCATATGAATTGTCGTGAAAAAGTTCAAGTTCGGAAGAAAACTATATTTGCTCCCATCCTACCAAACTACAAATTACTAAAAACGCTTCTTAAAAATTCAGAAGTAAATAAAAAAAAAGCAATTCCTCTTTTATTTGATAAAAATCCCTCGATTTTTTTTTTAAATTATGCAATCATTTTGCTCTTTGTACTACTGTTGCCAGGATAATGCAGGATAAATAAAGGAATATAAATCAAAGTATTTTATAATTAATATTCAAACCAAGTTGATACATTTATCAGAAATAAAATTCTATTTCTTTTTGCTTCAGAAAAATCATATTTATTAATTATGAGTACATTTTATCGCAGCTCAATTTTAAGTTAAGGTATCCCCGACTACGTTCGGAACCGTTTAATGGACATTTTGACAAAAATAATTTATTTAAATATAATATTTTGGCAAAAAATTAACTTAGAATAACCTTTTTTCCAAATGTTCTCCTTTTGGGAAAAATGATTCTATTATAATAGTATTTTACCTGTATATAGCTCAGACCTCTGTACAGCGACTCAACTAGAATTTTTGAAAAAAAGTTTGAATTTTTTTCAGAGTTACCACAAATTGAATTAATTATTCGCGTTTTTTTCTTAAAATTTCTCCCATCTGCTGTCGTAAAACATGGATAAACCCACTTCTAAGTTATATGTTTCAAAAATTCTAGTTGAGCCTCTGTTCTTAGGTCTGAGCTATATACAGGCAAAATATTACTCTAATCGATGCATTTTTTACAAAAGGAAAACATTTGGGAAAAAAGATTATTCTAAGTTAATTTTTTGCCAAAATATTGTATTTAAATAGTTTTATTGTCAAAATGTCCTTAAAACAATTTTATGCATAAATTCTAATCTATGTGACACTAAATATCATGAAAATTATCCATTTATATGCTTTTGAAAATCACGGTTCCGAACGTAGTCGGATAACTTAAAATATTATAATTAAGACAATTTTTTTTCTATTTTAATTAAACCATTTCTCGCAGGATTCTTCCAACCGCTGTAAACATTTCCCATTATGAATATGCTTCACAAACATAAAACGTAAATGGAATATATAGATTTAACCCTGAAGTGAATTCCACCCATGCATATTTTAATGTAATAAAAATATTAAATAACATACATAACATTTTTATATATTAATATTTATAGATATTTTAATTTCTTTTCAAATTTACTTATATCCACTTTCTTTTAGAGCACACTTTCTTTTATTATTAGAAATTTTCTTCAATCTTATTGCCAATTTAACCTAATCTTTATGAAGTTAATAAATAGGGAAAAAATATTGCTCCCAGTGGTGTAACTCCAATATGGTCACGCAAAGTGGTATAGCGATTTATTATCCTCTTTAAATTAAATGACATTTTTATTAGAAAAAAACAGCAAAAAAGTGGACACTTTATTTAAATAGGTTCCATTATTTTATTAATGTATCTTTTTATTTCTCTTTACGCCTTTTTTTACCTCTCTAACTTTTAAAAAGTTTATATTAACTTAAGCTGCTATTTATTTATTAAAAAATTCCAGACAGATTTAAAAAAAGAGAAAAAGATTTTTCGTTCCATAAGAACGACAAAAAAACTCATTTTGCTCATCTTTAGATAAATTTTCTTTCTTGGCAATGCGCCTCAAATTTTATTAAAGTTTTTCCCTTAAAATGTAATTTAATTTCTTCTGCTTTTGTATCAATACATTTCCCTTGTCTGAACACACGAAAGTACCATCAATTACGCTTTTAAAATCCAGTTCAGTGTTCAACAAGGCTATTTTAATCTGAAAATCCGCCTCGGTGCGACGGCCGGGATGATGAAATAAAAAAAAGTTAAATAAAAGCGAATTATTTTTCAAGAAAGTTACACAAATTCACGAGTAGAGAGAGAGGGAAAAAATCCAGCTGAAGCAATTACTGTTCTTCATAATTGATCGTACAAGGTTTTTATCCAAGTCAAAACTATGCTTAATCAATTTTTTTCTTTATTTCGGAAAAAAAAGCTGAAAATTTTACGTTGCGTTGTGTAGTAGCTCAATAAAGCACAGTTTTAGAAAAAGATACAACTATCTTCCAAGACGGTTTTCTAAATAAAAACTGGTTGAAGATTTAATTGCATACAGAAGAGATTGTTTCTTCATATTTATGACAATAATTATTCTGTAATGTTGTTGTTTTCTGATATATCTCGACGTTGGTTTGAAAAATTTAACAAAATGCATTGGAGTAAAAACAAAGAACAAAGTATTAGATAACAAGCTGCACATTTTTCTAAAATTCTAATTAAGATGCCAAACATTTTATATCTGCAAAAAAAATCATGTAATTTACAAATAAAATTATAAAAATCAAAATAGCTAAGTAAAAAAAGAATTTATTGTGAAGTATATTGCTTATAAGATGGGAAGCATAGTGACGAAGCAAAAAAATATAACTATTCCTACACATTTTATGGAGCCATTAAAATGTATAACAAAAAATAATGCATAACTTTTTGCTATTAGAATCCAGCATAAATTAAAGCATATTAATAAAATATAAATAAATTTAGGTATTTAATGATCAAGACAATGTATTAGAAAGTTTATACAGCTACGAAAAATTTTACTAAAAGTACTTACATAGAAAGTTTATAAATAAATAAAAAAAATTATTTCAATTTGTACGAAAGTGTGTATGTCGTATGTATGCTAGTATTTATGTGTGTATGTCGTATGTATGCTATTATTTATGTGTGTATGTCGTGTGTGTATGCTAGTTACTGTGGGAGGAATAGCATTTAACATTCTCTTCAAAAAGTTTTAAATTTGTAATTAAAAATTAAATGGTAAACTTTTTGTTTGCATTTCTGAGCACAAAAACTATTTTACATAATTCATATAAATAGGTTAAAAGTAAAAAAAATGCAAAATCTATTAATTCAAAGATATTTTTATAAATTGCACCATGTCTCCTTAAAATAATCAACACTAAATTTTCTTATTTTCATAGTTATGTAAAAATGTTACAAAACACATTATAGAGCAATATATTTTATCAAAATAATTTTTTATACAATTTTAAACCTTTTGGCCTAGTATATAGAAGTAAAAAAAATATTTATTATCCTTTTTAGAACCATTTAAATATACAGATTTCTCAAAAACATTCTTATCATCTTCTAAATCTTAATTCAATTTCACTTTTACGTCAATAACCCAGCCACCAACATCAGTCATTTCTGATTATTACTTAAAAGAAGAACATCAAACGTCAAATTAATGAGCTAATAGATTCAAATTCACGCTCGAGTTTGACAAATTATTCCCTCAATAAGTTCGGAACGAAAATGAAATTATACATAATGAAGAGTGAAGTATGCTAATATTGTCTAATCAGTCAGTTAATGTACATATGGTGTTCCTTGAGACAAGTACTTCAAGAGCTCGTGATCCGACATCGGCGAAATTTCAACTTTACTTCTGCATTGTAACCCAACAATCATAAGATGTCTGTCGAGTAAATATGTATAAATTAATCTTATCGGTAATTAATGCCTTTTTTAACGAACAAATTGAGGAACTATCTTCATTAATTACCTTCTGACACATATCTTATTTGAGCTAATTAGTAACTTATAAATTTTTACTTGTTTGAGAATGTGGGTATTAAAATTAGGCATTTCTATTTTAATGGTCTTCGTTAGATTTGGAAGGTTTGGATATATCTTTACAAGATATCCTTATAAGGACAACTTGATTTATATTTAAACTATGAAATCGTTAAGAACGTGTGTATTTTCTCTTAAGAAGTAAGTTTTTGAAACAGTTTTCCGGAAATTTAATTTTATTAAGCTCTAGGAGTTAAGTAGCGTGTATTGTGTTTAGAAGGATTTCGTAGGGAGAGAGCTAATTGGATATTTTACTTTGGCGTATAATTCCTAATTTTGGCTACCGCTATTTTAATTTAATATCATTAATATTCTTTTTAAATATCCTTAAAAGAAATGTTTGCAACTGAGGATATTTTTATGAATTTTGCTACATATATTATGTTATAAAATTATAAGGAAGCTGAGACCATAAATTGGTCAGAAACAAATTTTTCCTACATATTAAATAAAAAGCTCAAATATTTATAGCCGCTAAAACTCTGTGTGCTAAATATTAAACAATGTTGCACGTTTTTACCCTGAAAAAGCATTTAAGTCTGTACGTGTAATAATATGTAAGTAAAGAGAGTGGGGTACCGATTTGTGCATCGTCTGTGTTACAGAGAGACTCAAAATGTTGAATTTCTGTACTAAAAGTATTGTGACGACTTACGCGTCTTTTCTTTAACATGTCCTTGGGTTCTTTGGGCCAGAATTAATGGCAACTCTTTTCCAACCAAATCCAAGAAACGAGAAGTGAAGAGATGCAAATAATATAGGATAAATATAGGATCTTAGAGTAAGCGTAATGGCAATGTAAAGGAATGTTAGACAATTGACGTGCGTTGTGGCAGTGGATGATTATTGCAGTTCGTGGTTCAAGATTTAAGTTCTACGTGTCGTGGATAAACATATTGGTGTTCGACTAGAAGTTAAACGTCAAGCTATATATATATATATATATATATATATATATATATATATATATATATACATACCATTATAGATAAAGACAAGTTTATTACAGAATAATATAAGGAAGGATTGGTTATTTATTAGTATATTTGAAGATTAGGCGGTTCGATTATTGAGATTGGTCTGAATTATATTGTGTGTTGCGTATTGCGTCATCGTAGATTCTCTCATATTAATTATTATAATTATATTTTTTAAAAGTTTAAGTTGAATATCTTAATAAAGTCATATTAAGATAATGTATGATTCGAGTTCTTTCGATAATCCTACAGCTCTAGCTCACGCTGATTCTTCGAGGGATGTACTTCCAACGGGAGGTACATCACAGTATGACGATGTCATAATGTTGAGACTTTAATAAAACCTAAATCAAATAAGTAATGAGCGTATGATTGATCTTCAACACTTTATGATCCAACCTCAGCAAAATTGATTTTCTTGGCTCCTGCGCATCAATTAGACTAGGACTCGACGCAGCCGTCCACGAGTTCATGACCATGACCACCTAAGGAATTCTAGACGCTCAATTTTTTTTAAGTTTCATAATTGTGCATGTTTTTTACCTAGCATATAAAAGTGACCTTTGTTGTATTAAGAAACTTAAAATCATATGAATAATGAATACTTCTATACTTTAAATAGGAACAAATTCAATATTAAAACTATCACATACACACTTTTTGTAAAGACAGAATTTAATAATCTACTTTGTGTATATGTATAAGTACAAGTACATATATAAGCAGTAGTCAACTCAGAGGTTCTTATTTTTTACCGCTTACCAATGCTTTCTGTTTTTTTCACTACCCTTATTAATAAAGGGTGTTTTTTTGAGAGGTGTAGAACTTTAAATTGCAATAAAACAACGATGTATTATTCGATTTACATGAATTTTTTTATTCGAAATATAATCTTGTGGCATTACATTTTAAAAATGATTTCTGGCATAGGACTGCCACGGGTGGCTCGGATGTAGTCCAATCTGGACGTCCAATTTTCGATGATGTTTTCCAACATTTGTGGCCGTATATCCGCAATAACACGGCGAATGTTGTCTTCCAAATGGTCAAGCGTTTGTGGCTTATCCGCATAGACCAATGACTTTACATAGCCCCACAGAAAATAGTCTAGCGGTGTTAAATCACAAGATCTTGGAGGCCGATTCACAGGTCCAAAACGTGAAATTAGGCGGTCATCAAACGTGTCTTTCAATAAATCAATTGTGGCACGAGCTGTGTGACATGTTGCGCCGTCTGGTTGGAACCACAGATCCTGGACATCATGATTGTTCAATTCAGGAATGAAAAAGTTAGTAATCATGGCTCTATACCGATCACCATTGACTGTAACGTTGTGGCCTTCATCGTTTTTGAAGAAGTGCGGACCAATGATTCCACCAGCCCATAAAGCGCACCAAACAGTCAGTTTTTCTGGATGTAACGGTGTTTCGACATACACTTGTGGATTAGCTTCACTCTAAATGCGGCAGTTTTGTTTGTTGACGTAGCCATTCAACCAGAAGGCGCTTCATCGCTAAACAAAATTCACTTATGAAAATCGGGAACAACGGCAATCTCGTTTTGGGCCCATTCGACGAATCTACGCCTTGCTTGATGATCGTTTTGATGAATTGCCAAACCAAACTCAGAATAAATCCCTTGACAGCTGTTAAATCGGTCGCCATCTTGGAAACCAACTTAAACTTCTATACCTGGAAAAAAAACACTCTTTATCTATCTTTTTGTGTGAAGCAAAATTGTCCCTGTTTGTTTTGTCTACGCCATGCCTCACTGCGCGCTCGCTTTTAATGTATTCCTTTGATCAGTGTAATCACTATATTTTTACTTTATAATAAAACTATATTTCGAAGGGAGAGGTAGTAGCAAGATTTTAACATAACATAAATAGAACAGAAAGTAATATTAATGTATTACACTTCCTGATATAAGTTAATTACACTATTTTAAGCGTTCATTCCACAAAATTTGTAACAATGTGTTACTTTTGCTGAGCAGAGATCAGCTTAGGAAGACTCTAAAATCGACTGACAAGAGAGTTACAAATAAATAAAAAAAAATCACTTTTATCAGCTATTAGATCTACAGACTTAAAATTTAACAAATATTTTTTTTATGTTCAGCTCAGATATGTAAAAAGCTTTTTTTTGTTTAATTTGCCCTTCATGTAAAATTAACTCATTAATAACTTCTTTATCCTTCATCTGAGTTGTTTAATTTTTCAATTTACCCGTGCGAAAAACGGGTATATCAGCTATTATGTATATATGAAAAACTGTTTTGTTAAAAACAAAACTTATTGGAAAACTATTTTCTCTTTTCTTTCTCAAACTGCAACGTGTACTTCAAACAAAAAAACCTTTTCAACGACTAAGCATTCTTATAAGGTTTCAACAGCACATGAGTACCACTGCAAACAAGACTTTTTACGCTCAATTTGCATATATATTGCTTATCGGACTGAAGCCTTGTTTTTTCAAAAATAATTTTGTAATTGCGTGTCCCGCATGCTATTTTAAACAACATTTGTGAAGTTGCTCACGTTAGTAGCGATATCTACCTTGTTCATAGTTCATTGATTATAATACACTTAAAGGGAAGCCTTATGTTTTCTCTGAAAATAGAATTATCTCTCGGAGATTTTTAACGTCGTTAAAGTTAACAAATTATTTCTAGTTTGAATGCATTACTAGAGGCTTACATGTACTGAGAGCTTGATTTTAAAAGTTTGACCATGCAGGTTTTATTACTATTCCCTCGAATGCAAGGAACATTATTCTCTGTTTCATATCTTTGTCAACCAGTTAAAAAATCACACAAAAATTATTAAATCACTTAAAAAATTGAAATATATTTTCCTTTTGAACTTTTTTTACAAAAATATTGAAAAATATTCATTTCAGCGCGGGGGTGATGTGACAATTCAATTTTTCAATTTTAATTAGCATTGATTCTAAAACGGGAGAGTCAAATTTCTTTGCTTTGGTCTTATAAACTCTGAATTGTAATTCGAAAAAAATACTACAATTTATCATTCAGAGACAAATTTGGATTTATTATATATATATATATATATATATATATATATATATATATATATATACAGTCAGATCTCTATATTAAGAAGTCGCTAAATCCCGCAAAAAAGTTCGTTATATGGAAAATTCGTTATATAGAGGCTCATCTTTTAACAAACTTTATAAACCGTATAAAACAAATTTTTAATTAATAAACATCATATATTAAAAAAAGTAATTAATTCAGACCATCTTTTAAAATAATATATGTTTATTTTATTTATCTTACCCGTCAAAAAAAAAAGAAAAACTGAAAGGAAACTGAAAAAAAATGTCGAAGAATTCATTGTATTTTCAATACTAAGAGAATAATTTTACGCTAAAATTAATGAGTTTTAAGGACATTTTATAGTTTATAGTATACAAGTAATATTAAACATACATTATTTTATAATTAGAACAGAGGGACACACGACAACTACACTGAAGATAAAAGAGGATATCAAGATGTTTCTAGTGAACTGGGCAATGAGGGTTAAGGTTGCACTTCTTGGATAAAACGTCCAGAACTGTATTGCTCTCAGCCAGTTAGGATCTAATAAAACCAGTTCAAGATTCATGACTACCATAAAATGTGTCCAAGAGAGAATAACTTGACATTTTTCAGAAAAACTTTAAAAAAAGGGAGGAAAAAAATTGAATCACTAAAGAACAAGTTCGTTTTATAGAAAATGCACTTTGCTACAGAGAGTTGATTTAGCGAAGAAAATCATGAACTGTTCAAGGTTGCAGGAAACAGTTCGCTCTATAGAAAAATTCGCAACATAGAAGTTCGACTGTTTATACATAAATTGTTCCTAAAATTTCAGTCCACTGCACTAGAAAATCATCTTTTTTTAATATGAATATGTTTTAATATGAAAGTGCAATATTGTGTAAAAAAATTCACAGCTAAGCTTACATACAATATAACAAAAGTACGAAACTTTTCTAAAAACCAATGTATTTAAAATGAAGTGATGTCGAATTTGATGATTTCTAAATCTATTATATAAATTAATGGAAATGATTGAAAATTACGGATTGAAATTAAGAAGCAAAGAATCCAGCTTTTCATGAAAATTTTTAAACTTCACATGCATTTTAGCTTTAATCTTAGTATGAAAATATTAATCATTACTTCTTCAAGTTTGAAAGCTCAGTTTTTAACAGAATATTCATTTTACAAAATGTAAGTATGCATATCTATAAGAGATATGAAAATGTCATAGCATAAGAATTATAAATTAGAATTTTCACATGTAAAAAAATGTATTTTAATTTCATTATTCACAAAAAAAGAATGATTAGTAAATACTTCCTTTTTTGAAAACATTTTAACGTTAAAATGTATGGAATAATTTTAGTTTCATTTTTTTCAATACTAATTTATAATGTCTGAATGGAAACACAGCAAAATTCAGAGTCGGTGTCATCATCATTTAAGCCCTTGTTCAAAGACATTATGTTAATTGAATTCAAATATAGATTTCGGTATATTCAATCCAAACATTATCTTAGTTGTCAAATGGAGTGGTGTGGAAATTTTGTCACTGGCTTTCAGCTAAGGCTTCATTTTATTAATTACCTGATTTTTGCACAGAATTTGAGATGTCAGTAATTTATCGTATTGTGTCTATATGTCACTAAAAATTCAAAACACGTCAAATTTAGATTTTGCTTTTCTTTCCATAAAATCTTAAAGGAACAGATTTTCCGTGTGGCCACTCGTAGAAAGGATATATATATATATATATATATATATATATATATATATATGTGGGTGGGTGTGGGTGAGTGGGTGGGTGTGTATGTAATAATTCCCTATAGCATCTTTTAAATAACTCTTTTTAATAATAATTCGAATAATCTTTTAATTCTTAGGTTCGAAACTAATACCCTAATCTTAATCGTAATCAACTAGTAGCAGAAGTCTCTTTACCGCCCATTGTAACCAATCAGAGCTCTTTAAAAAAATAGTCACGCAATCTTCACTGCCGTGTATAAATACCAATGTCTTTGGAAATCCCGCTCTCTTCTCTTTTTGTCTTTGTGTTCGTCATGTGAAATGTAGCTGATGCTTGTCGCTTCTGTTCTATGTGTCTGTATTCGTGTTCTTACCAAATATCTGTGAAATACAATACGTGGACATACTGTCCACGTTATGTACATGTAAATAAACAAGTTGAAAGTTAATTCTGAAGGTGTTTTTCCTGAAATCAGATATGACAGCAACCAACACCAGCCAACGACACTACACATACGTACAGATCCAAGGCCTACTGTGTATATCTCCCTTTACATGAACTTAGACGTTGGGGTGCATTTGTAGATGTTTCGGTCAAGTGGTCCGTGTGATGTGAACTATTAAGATATAACGATAAAATTTAATGAACTATTTACTAGGGTTAAAATCGATGTAAAAAATCTACAAGATGATAAAACACACTTTGTGGCCACAGCATCAAGTTAAAGTTCCCCGCCAATACAAAGGCAGTATTAGCAGTACCACATAAAAGTAAAATTTGTAAATTATGATAAAATAAAAGTAAACTTATACATATATATATATATATATATATATATATATATATATATATATATATATATATATATATATATATATATATATATATATATATATACATTTAAAAACGTTAAATATTTAAATAAATTTTTTTGAAAAATAAAAGGACTTCCTAAACATACACAATGATACTAAAAATGTAGTATAGAGAAATATAATCTAATATAAATATAAATACACATATATATATATATATATATATATATATATATATATATATATATATATATATATATAATATGATATAATATAATATATATTATCAATTTTTATTATTCTTACCATATTGGTTCATGAATTAATTACTAAATCAAAAGTGGTATTAGCTGTGTGCTGAATGTTATTTATTGAATCATTTAAGTTAAAGATCTTTTGTCCTATTGCCACTGGGAGATAAAATCGATCCATTTTGAATTATTCCTGCATTTTATCTACGAATATTTTCCTATATCTTAACTTAATCTTCAACAGAATGCGCCTTATATTTTCAGTCTTACGCTTACTCCAATACATCCAACTGCCAGACACAAAAATATTATTTACACTCGTCCTTATCAAAGCATGAAATAAATTAAATGCCTAATAAATCAAAGAAAATCCTCATAACTTAAATGAATAAATCTAGCATTTATCCTTCCATCCAAATCGTTTAACTCTGAGAAAGTTATGGCCCTGGAAATGTGAGCGTCGTATGAAACAAAATTTAATCTAGCTTTCTCATTACCATTTCAATATTGCTTAAGAGAGCCTCATATCAGACATTGATTACATTTTTACACGTGCTCGACTCGCTCATAAAAAGCAATTTATTAACTTATATGTGAAGTTTATTGAAAAGAAAGATGTGGATATTTTTTTGGCTGTTATATCACTTCTTTTTCTAAACGTATCCTCACACCTTCAAAATAATTAATAAATGTTAAAAAACTTAAAACATGGAGAGCAGCAACCGAAGAACATTTTTTTGAACATTTTTCCGGAAACAAAACTTTTTTTTTGTCCGTTTCTAAGAAGGTATAGAAATTTCTTCTATTCAATTTTTTTAAAGAAATTATCAGCGAAAGAAAAAAAAATTCTCGTAGCCTCTTATATGTATTTTTTTTTAGAATTTTTCGAGTTATTGTATTAAATTAATTTGCAAGCCTTACCCTCATGTATAGCAATTAATAAGGAGATTTGAAAGACTTACTAGCGTTTTACCCATGATTTATGATATTGCCAGATTCTTCCATAATTTATGGGAGTTTCTTTTTTTGTGCCTTGATTTTACTCATGGTTGAATGGTTCTTAATATCAGGAAAAATCCCGCCGCTGGTTTCTATGGATAGAGACAGATTACTGTAAATATAGGCAAGAATTCATTAATTTTTTTTGAAAGATCGAGTTTCATGTTTCTTAAATGAAACCTTGGAAAATTAAAGAACCAAAAGCATTCAACTAAATTTTAAGGACGGGGAAACATTCATTAAAATATGCATTAATTTTATAGAGCAATAGTTTATTCATGCCTTTTAATGTGTTAGTGATAATATTTCCTATAAAAAAAGATCCTTCTTCAGAAATTCGGACTCGTTTTTATGCAATTAAAAAAAAAGAATCCCAAATCTCCATTTTCTTTGTAGGTGGTGAGGAATGCTTAAAATATTTAATATGATAATTTTTTGTAAAAAAAAATATTTTTGGAAGAGTCATGTATGGATAAAAAAGCTGATATTGCCGAGAAGAATCCAAATAAATTTCATTTGAAAACAAATGTCGAAGGTAATAATATATTACGGTTATAGAACAAATACAGAAATTTAACTAAAACTTATAAATTGGAAAAGAAAAATACCCGAGAGTAAATATGGAAAGAAAAAAAATCTTTCTTAAGAAATAAATAATGAAATAACTAAAAACTGACATAATTATGGGACATAAAAGAAATATCATTTATTGAGCAATACTTAACAGGAATTTTAACTTATTTTATGCGGTATATGACTCAAAAGACCTGAAAATCGTAGCTTTTATTATTTTTTATTAAATGTACTAGATAATAACTATTATGTACCTATTTTTTTTAAAAAAAATGTTTTTTTTAGTTTATTACAATTTTTCATAATGTTGTTACGGATCCTTAAATCCTTTTGCGATAGATTTGATAGAAAAAATCAATCTAAAAAAATTTCAATATTTATATCCAGAAATAAAATGCACGGCACACATTGATTTTAGATTAATCATTTACAAGAAATATTAAACTGTACAGTGAATTACTTTTGCATTTTCATTTCCATTTGCGTAAATTAGAAATAAAACAAGAAAATAAACATAAATCTAAGTGTTATTTTTTTTTTCATTTCTTAATGAAAAGACTTCAATTTGTAAGTTTTGTAGCATCATCATTTGAACATCACTTAAATCCCAAAATGTACCTTTAATATTAAAAAGTAACTTTGTAAAAAGACGAAATTTTACCAAAAAATTATTGAGCCAAAATACAAAACATGAAATAGGAAATATTTTTTTAAAAAAATCCAATTATAATTTTTTTTTACTATTTCTCGTAAAAGTATACACTTTATTTAATCAAAAAATGATTTTTCTACGAATTTCTTTCTTTTTTTTTAGATTTGGATCTTTCTTTCATTCAGGTAGGTAAAAAAAATAGAGCACGTATGATGTATACTTAATTCCTGGAAAAAGAACGATTTTTTTAAAAATAAGAAAATAGAACATTTTACTAATTCATAAATTGAAAGTTTATTTGAAAGTGTTTATTTTTTCCTAAAAAGACGGTATTCATCGAATCCAAAAAGAAATACGTAAAATACCTCCTGACCCATGATCAATGTATCTGTATTTCATCGATAAATATCTTCATTATTTCTACGTCCATTGTAAGTGGACTCTTCCTCTATATATTCTGTGTCAAAATTAATAATTTAACACTTCTAGGTCAGTGCTCCCCAACTTTTTTATCGCTGCGGACCGGCCAGCTTTTGATAATTTTACCGAGGTCCGCTGAGGATGGAACACATTGATTGTTTATATTTTAGATTATTTTGATTTAACAACTTTAATTTAGTTACATCATCTAAATATGACTTCAGAATTAAATATAGTTACACCAAAAATGAATAAAAGTGATTTACGTGGAAGGTTGCGCAAATCCGAGAGAAATGCACCGCTTTAAATAAAATGGCAATTATTTTCTTCAGGCAGCCCGGCATCATTTGATCCACGGATCATCAGGACTGACAACTGAACCGCAGGACTCCCAAAGATGATCTTGCATGAATCAGACTCAATATGAACAATATTAGACATAATTGAACAATATTTGATGTAATAGACTCTATTTTTCAGGAACTTTCTCATCCACTTTTTCACATTAAGGCCTCTATACTTTTTCGATATGGGACGATAGGTTTTATAAAACCCAGTGCCCAATGACCCTCCCCCCGCTCTTTTGATCCGCGGACTAAAACAAGTCCGTGAAACGGGGGTTGTTCTAGGAGGCTGATTCCCTTCATAAACTAGATATTGAAAAAAAAACCTATAAATAAATATTTGTTTTGGTAAGTGTTGGTTGAATTATATATAATATACTTATAAAATTGATTTAAGAACATTGTTACAAAATACAATTATTTAAATACTATTTTTTTTTTTTGCAAACAACGAAAAAAAATCACATATTTTCAAACTTTTATAATTTAATGAAAAATGCTTTAAAAATAATAATTTGTTGTCTATATATAACTAGAATTTGTGTGTACAAAACCTGAACTAGGATTTTTAAAAAGCTCGCATTATTTTCGGATTTACTATCAATTGGAACAATAACCAGTGTTTACCGTTAAATTTTCTCTTCTTTTTTATATGTTAAAATATGAATAAATCCTTTTCTAAATTATATACTTCAAAAATCTTAATTCAAGCTGTATACAGAAGTTTTAGTTATAAATGGGGAAAATATTATCTTATTATAAAAGTATTTTTCATTAAAAGAAAATATTTTGAACGAAGCCAATTTTCCTTCATTCTTTTCCAGAGACTGCTTTTAAATAATTTTTAATTATATTAATATTCATAAAACAATTTTAAATTCAAATTCCAACTCAATTCACGCTAAATATTAAAAAAGTATTCATTTATAAGATTTTTTCAAAATCACAGTCTCAAACGTAGTCAGTCACCACGAAATGTGAGAGTGCTTGTAAAACCAATCTCTAAAAAATAGTGCATGTTTTACTTGCGATATTTTTAATGCTGTCTAATTTGTAAAATCATTCTTTATTTTACTTCCATGCTTAAATCAGTAGAAAATGCTGCATATAAGACTTAAAATAATATATATATATATATATATATATATATATATATATATATATATATATATGTACACTCATGGACAAAATAAAATTAGCGCACCAAGAAGGAGTCGTCAAAATGAAACGAAATTTTACATACTTATTGACAACTTTAATATAAGTAAATGATTAGAAATTCAAAGAAAAAGGATAATTTATTTCGGAGAAAAAGGCAAAAGAATGGAGGATTTAATACCCTGTAGAACCCCTCTGACGCGAATGCACGATGCGATGCAATCGGGCATTGAGGCATATGTGTTCTGTATGATGTCTTGAGACATTTCGTTCCATATTTGCTGTATCCTTGCCTCTAGTTCGTTCAAACTGGTAGAATGCCCAACTCGCCATCCCAAATGATCCCAGATATGCTCCTTTGGAGACAAATCTGGGGATCGGGAAGGCCAAGGAAGGGTAGTAACAGTGCGGAAACAGTCTTGTGGCACCCTTGCCGTGTGAAGCAGAGCATTGTCTTGTTGAAAAATGGCTCCTGGGAGCCGTTGCAGGAGTGGAAACATATGTGTTTGCAGGATGTCGTGCACATACCACTGGGCTGTTATGGTGCATCGGATCAATACTAGGGATGACTGTGTATTGTAGGCAATGGCACTGCATACCATCACGCCAGTTGTGGGATCGGTGTGTCTCTGTAACGCAAAGGCAGGGTTGAGGCGTTTACCACAAGGGCCTCCACACACGAACACTATTGTCATCACTGCTGAGATTAAATCTGGATTCGTTGTTAAAGGTGATTTGGTTCCATTCCGATGTAGTCCAATTTCCTCGTGCGCGGCACCATTCTAAACGGAGGTGTCCACGGGTGGGCTTCAAGGGCATCCGCGATCCTAAATGTGCTTCAGCTAGGCACCTTCGTATGGTTCGAGAAGACGCAGGGGTCCCTAATAAAGGTGCTACCTGTGTCTGGATGTTGGCGATGAAACAGTTGATGGTACGGTGCATTTCTTATGATGTGGCGATCTTCCAAACGACTGGTCTGTCGAGGGCATCCTGAGCCTAGTCTTCGTGTAAATGATATCTCTCGGATTCACTGGTCCAACACCTCTTCACAATACAATCAGAGAGACCTAATTGACGAGCTACTCGCCTAGCTGACCACCCAGATCCCATCATGCCGATGATTCTTCCCCTCTCAAACTGCGACAACTGCTTATATTGTCTTCGAAAACGGCGTAATGGCATGTCTGCCTCAGCTCTTCCTTTGTAAATGATTCAGCACACTCAAGCAAGTTTTGGTTTTACCTGTTTTATACTCCACGGAGAATGACATTACACTCTCTCTACCGGCTATACGTAATGCATGATCACGCTGCATTTCTAATCATTTGCATATCTCACCGACATGTACCATCATGCCAAGTTTCGTTATGATCCCGCTATTAGTTCTTGGTGCGATAATTTTTTTTTGTCCATGAGTATATATATATATATATATATATATATATATATATATATATATATATTATAAAAGTTGAAGGACATCTAATTGTCAGACCACACCATTTGATAGTTTAGGTAGCATTCTTTTACAAACATTGCCAGATAAAGCAGCTCCTTGCAATATATATATATATATATATATATATATATATATATATATGTAAAGGGTGTTTTTTTAGAGGTATAGAACTTTAAATTGCAATAAAACAACGATGTATTATTCGATTGACATGAATTTTTTTTATTCGAAAGATAATCTTGTGGAATTACATTTTAAATATGATTTCTGGAATATGATTGCCACGGCTGGCTCGGATGTAGTCCAATCTGGACGTCCAATTTTTGATGACTTTTTCCAACATTTGTGGCCGTATATCGGCAATAACACGGCGAATGTTGTCTTCCAAATGGTCAAGCGTTTGTTGCTTATCCGCATAGACCAATGACTTTACATAGCCCCACAGAAAATAGTCTAGCGGTGTTAAATCACAAGATCTTGGAGGCCAATTCACAGGTCCAAAACGCGAAATTCGGCGGTCACTAAACGTGTCTTTCAATAAATCGATTATGGCACGAGCTGTGTGACATGTTGCGCCGTCTTGTTGGAACCACAGCTCCTGGACATCATGATTGTTCAATTCAGAAATGAAAAAGTTAGTAATCATGGCTCTATATTGATCACCATTGACTGTAATGTTGTGGCCTTCATCGTTTTTGAATAAGTACGGACCAATGATTCCACCAGCCCATAAAGCGCACCAAACAGTCAGTTTTTCTGGATGTAACGGTGTTTCGACATACTCTTGTGGATTAGCTTCACTCCAAATGCGGCAGTTTTGTTTGTTGACGTAGCCATTCAACCAGAAGTGCGCTTCATCGCTAAACAAAATTCGCTTATGAAAATCGGGAACAACGGCAATCTCGTTTTGGGCCCATTCGACGAATCTACACCTTGCTTGATGATCGTTTTGATGAATTGCCAAACCAAACTGAGAATAAATCCCTTGACAGCTGTTAATTCGGTCGCCATCTTGGAAAGTAATGCCAACTTAAACTTCTATACCTGGAAATAAAAACACTCTTTATATATATAAAGAAAATAATTTTTGTTCCCCTTGATTATTACATTACTAAATACAAAGCTTCTTAAACCAGAAAAAATCATAAGATACATAATTTGCTATTTTTGTTTAAGTAAACAACACCGTAAAATCAAAAAAACAAAACCAAAAAAGAATTTAATTTCTTATAGTAGTGGATCCGCATGTTAAGTGTGGTAATTTCCTACGGAGTTTTATTAGGTTTATCGCAGTCTTTATTACTAAAGTTAAGGTACTGCTTATTCTTCTCTGGAAAAGAGAAAAGCGGCGAGAAGTAGGGAAAAATTTGTATCCATATCACGATTACTGGTTATACCATAATCCATCACCTTTTTCCAAGTCATTAAACATTGTGAGTTGATTTCAAACTGCCAATTTTGAACTTTTTCCTTCAACTGAGAATTTGAGATAGGTAATTCAGCTTTGATTTTTTTTTTTTTTTTTTTTATAAACTCACTTTTTCTTCAGAGTTTTGTTCAACACAATAATGTGAAAACTTTTGTGATGAATGCAATTTTGTGCGAACTTTTAGCTTCAAACTTTTGTATAGAGTTAAAAGTTCTTTTTTCAAAAAGTAAATTCCAGATTGTTCTTAGTTATCATAACTAGTTCTTAAGTGGATCGGATATTGGTTTGAAATATTCACATTGTTTTGTTTTTTTTATTTTACACAATTTTAAGTATTTTATTTTCGAAAAAAATCAGTTTAGCATAAATATATTTTTATAATCTAGGAAAAAATAATGCTTCTCTAAAAACGTACTATTGTCCTTTGACAGTATAAATGCTGCAATTTATTTACATAGTAATGCATGATGCTCTAGGTTATATCATCATTTCTCATTTATTACTGAGGCATGAGAATTGAAAATGAAGATTTGGATTTTAATAAATTAATAATTTATATTAGAACTTACATTACATCTATTAATGATTTACTTGGGAGGCATTATCAAAATATTATTTCTTTTATTGACACTGTGCCAACAGATGTCTACCATACTTTACAAAGTCGCTGATGGACTTCAAACCTATTTTTATAAAACGGGTAGCACAGGGCTTCTCAAACTTTCTCAATGTTTGCGATCCAACTTTCAGACATAATTTTCATCACGTCCCTCTTCAAACAATAACAATGTATTAAATTTAATGAAAATGTACTATCATGATAAAACTACAATGTGACTTTATTTAGAAACAGCAGAAATTACCAAGATAAGTAATACATTTTGTATATGACAAGCCCATGTAAATGACTGCCCATGGAAAAACCTGTTCTTAACTTAATATTGATAAATTAATTAGCAAATACATTGTGTATTACTGATACATTTATAAGGGTATCATATATAACAGGGATGGTGAACCATTGGCACGCGTGCCAATGACGGCACGCGGCACATTATTTTGGGCACGTAACCGATCAAAACAGTTTGCATTTTAGTTTAGAAACTATATTATTACAAGGAACCCCAAACTTGAAAAACTATTTCAAAGATTAAAATGTACATGAGAATCCAGACATAGAATTATAGTTATTGAAGATTTTATTTCCCTAATTGATTCTTCAATCAAGGAATTCTCAGTCCAAATAATGATCAGAAACGCTCAAGTTTACTATGTACCCTTATGAGACACCATTTGATAAACTGAACTTGACCCAATTTGATTGGTTCGAAATTGAAGAATTTTTAAAAGAAACTTAAGGATTTCTAGTCTGGTTCAATATGGATTCAAAAACGTATTGAAACAAGGAAAAAGTGGAATTGACTAAAATAGAAAGATTAACGAGCAATATAAGTGAAAATGCCAATAACGAAATTTTGGAAACATTTAACTGTACTCCAGATACATTTAACTGTTTGAAAAAGCAGGCTCATGCTATTTTAATCATATTTTCATCGACCTATGCCTACGTGTCATTTTTTTCAGAGATGAGTAATATTAGGCTCGTTTAGAAACCGCTTGGCAGATGACTCCAATTAAGCATACTTTCTGCTAAAAGTATAACATCTTACCCAATCCTAATATAAGTTATTTGTCATCTCTATATGTATAATCTGCAACAACAGAAGTCACACTAATGTTACTAAAATTTAATGACACGTATAACTCAAACATTTACTATTATACAGGGCCAAATGTATTTTTTCGTAGTAAATTAAGAGTTTCGTGTTAGTGTATTTTGCTTTATTATTTTCCCAATAGTCATAAGTCAAAATTATTTGACGGCACGTCTATATCTAATTAAGCACTTCTTTAGAAAAAATGGCACGTTGATTCATAAAGGTTCGACACCCCTGATATATAACATCAATATAAATGTGTCAGAATATAATTTGTTATGTTTTCGTTTGATTTTTCACATTCCATTACATAACTATCAAAACATAAATTCCAGATTAACTAATTGATAATATTCCGATATTTCCCATTAAAAACAGCTGATATTTTTACAAACATACTTAATTTCCTTTTTTTTAATATTATTTGTAACATTATATCACAGATTAAATGAAAATAACTAGTATGAATTTTTTTATACGTAAATAACTGCTTTCATAATTCTGAATAATTATTTTCTAAAATTTCCTTTTGTCAACACATTTTATAACATTACTTTTATAATCCAATCACAGATTATCAAAAGCGTTTTATATTATTGTTGTATAATTTAATGTGTGTGACACTTAAATCCTTACAGATTTATATTTTTCATTTTTATTCGCTATTAATCTTCGTGGAATTTGTTAGATAAAACTAAAAAAACTATGTATATTTTTAAATTCAAAAACAACTGTTTTTGTAATTGTAAGCAGTTATTTCCGAAACTAACTTTTTTTATATACCACTTTAGAATACACTTCATTTAATTGATTTTAATTTAAAGAGCATATTTACAAATTTATCTCCATAATTTGCCCGCATTTACATAATTGGATTTTTCCTTCTTTTTTTTCCATTTAATATATTTTTAATGAGATAATTTTTTTTAGAACCGAGAGATTCATATTTCTTCAACTATTATCTTTCTTAAGTTTTAAACGTTTATAAAAATTTTAATCAGAATTTTTTTTACATGCATTTTTTTCTGTTAGTATTAAATCATTTTATTCTTTCTTAATTTCATTAATTTAGTTTCGTTTTGTTTAAAAGTAATTTTTGGTCTTACTGAAGAAAAAAAGCTCATATATGTAGGATCTGCATTAACTCATTAGATTATTGATTATATTTTTGATTTTATAGATAATAATTATTAAAAGAATTAGTCGATGCATTTTATCTTTTGTGAAATTCAGTATACATATTTTTTATAATCTATCATATTTTCTTCTTATTCAAGTACTAGCTAAATAATTAGTATACACACTAAATATTTTTTGGAAAATCATTAATTTTACATAATTTTTATTCAAAAATACTATAAATTTAATTAGTTCCAATTAGTGATATTTTGATTGTATGGATGTAAGTGTGATGCTCCAGATTATGGGGGAGGGGGATGCAGAGGATGTCATGGCCCCTGGCGGCATACGAAAAGGGGTGGCGGCAAGCACCGTTATATTTAAATTCAAAAAAGTATTTCAAACTCTAAATCTGCCCGCACGATGAAACTGACGGAAACGAGTGAAAGCTTTAATACATGCACAGTTGCAGGAAGAGTAGTTTATTAGTCGCAATGCAATCGCATTCGTTTTTTTTTTTTGTTGTTGTTACATAGGCTTCTGGCAGCCGGTACTGTGTGAAGTCAATGATGCTCTCACACACACAAAATCATTCGCAAACAGAGGGACTAAATATCCATCAATGTGCTAAAAAAATACACGTTTTGCAGACTGTATTAGAAGAAAAACGAGAGAAATTCGTCAATGACGCTTTAATATATGCTAAAATTTTAAGTGAAGAGCTTGAAATTTCTTTTGAATTTCCAAGATGAATCAGGAGGTAGCATATATTTGGCGACGGAAGAAAAGATGCTCAGTTATCGTACGAAGATGACTTGAGGCGAACAATGTTTTCTTCAATAAGCAAAGTAAGTGCTGAAATTCGAGAAAGATTCCAACAGTTGCCGAATCTAGCGGAAAAGTATCCTTTTTAAGGCCTGAACTGATATTGAGCATGGACGAACTTAACTCAGATTAAGCTTCTCAAGACATTAATAAAGATTTCCAACTTGAGCGCGTACGTCTACAAGCTTCCGTAGCTACAACAGACCTAGGCTGTAAAAAAGAACTCATTATGTCCGGCTCTCTGGGTTTATTAAAATATATTACTGAGTCCAAACTTGAAGATGGCTTACCAAAGATTGTCATAATGTTGAGAATTTTTTAACATTTGCCATCAGTAATGTCAGTTGCAAAAGAAGCTTCTCTAAGCTAAAATTAATCAAAAATTACCTCAGATCGACTATGTCCACTTTAAGACTAACAAATTTAGATATTCTGGCAATTGAACATGCCATACATATTGGCATTGACAATTGTATAAAAGATTTTACTGTGAAAAAACGCGAAAAGTGCATTTTTAATTAATAAAAAAAATTAAAGCTGCTTTTTTTTTTACTTTACTAATTTTCTTGACTAATAATTAAAATAGAGGGGCGACAAATTTCCAGTAGGCCCCAGGTGGCGAAAGTCCTCTCTACGCCACTGGTTACACGACATAATTAATGCATTAGTCCAGTTCCTGCCACACTCCAACCAACATGGTACATTCAACATTATTATTACTTCAAGCATTTTTGCTACATCGTGCGCAATGGGAGGGATGGTTTTATTTGGTTTTATCTAAAATTCCAAATTTTCGAATAACCTGGATAACATGGGAAGGATAGCACATGTTGTCTTTTACAAGGGTTCTTAAGCCTTTCGAGGCGGCATTTCCATTTTCTGTAAAAGAAGTTGTATGCGATCCCATAGGTATTGCACAAAATTTGCACATGCTTTGGTGCTTCTACATGAGTTTTATTAGTAGTACATTATTGTTTAGCAGCAATAAACATCCACAATAAGTTTTTACATTAAATACAACGATAGA
Source organism: Trichonephila clavipes (assembly GCA_019973935.1). Lineage (NCBI taxonomy): Eukaryota > Metazoa > Arthropoda > Arachnida > Araneae > Nephilidae > Trichonephila > Trichonephila clavipes. The sequence goes on from BMAU01003820.1 coordinate 381,127, forward strand.
GCTTTAATTAAGTAACCATAAATAAAAAAGACATTATATAATGTGATTTCAAAGTAAATTATAGATAAACTATAATCTATTTATTAAGTGTACTCGTTTTGAGTTCACTTCTGAGATCATCACTTTTTTTAACAATCACATGTCCAAGATTTAAATATCAATGGGAAGGATGTAATTGATTATTTTAAATTATATTGTTAAATCTTGGAGTGATACTCAAACGTTTTACGAAAATAGAGGTATCAAAAATGCTAAAATTTTTGGAGACTGCAGCTGCAAGTCACGCGATCCTTAATTTAAGAGAGAAATGGTATATAACATTGATAGTACAATTTTGAGTAGAAAATGGCAGAAAATGGACTATCACATTAATTTATGCCGTGTAACCAAGGTTTTTACATGGAACACACACACACACACACACACACTGGTAAAGTAATTAATAAATATTGGATTTTTCCGTATTCTCATTAACAGAAATCATATGAATTTAAGGCTTCCGGTTGAGAAAATTGTAAAAGCCGAGATCTCCGGAATAAAAAAAGAACGCTTTCGTGTACTGTGCATGTCTATTCGTCTAGATATTGTTGCTGCTTTGTGTGCAAAATAAAATGATTCGCTTCATTAAAACATAAAAATAATTCTTAGAAATTCCAACGACTTCAAAAAGATAAAGATTATAGCAGTAAAATGTTAAAATAAAATAAAGTACCAATATAACAAGTTGTATAACCTACAATGTCAAAGAAGAAAGAAATTGAAGCTCGAGAGACAAAGCAAATGTAGATACAAAAGGAATCTTTAGTCTAAAATTCACACCTATTACGATTCTTGAGCTGTTGCTTCATTAGACAAGAGATTTAGGGCTAGCAATGGTTTATGGATCCACCTTCCCCGTACAATAGAAATTTTCGACATAATAGAAAAAAAAACAGAGGCATGTTGAAAAGTTAAGCTTATTTTTAACATACATGGATGATAAACCAGCCAGTAAAGTAAAATGAAATTATAAAATAAGAATAATAATGGTTCTCTCATAGAGATGAATACTAAGAAAAAATTCTATAGAAAAAATTAGGATAAAAACTGCATGTAAAAATGAAAACCATAAATAGGTGAAAAGCAAACATCTTATGTAGAAATCCGGCTCTAATTGGTGTTAAAATGGGAGTGTCAATACAAGAAGAAGAAAACAGTGATGCCACTTAGATAGTTATTTTGCAATTAAACTAAGGACATAAGATATTTTAAAAATAAAACTAATCATAAGATATTTTGATAAATTAATAAACTAAGTTAAAAAAAAGAGTTAATATGAAACAGAAATATATTTAAAATTTAAATATTTAAATTGAAATTATTGCAAAATTTCATATAATTACTATGTTTTAATACATTATCAATAACTAAATCATTGTGTTTTTTTTATAAAATTTAAGATAATATTTCTAAATATTGATAGGTGTAGGTTACTACACCAGAAAGGCATTTTTATTAATGTTAATATCAAAAGAGTCTTTTTATGAAAAATATTATTTCTTAGCAAATTATTCTTAACCTTTAATTGAAGGTCCCAAAAGTTACCTGACTCAGTATTGTAATTAGTTTTTAATCATTTTAAATAGTGGTCACATAATAATTAAAGCTAGGAACAAAATCTACTATATTACTATATATATATATATATATATATATATATAACATTGAAATAATAACAAATATGAGCAGATTATATGTGATTTAGACGACTAAAAGGGAATATTACATTTAATTCATATCGGCTACTCTTATATATTCTAAAATCTTTAAGATACTAGAAAAAAATTCCTAGAAATGATATTAGAAAACTGCACAAATAGATATTTTGATGAAAAAAATCTCTTCAACATTAATAATTCTATGCATCTACATTATCTTCGTTTATCCAGGATTTAATCAAATAATGCAAATGCTTCATTTTAAAGAATTCATTAAGCTGCATGTATCAGTGAAAGACTCTTTGAAGGTGAATAAATCCTATTACTCAGATTTCGAGTCAATTTATAAAGATAAATGAAGCAACTTAGTAACTTTGACACATTTGCATTGTCGTATTTTAATCATTGAAGAAGAATTGCTTTATGTAAGAGCCATTCGTCGCAACATATTAATACAATCGCTTCAGAACAGTTTGGAGCCGTCATTGTTTAAAAACGTATAATATATTATATTATTGTAAAGATGAATAGCTTTAAAAAGACAATTTAGCAATTGATACGTTTTATAAGATATATGATGTATAAACTAAAATATTATAAATATTTTTTCTATAATTAATATAAAAAATGATTCATATTTAAGGCAATATATGTGCGGATAAATTACAAATAACTCGAAATTTTCAATTATTTAAGATAATTTATTATTTTTCATCTTTTAAATATTTATAATTATGTTAAATATTTAATTATTATTATCAGTTTCTAAATATTTTGACTGATTTTATTTTAAATTATTACATTAATTAATATTTATTTCAATACTTTAAATTTTATTCATCTATATACCCCTATCTATCTATTTATATATACTTTAAAATCCGGCGTATAACGCCCACTTTGAACACAAAAATAAGATCGAAACGTAAAGTTGGGCGTTATACGCGGGGTAGAAAAGCGATAGCTTTTAAAATCAAAAAAGAAGATGAGCATACAAAAAATTATTTCTACATGTATCGAAATACAGTTTATTCAAAAGAAATTGCTTGTCTTTTGAACTAAAAGCGTTGTAGTTCTAGAAATATACTATTTTTTCAATAGTTTGTGATAATACCTCGACTAAATGACTTTAAAACATAAGAGCAATGTTTAATAATACTTCAGATTTCTTCGTTATGTTCCGGATTTTACGGTATTTACACTGCTGGCCACCGTAAATGCAACACCAAAAAAGACAAGAGATAGCAGAACAAAATTTATTTTGTAGATAACATGCTGACCAAGTATCAAATGATTAAATTTAAAGATTTCTGTGAAGTGTGGTTCCCGCCAGAATCAGTAGCCAGAGTAGCCGCCGTTGTTGGAGATCACCGCTGCCACACGCCTCGGTATTGATTCAAAGAGACTTTGGATGTGTTCTTGGGGTACAGCAGACCAAGCAGCTTCCACACGTTGCCAAAGTAGATCTGGTGTGGCAGCTGGGGGTATAATCTGGGTCAATCGTTAAGCAACCATGGACCACATGATTTCTACCGGCGAAAGATCCGGAGAGCAAGCCGGCCAGGGAAGCAATTCAATCTGGTGATTGACGAAAAACCTTTGGACAATGCGTGTCACGTGTGGTCGCGCATTATCCTGTTGAAATATGGCTGTGGCGAAGCCCTGAATGTAAGGAAGGACAACTGGCTCCAACAACTCGGAGATGTAGCGCTGGCTGTTTAAATGCGGTAATGCGTACTAGGAGAGTGCGAGAGTGATATCCAATAACCGCCCCATACCATAATACCAGCTGCAGGACCAGTGTGGCGATGCATACCGCAGCTGTTCAGCATCCTTTCTCTACGGTGTCTCCAGACTTGAATCCGACCATCGTGGTGTTGCAGACAGATGCGTGACTCGTCAGTAAAGACAACTTAATTCCATTCTTCCACCCACATCCTTCTTTCATCGCACCATTGGCGGTAGAGACATCTGTGGTTCTGCGTCAAGGGTCGACCAAGCAATGGACGTCTTGCGGACAGACCACTCTGCTGTAAACGGCGTCGAATGGTACGCGCAGACACTGAATGATGCGTTACTGACTCAATGTGCTGTGCTATGATTCGTGATGTGACTGAGCGATCCGTCACTGCTATGCGCACAATTTGCCTGTCCTCACATGAAGTGATGCACTGAGTTGGATGCGATCGACCATGTCGGTCCGTCTTACCCTCTTGCATCCAACGGTCACATATACGCATTACAGTTGCTTGGTTTCGTCCAACACGACTACCGATTTCCCTGAAATATGATCCATAATCTCGGTAGTTCACTATCCTTCCTCTGTCGAACTCGGATACTTGATCAAAAGCTGATCGATGTTTTCTACGAGATATTACTGGTCGTTTTTTTTTGAAAAAATCACAAGAAAAACACAATTGCCGAACTGGAAATCGTCGAAATCTCCTATCCTTAAATAGCGATTTGAGGTTGCGCCATAGGCACACGTGATGTGTGTATGCACTGAAATTCTAAACATTTGCATATCTCACCTCCTCTAATGCATATTGTAAATTTCATGTTATTTGCATTCTTCCTTCAGGGTGTTGCATTTACGGTGGCTAGCATTGTATATCATGAGAACAGAGACACGCCTTCTATTATTAAAAGATCTCTGAAACTATTACATTTAAAGACATAAAATTTTGCATGCATGTTTCTTTTGATGAGTAGAGATGAATGGGTTTTGAAAAAAATATAGAGAGTAGAGTTACATTTTGAAACCGTAAAGAAAAGATTTTGTGAAAATCATATGGATGTGGGTAAATTTATTTACTAGAAAACAACTCAATTATGTTCGGAAAAAAATAGTTCTTTTATATCTTCAAATAAGTAATCATGATATTATTAACAAAAAAATAGTTCTGAACAGCAGAAATTATGAAAAAATAACAGCTTTAAATCAATATAGGTGTATAAATAACGAATCAATTGTAATTTCAAAATATTCACTGCGATGAAAGTCTAATTCTTTTTCTCATGCACCTTCTTTTAAATTACAACACTACTTATTTTTTTTATCAATAATTAAAGTTTAATTGATGCATAAATAATTAACCAAACTATTTATCGGAATGAATCTAATTATTTTCGTTGATTAGTTTTTAATTGTATTAATTAAAATTAAAATCTGTTTTGCAAAACACCCCTTTTTTTGTTACTGATTATTTTTCGTTTAATATGTTTAGAACTTCAATTAATGTTCAAAGGAATAGTTTAATTTTTTGATATTCTATGTACTGCGTGGAAATTATTTTGATGTGCATATATTTTACCTTTATTTAACTTGAATATTAACGTCTCTTTCGTGTTGTTTTTTGTTGTTGTTTTCTTATTCAAATTTTCTAATTAGTTTGGTTAGAACTGATTTACATATAAACCTTTCAATACAAAACAGTTCTGGAAAATGAATTTTATTCATACGACATTGCATGCTTTTGAAATATATTTGATTAATACCTCTCTTTCCTTGTTCGATTATTCGTATGAAAATAAACTTTAATTGATATGGGAATAAATTATAGATTCTCAATAAATTTGCAGATTTAAATCGTACGCATACTCCTTTTTTCTGTTAATTAAACCCAGTGTTTTAAATATTTACAAAGAAAGCTACACATTGTGACGTATAATTTTCCAATCAAAGTGCTTAGACTAAGAAAAAAAAAGCATTTAAAAAACTATTGCTCAAATTATTCATTTATATTCGAACTCAGTCATTTTTTAAAAAATACAAGTTTCATATTATACGCTATAGGACAATTGCTAAGAATAAATCAAATTAAGGAGAGTTTGAGTTTCTTTTTTCCCCTGATGGGCTGCATATTGGCAACTGGGCCTTTGCAGACACAGATAATCTTCAAATGTGAGTCATTTCATGGTGGCATCATGTAATGGTGGCCATTACTACCGAATTTGGACGTTTGCATTGAAATTGGAGGTTTAAAAGAAAAAAATAATGTAATTATACTGCTTAGTAAAATTACTTTTTGGATTCTGAAATCCAAAATTTTAAATATTAATAAAGACTAAAAGGATTCATGCAGTGTACGCAGAAAAGGATAATTGCTCATGTAGACAGTAATGAGGTTTAAGAATGTTTCCTTTGTGAATTAGGTTCATCATTGAATCTGACAAACATTTTACACTTCATGGAATGCTTTGCACATGATTCAGCTTCCACTGTGAAACAATTAATCCCATTCCTTTTTTGAGCACAATAACAAAGTTTTTCTTACTGTTTATGGGATAGTGCGGATTTGCAATCTGCTTCCAAAAACGTCCCAAACATTTTTAATAGGGTTTTATCATCTTAAGAGAACGTCGAACATTTCGTTCAATACTCTCGCTGCTTAGGTATTCTCAGCAGCGTGTGTTGGAGGATACGTTCCTTTGTCATTCATGAAAACTAATTTATCACCCACAGCATCCAGGACAAGGTGAACGGGTGCTGTAGAACTTTGTCACAATTTGTAGGTTGCAAGTGTAATAGGGGCCAGGGAAGAAACAGACGTTGGTTTAAAAATAATCCCTTTTATCTATAATCTATCACTTTAAAATACCTTTATAATTAGTTCAATAACCTTGGGAGCAATTTAATCTCTAAACCCAACTAATAAGACAATCCAAAGTAACTTATCCCTTAATTCGCTTGTAGATCACTTGTCAGCCTTTTCAAACCAATTTCTCTACTATTTCCACCGTTCTGAAGGGTATTATAGCTTGAATATTGAGTTCATGACGAACAACTTACCAATAACTTTCCACAATTAACCTAACGCACTTATTGTCATAGTTTAAATAGCATTTACATTAGCAAAAAAGGAGTGATATCTACGAAAAGTGATTTTTAAACTCAAATCACAGTTAAAAACAGTTTCTCCAAAAGAATTAGTTGAAATCCCGCGGATAGAACCCGTCACATGCTGCATTTAGGATATAGACTTATCTGGTCAACAAGTTTAGCAACGCTCGTGCCATTTTAAATCAAATCTTATACTGGACCCAATCTCATCAGATCTGAGTACGTAAGCTAATTCATGTTCATTTGAAATACGATGACCACGGCACCACTGAAAACAAGTTCCCTACGGTGAGATCTGGACAATTGAGTACACAAAAATATTTTGGATGCAGTCTGCCTTTTCTTATAAGTCTGACTACCGTTTTCCGGGAGATCCGCTGAACTGTGACAACACCTACCTGTCTGTAACGCAATGGTCACTGTAATCGATAAGACTACGTATTTGTCTCTCTTTGCGAGATTTGCCATTCTAAAATTACCTCCCTACCAGGGATGTCTTAAAACTCTTTGAGGCCCTGGACCCAGAGAAATCTTGAATTTTTTCAGGCCCTGGGCCCCATACAAGGGCAGGCTCTAATGATATCTTTACAAGTAGACAGAGCATAGCGTGCATTGTCAAATAATCTTTCAAATGGTAGTTTGAAACAAATAGATGTACGCGACTCAGACTCAAAAACCTAGGCAGAAATCGGCTCGACCGATGGCCGCATTTCGACTAAATAAATTGAATGATTGGTTATGGTTAAGCCTAAGCATAGGCATGGACAATTGTCATCACATAATACAATCTTACTTCTCTACCAGTTGATACGTAATTTGAAATTCCTTGTACGGGAGATTATGTACGGGAATAATATTTGACCACAATACAATTATCTGAATATTTTTCTTACTAATACCGAGTAGAGAACTAAACGAGGTCCCCTCTGAGAGCGAGACTCTGGGCCCGGGCCCAGATAACCCAGGCTTTAAGACGTCCCTGCTCCCTACTATGCTTTCTACACATTCTACTGTTTTGAAATTCTTTCCTAAGTCTTGGAACAATGCTTCGGGCAATATTGAACCTATTGCAACGTGTCTTAGTTTTTGCTTCTCTTCATTCTTTTCAATAATGTATCGAATCATAAAATCATCTAAAAGACATCAGAAAGACATACATAAAATTATAGGTTCATCAGTTTAAAGCTCTGGGCAACCACGTTCCACAAACGTTAAATAATTTACATTTGTTATCAGCGTTATCACAAGAGGAACACATATTGAAATGGAAAATTTTAATATGTACTGCTAAGTGCTCTCAATGTGTTTAGCACTTACTCTTATTACCACATCTTGCTTGCTTTAATTTTGCGTTTGCTATATTATTAGACAAAGTATTGATTTTGACAGAATAATTCTACCAGCATTATTTAGTATTATCTGAACTAGTAAGTAATGCTTTGTGTAATAATTTGTATATATATATATATATATATATATATATATATATATATATATATATATTTAACATATACTTTCTATTCACGGTTAAAATACATGTATCATTATTTTAATATAATTTACATTTATGTAATGTTTTATATTTAAAACAAAAAAATGCATAACACGGATACCGAGGTTTTTTCCTTCAAGATATATTGTAATAAAAACGGAACTGAAGTCCTTAAAAAGCAACGGAAAGCACAATTTTGTTTCAAAAAAAAGTTGTATTGTGTTGCGAAATACTGGTAATAAATTGTTTCATTCTGAAAACTGACCCAAGATATTTAAACAAACAAAAAATTTAAACAATTGAATTAAATTCTCCCAAGCGGCTTGGTTATTGAAAAAATATGTTTTATGATTTTTCACCAAAAATACGCGCTCACATGTTTCATTACACATTTATTTTGACTTCATAGAATAAGTACCCATTTCCGTTTAAAATATATATTTATGTTTCTTCCATATTTACTAAAGAGGTGTTTGTTTAAACACACAACAAATGCTTATTTTCTTTTATTTCAGAAAATAAAACCCTTAAGTACAACGTAAATTTAGTTAACGAAAAATTAAATTAGGATAGTTAAATAGTTTTTTTTTTAACATAGTAACAATAACAGAGTATTTTTACATTTTTCATGAAACTATGAGTATGTAAGAACAGTTTATACAAAAAGCTATAGAAACTCTAAATCAATGAAGTTTTCAACACTGTCTATTTATCTAAAAAGATTTTAAATAGATTTAAACACCTGTTTTTTGAAGAGATTTTTTCTCATTTTCAGCCTTTGTCTCTGTACAAAAGCAGGAATTTTAGAGGGCTTGTATAATTTAAAATATACTACATTATAAATAAAGTACATTTACTATTGACAAAGGACATTCATAAACAATAATTTATTATATTATAATGAATAAATTTTCATACTATAATTATTATTCTTTAAATTATTTTTATTTTAAATAACTTTTTACTTAGAAGTGGGTTTTATAAACCTTTCCATAAATACTTTAAAAAATCTAATTACTTAATATAATTAAAAGCAAGTTATAATTGTGCTTTAACACAGTAGGATATTTAACAGTAACAGTAGTCATATACACACATATAAATAATTTTATTTCAAAACCATTTTAAGAAAACTAATTTATTTGCATTGTTCTGCTATTTAAAGAACATGATTTTTAAAAATTTTATGCAAAATGTAATACTTTTTGCATCATTATTTTAAGGTACAGTATATATACCGTAAGCGTAAGAAATCTAAATTGTATCTGTGGGAAACAGATTATGTTAAAAAAATTTAAGGATTTTAAATTGACACAAATATATTCGCCAAGTGCAATATGAAGTGAATTTTTAAAAATGTATTATTTATACTTCAATTCATGTATTTTTGTTCACTATGAAAGCGACTGATATTTCCTATACATCGTCTAAATTGAATTATTCTTTAATTACAATTTTTAGCTATACAATAATTTTTGCTAGTAGCACACTTTTTCTAATTCTTTTTTATTCTCCTTAAATAGCTACTTCGTCAGAAATCAGAAGATTCTTAGAGAAAATTCATTTTCTTTTTTAAAATCATTTTTTTTAAAAATTGGAAAGGCAATAGTTTTTAATTTCTTCCGTAAATATTGTTACTAAACTGGACAAATATCTTAAATCAAGAAAACTGTGTTTTTGTACTGAATAATTGATATTTAAATTAAGTAAAACATATCTGTAAAAATGATGGATGATAATTTGGAAAAAAAGTAATTAGAATTTCACAAGAACTTAATTCATAATTCATTTATCTTTTTTTATAATTCATTACGATAAAACTATTGGAAAAACGTAGTTTTACGTGTTTGTAGAAGCATAACAATTATAAAGCACGTTATGAAGAAATAAAAATGATAGATAACTTTCATATATATAATACAGAAAAATGTATTCTTACTTTTTTCTGTTTAATTTTTAATGTGCTTAATATTCCATTTTTTTACTAATTCAGGACTAATAAAAAGTTATTTCCCACTATATATATATATATATATATATATATATATATGTGTGTGTGTGTGCGTGTGTGTGTGACAAATCTATACGGAACTTTATCACTAACCTTCTGAGACGTCTTTTTTAGGGAAATTTAATTCCCTACCTATTTCGAATCAACTCCAAAAAGAGGACAGGGATTCCTTATTATGCAGATTAGATAAAGTATTTAAGTCAAACGGAATAGTAAAGTGAGAGGCAGTAGGAGAGAGAGATTGAAGCAGGAAGTTATAATAGTGAAGTTAGAGATTTATTATTGAAGATTTCTAGGTGGATAAATTAATCTCAGGAAGAGCTGAGATTCAGTGTGGTAAATATTGATTTATAATTAAAGTCTCATTAAAGTTTTATATTAGGAGTGAGATTAAAGTTAAATGTTTAATAGGAACATTATTGAATATAATTCTGGGATCTCTTATTGCGGTAATCTCTGCGTGATCGATATTCTAATTGTTAATTAATTGGATCATTAAATATTTAAGTTAATATAAAGGAAAGTCCCTTTTAAACCTCATAAAGCTATTTTGATTTATTTGTTATTAAAAGTCTTTGATTCTATTTGGGAAAGATAACCAAATAAAGAAAGTTGTTTATAAAAATGGCTACTGGTTCTTCTTTGAGTCAAAATTATTCTCGTTCTCAAAGTGAGATCCAAGGGGATCTTCATATATATACGTTTTTCGTGAGCTGTACTAATTTTTGGCTCAGTTAAAGTTAGCAGCAACAGATAGCTCCAGGATATTTTTTGCAAATAAATTTATTCTTGGCTACGGATACTTTAGAACTACTTAAGATATGTAAATTAGAGTATTAAAATTTGAGCAATAAGTATGAACAGTTGTATAATTTATGCAATGGGGGTGAATACGCCGTTAAGCATACAGGGTACAACCTCCTTAGTGATTAGTTATATAAATGAAATTCAAAATAAAAATTATTTAGTTCCAATATATTATTTAAATAATCAGAAATTAGATTTCATCTATCATTTGAAATATTATAATTCTATTTCTCTTCTTTCAGTGATCAAGCAAAGATTCAACCCTCAAGTTTACGACGACTTCGTAGTGAGGGGCAACACGGCAGTTTTACGATGCCATCTCCCTACATTCGTGAAAGAATATGTCTCTGTTGACTCGTGGATCAGAAATGACGATTACGTGCTGAAAATGACCGATACGAGAAGTAAGTAGTAAAATTTATATTTTGATATAAATAGAATGTACACACTGAATATATTTTTTCCAAAAATCCATTGAAGGAATTGTAATGCATTTACCTTTCGATGTATTTTAAGTTTTGTATTTCAATTACTTCTAAGCGATTGGTTGCTTAATATTAATTCTCGTAAATATTTTATATTTATGATGTTTTCAAAAGTCAAGCACCCCCTCAACCTCAGCTTAAATAATGCGATAGCTTATACCTTAAAATGGATGTTTTGGTAAACTACAGTTATGTACTATAATGTTCTATTGAGGGAACTTAATTACGCCACCACTTGGACCCTCAAACTATAAAGTTAGGGATTAAATCCAAAATAACAATAAAATATACGAAAAAAGAGCTAATAACCGTAAAGTAGAGTGCATTCGTTTTAATACGAAAAGATACCATGCATACAATGATATGTATAAAACTCTTTCAAGATACTCAACAGTTTGTTCTAAATTTCCAGAACTTTTACTCCACGAAAACGTGATAAAGGAAATTGAATAACTGGTTTTCAACATAAATTATCCTTTTCGGTGTTCTTCATCAATTGGAATTCCTACCTCAAATCTTTTTTAACCCTTTATCTACTACATTAGGATTTACTGCAGTTTTTTTTTTCACATAATATTTTTTTGAATCACTACATTGAAAATTAAGAGATATACATAAAATTAATACTCAACTTTAAGAAATTTAACCCATTAGATCTAATTAATTAATTAAAGATAATCGACTGTAAAATTAATTATATACATTGTTCACTCAAAATAAATAGTCAAATCTTTTTCTACTATCTTTATTTACATACAAAAAAATAAAACACTTATCTTTAGACATTCACTATTTATTCGGAACAAAAATGACAAACTTCGCAATCCGCTGAAAACGCCATTAGCTGAAAAAGCAATTTCTGCCATAAAACTATTCGCCTTCCCCGCTAAAATACTCATAATATAACCCATGCGGCCATAGATCTTGGAATAAGGGATTTCAAGGGATATTCCTACTAAGTATCGTCAGAGTATTCGTAAAAGTTGTTATTCTTTGTAATTTTTAAAGTGAGTGGTACTTATAAGTACCGTCGGTAGAGATAAATGATTGTCATACTGTGCATTTGTATCCTATCAGTTGATACGCTTGCACAGATATCACTATCACGTTGTTAAAGGTCCTACAGAATTTTCGGAGAAGTCATACACCTCTTGTTTCAAATGTTCACATGGAAAAATAATCCAATGAAGTTAAATCAATTAAACGTGTATGTTATTTTATACTACTATTGTACTCAGTAGCACACACAGGAATTTTTCAAGGGAGGGTCCGGGGTCGAAAGTTCATCATCCTTGTATCATGCTCCTTTTGATTTTGTCGATTTTCGGGAACAAAACACAGTAAAAAACTAATTATTGAATAAATAATTAGCATTAATTAATAAAATTAATCATTAATAACAAATTCTTAATTAAATTTTACGTACTATATACTTATAATTGTAATCAATCGGAAAAAATCCCTTGTGGAACCCCCCCCCCCTTATGGGCGCCACTGATTGTAATTAATGGTTTGAAACTGCAGTGTATTTACAAAAACTTTTGAGATTCCCGGCAATGAAAGAGCCAATCAAAAAGCCAAACAGAGAGCAACGTCGTCTCAACCGGAATTTTCTCTGACCCTCAGAAAAGCAAAGAGCAATATATCCACATAGAATGACAAATTTAATGCATTGAACCAAAAAAACCAAGAGCCTTGGAAAGACAAGTGGGTCCTATGCCAAGACACCTGGAGAGAACCGATGCTGCTGTCCACTTTCGCCTAACCATAGGACAGGACGTTTTGGGAGTATACCTCCCCTGGCTTGGCCTGGCTGCTGACGAGGCATGCCCACTTGCAATTATGACAGGTTGGATGGTGACCACCTGCTTCAATGCACTGGACTCAATGAATCCTCGACTGACGACTTCGTCAGTCGGTACTGGGAGGCTCGCCATCAAATGTTCAAGACGCCAATCAAGGGTATTTAATAAATAAGTAATAAATAAATAAATTTATCAACACTTCTTTTTTTTGGATGTCTTAACGAAATTGAGTGGTTTTATTAGAACCATACATTTTTCGGAGTTTAAGAAAGTACAGATGTCAATAAAAATCGATATAACGTTCTGCAAACTCTTGAAATCTTGGACTGCTTGGTTTTCTTATAAAACATTTAGACAATCTGAATATTCCGTAACAAACATTTATTGATCAGTGAACTTATGTCGACTTTCGATTTGATTGTAGTGCAGTTGTTCCTTACTGAAAGTCACAAGCTGAACAGGGGGTAAATAAAAGCACTTAACAATTGACCCGAGTAGGGTTTCAATTCCGTTTTTAAAAAAAATGTAAATGTTCGACATGCAGGATATAAATTGGTTTGTAAGCCTGTTTAATAAAGCAGGCTGTCTATTAATTCGATTCATGGTGATTTCCAAATATATCTGGGTCTACAACTAAAATAATATACTGGCTGGATTTTAATCAAATTTCTTTCTTCGGTGTTGGGAAATCGCGATCATACAAAAGCGTGTTTCGTACGCTTTTTTCTTATTGTTATTGAGCCCAAAGTGCTTTTCATCTTAAAATGAAGGTACGGACCATGATATTACTATCAAACAAATAACCCAACAACAAACTAAATAATTAAATACTTGCTCATGGTCAAATAAGAAAATATTAATCCCATAACTTTCATTAAATTCTGAGCAAAAACAAAACTCATATACTGCAATAAAATTATTTGCATGAACGCGCTTTAGTTTTCATCAAAAAAAATGTTTTTGATTGCTAGCTATAAGTATGAATAAAATTTTAAAAAATCGTTCCTTAGTTGTACTATTCTGTTGAAAGGCCTTGAGAGTGAACCGGAGCCTTTAGTTGAGAGTGAACCGGAGACAAATATATTTAATATTCTCCGTGATTTCCAACAAAAGCGTAGTATGATACTAGCATTTATATCAGTGCTTCTAAACTTTCAATACTGGCAACCCAATTTTCAATCATAATTTTTATCGCGCCACCTTATATAATAATAATAATATATTGAATGCAATAATAATGTACTTTGACGCTAAAGCTATAGTATAATCTTAAGTATAAGCCGCGTACGAATTGATAAGATAAGTATTAAATTTTTTATATATGTAACTCTTAAGTAATATAAATTTTAAGTAAATTACTTTTAAGTAATAGGTTATTTGTGTTATTTTTCTTTCTCTAACTTTTAAATTGAAACAGATTGAGAAAAGATATTCAATTAAAGATTTATATCCTTCATCAACCATTTCTAAAAGTACAAATATCATTAAAAAATAGTCTAATCTATGTTGCTCTTTATCATATCCATTACATCTAGCATTCTCGCGAACGTTCACGTGAGTCTAGGTAACCTAACGAACGTCTGCACAAAACATGTAAAAAAAAATGCTTTACCTCGTACAATTCCAGTCCGTCTTGACCGAATAGATTAGCTACCGAATCTCTCTTGAATGTACATTTCATAATTCACGGTTTTAAGTATTTACGGCAGTGGATTAAAACAAAATCACAGATATATTTTTAAATAGCAGCGAGCATTCGACGATAATAAAGCATCAACAAGTACACAGACGAGGGCAAATTGATTGCAAGTTACGAATGGGTTAGGGATTCATTTCAAAATACTTCAGAAGGGCTCTAAACTGCCGAAAAAGAGATCTTCATAGATTTCACATCCTGTGGTGAAATTAAAGGGCAATTTTGTGATGATCCCTCTTTGAATTCTGGATAGAGGAGGATGCTGAATTTTTCTGCACTGAAAACAAAAGCATTTCGTATACTATTAACATTTTCAACATCATACCTTTGTGAATCCGGATTTTTTGCGATGGCTACTTTGAAGACAAAATATAAATCTGAGTTAATATCAAAAAAAATAACTCAGAGTGTCAATTTCTAATTTTTAGCCTTCCTTTGAAAAACTTTGCTCAGCAAGACAAGCCCATGGAAGTCATTAATAGTTATTAAACTTGTTCTTATACTGGCTGAAGTACCCACTCTTAACATGAGTTTATTTTTTTAAAAATGATAATACATTATTCTTGATATAATAGCTCAATTGTAAGGAGAGTAAAACGAAGTGCACATGACAACGTATACAAAAATGTTGTTGTTGTTGTTTTCTGATGCCACCTGTCTGACGTAGTCAGATAGAGGCCCACGAAATTCATCGTGGCATGAAGAAGAGGTACGCCTGTCATTGGCCTTGAGCACCATACAGGTGACAGTACGATTTAGCTCGGCGAAATTCCCCGAAGGGACGATAGATGGCGACACGATCTCTATCTCCACCTCCACAATTTCTGCATGTAAACTGAAGGGGAGGGAAATATTCTCCAGTCTCTGCGCTCGTGATTAAGCCCACAAGGCTACGGACCCACTGATTTAACGAACGCGTACTCCGCGTCTACTCGGAGGGTGTTTGGTGGCATCGGGCATCGAACCCAAGACTTCCGGTCTGGAGTCCGATGCTCTAACCACTAGGCTACCCACAGCCCATACAAAAATGTAAAATGATTTATTTGAAATGAATGCTCATATTATAAACGGTTTTGAACGAACTGAAGTTTTAAGCCTCACAGAATTAGCATTTTGAATAAATATTAAGTAACAAAAAATGAATATAAATTTCCAATGAATAACAATTGTGTTATTCTTAATATTTAAATCGAGAAAACTTCAAAATGTCTTAGCCCGGGATCAAGTGTGCACTCGATACTAACGTTAATGGTCGCGGGGAGGTACTCACCCCAATTTTTTTTTATAATTGTTTTCAATATACACGATAAAAAACCCAAATTTAGTGAATGATTTAACTAAAAGAAAATATGCTTATACCTATTTCAAGGATTTTTCAATTTTTCTTGCATAATTTGAGAAAAAATCCAATAAAATTGAACTAAATTGTTCCAAATGTGCGCGAAATTAATAAAAGGCACAAATTACAAATACTTTGTGCTAACATTACAGAAAAGTTATTTGAAAGCAAAACTGTCACATTTTGTTCACGTTATTGAGTTTTAATGTCATTTGATCATCGACAAATATCGTTTTCAACTTTTTCTTGCTTGTGTCTTTTTGACAGGGCGAAGTGCATCTTGCTGTACACTTATGGCTTCATATTTTTCTTGATAGAGTTCTTAATGTAGCTATTGAAAATTTTCCTTTAGTTTCATGTTTATTGCTTTTCTCAAATTTACTTTCGCTAACATGATTAAGAAGAATTATCTCAGCAAGCGTTTCCCTTGTTTGATCAGCTTCAATTTCCTTTCAGAGAGATCACAGATGCTCAATTTTTTTTATATTCTGTTCATTTACATTTATAAACTATAACCAGTCGTACAACATCAAAATTAAATCCACTAAGTTAATCATAGGGGGAAATGCAGCATGTTCAAGAAAATATTTTTGAGCAAAAGTATTCGAGCCGGAAACTCGGTCAAAACAAGTCCCTTTAAATTCTAAAAAATACGTTTGCCACTCCCAAAAAAGAAGGAGATGTGTGATCAATTCATTTTAGCTCCCATTAAGATGGTCATATTACAGGATTCTCTGTCAAGAGATCATTGGTAACAAATAAACAGTTTTCCCAGAAATAACGATTTCGTGATTCTAGGGTGCCTATGCGCATCGCTTCCGTGTTAAAAATTTATTGAATATAAAAAATTGAAAAAAATTCAAAAAAAGAATTGTGTAAAGTTTTTTCGTTATGTATTATATGTTTCAGAATACTCATAAAAATTAATCTTGGCCAAATAATCCTTCAAAGTGCTCAATATGCTTATCCATGTATCATAAAACTCTTTCACATTGAAAAAAGCGCAAAAGAATTAAATAATTTACAACTTCCCTGAAAAAAGGGACGCAGATAACCATACCATTAAGTTCGAAAAACAGCAAAAGTAATATTTTAGGTTAAAAGGAACGTAATGAAAAAATATATAATCGTAGGATTACAGCAAAGCAAACAAACTGTTTTTTTTTTAATTTAGTTATAGGATCAATGATAGCTAATGAGCGTTCAAATTAGAATCTTTTATTTTTGATGACCTTTTTTCACCAGATGATATATAAATTACATCAATGTAAATCTGTATTTTTTTATTATGTCAGAAAGTATTTTGTTTTACTTCATTCCAGTAAATTATTTTTTTTTATTCTTTTATTTTGGATATGCTCGCGACCCCTTGAAGGGTTATCACGTCCCCCCAGGGGGGCGTGCCCCACAGTTTGATAAACACTGCTTTATTTAAATAAATTGTATATTTCAATGACTCGAAAGTGATGAATTTAAACCATTTAGGTAAAACACTTCGTAACTTTTCAAAAGTTAAATTCTTTTTGTGTGTGAAATTATCTTAAAATTGATAGAATCATTATAAACTAAAGAAATTACAAAAACATTTTGGCGGTATATATTTATTACATACCTCAAACACAAAACAAATACAAACATAAAAACTATATAATTACTATATAGAAAAAATAAATATATACAAAAAAATAATACAAATAAAATACAAAAATACATATAAACAATAAACAAATATATATACACAAATAAACAACAATAAACAAAAATATATACAAAATACACATAACACAAATTTTTCAAAACAAACAAAAAAATAAAATGAAAATACACATAAAATACATATAAAATAAAAAATGCACATAAAATACACATAAAATACATATAAAATATAAAATGCACATAAAATACATATAAAATAAAAAATGCACATAAAATACATATAAAATAAAAAATGCACATAAATACACATAAATTAAAAACATGCACTTAAAATAAAAAAAAAATTAAAAAGTCAAAATAATAATAATAATACAATTCTGAAATTTATAAAAAAAACTCACAATAAGCAAAAACAAAAATTAAAAAAAAACACAAAACTAAAAAAAAATAAAAACTCTTAAAAAAATTAATAAAACAAAATAAAAACAAAAAAAAACACAGAAAATACACAGAAAACTCCCCCCTTTTTTTTTTAAATGAAGTTAAGTTTTCATGTCCGCTAATTTTGTTCAGCTGGTTGTAGGCTGGATTTTCTAATTTTGTTGTCAATGTACTGAAATTTGGAGTAGCTGGACGATTTTTACAGTCTTATTTTTCAATGAATTTTGTAAGTCGAATATAAGTTCTTGAATTTGTACAATTGCTGGAGTCGTTTTACTACTCTTCAAATTACCTTCTTCCGAGCTAGCAGAAATCTTGGTTGTAGAAATGATTTTCTTGGCTGGATTTTCTAATTTTGTTGCTAACGTGCTAAAATTTGGAGAAACTGCGCCCTTTTTACTGTCTAATGCCAATGAATTTTGTAAGTCGGATATAAATACACAGAAAACTCCCTTTTTTTTTTAAATGAAGTTAAGTTTTTCATGTCCGATAATTTTGTTCAGCTGGTTGTAGGCTGGATTTTCTAATTTTGTTGTTAATGTACTGAAATTTGGAGTAGCTGGACGATTTTTACAGTCTTATTTCAATGAATTTTGTAAGTCGAATATAAGTTCTTGAACTTGTACAATTGCTGGAGTCGTTTTACTATTCTTCAAATTACCTTCTTCCGAGCTAGCAGAAATCTTGGTTGTAGAAATGATTTTCTTGGCTGGATTTTCTAATTTTGTTGCTAACGTGCTAAAATTTGGAGAAACTGCGCCCTTTTTACTGTCTGATGCCAATGAATTTTGTAAGTCGGATATTAGTTCCTGAATTTTTTCTAATGCTGGCGACGTAAATTTTTCTGAATCCATTTCCTTTACTGTTAAATTTTGACGTTGTTCCTTTTTGACATATTTATTGTTTTCCGGATTTTTTTTTCTGACTTGGAAGTGGTCTCCAGTCTGCGTCTGGCAATTGGATTTTGAATCGTTGAAGAGGCTGTCCAAGACTAATAAAATAGGTGGTAGAAATAAGGCATCCCAATACGTCACGAATAGAATTCTGATAGTGAAATACAGCCACACGAGCAGAATGGTCTTCGCCAATATTTTGTCATCCATTTTTATAGGGGAGGGGATCAAGGCCGTAAAAATAAATTAGTAGAATAGAGAAATTTGTAAAATAGCGGCAGGTTTTGAAAATGAGGGACACTAAAGAACAAAAATAAGATCAATTATTTTTGATGCGCAATTATCCAATGTAAATTACATTCTGATCGCTAAATATTGTTGCACGGAAAACAATGCCTGAGTTTTAACAATACATAATTCTATAATGATGTTATTCTTTTGCTAAAAGACAATTTTAGAAAGCATTGTTGAGGAGCTTTTATTATTGTGATTCGAACAGAGTTTGGACAATATTGGGTTTCCAGGTGTCTTGTAAAGTGTAAATCATGAGAGAAAAGATTATTTATTTTCCTTGACGCAAGCACTGGCCAACTTAAAGATAGAGTCAAAATCATAAACTAGGCATATGTATTACATTGATTAGTATGGGAATTTAACATTGTTTTGTAAGATAATATATAAATTCATTTATAATCAAAACACAGTCTAATTATACAAACCGTAAAATCCAGGGTGTAACGCGCACTTTTAAAGCAAAAAGTAAGATATGAAATTACGGGTGCACGTAATACGCCGGGTATGAAAATGACAGCATTAAATATAAAAGCGAAGGATGAGCATAGAAAAATTAGAATTCTACATAGATCAAAACACTGTTTACTTAGAAGAAACGACATTCCTTATATGAACTTAAAGCAGTGCTTCTCAAACTTTCTATACTTGCGACCCAATTTTCAATCTTAATTTTCATCGCGCCCCCTCAAAACAATAACTATATAATCGAATTCAATAACATAATTTGACGTAAAGCTACATATCGACTTTAATTATAAATAATCATTATACTTGTCTTGATAATTTGTAATTTAATTCAATTTAAGGGGGTCACTTCACGCAGCATTTTCCTATCTCCGTAATGTTAAAAATGACCAAGTTTAAGGAACATTTTTTAAAAATTGGCTGGTTGTGCAGTCATGAAATTTTTTTTTGTATTCATTGTACTGTTTTTATTATTTTAATGGGAGCATTTTTCCAAATTTTGATTAGTTTTTTTTTTTTAAAAAATTCATATATGGAGTAACACGTCAAAATTTTTAGAATGATGAAATTTCTTGTACATTTTAATCCATAAATATTTTTTGAATAATTTTTTGACAAAATCTCTCATTAAAATATTTATTTGTATAGTGTTAACATATGTGCAAAGTTTCAAGGCTGAAAAATAAGTAGTTTTTTCAAAAATGTTCCTTTTGTGTTGAAATTTACGCTTTTGAGAAATAGTGATTTAAAGTAAATACAACGATTTACAAATGCATACCAGAACTATAACTTGGATTGCTAGTGTCATCTGCAAGATCATCTTATTGCCTACGTTTTAATTGTTTGTTTTTAATTCTAGCTTCTATGGTTCATTGTAAAACTGACTATTCTACTTTCCTAATACACGGATGATCTACTTTTTGCAACGCTTGACATTTGTAAAATTCAAGGGGTGAATGTTTAATACATCTAAAACTTTTAATTTGGTAATAAAGCCTTGATTATATAAGTATATAGCTTCATGTACTAAAGTTTTTGAAGTTCCCAATTGAACAAATATAGTTTTAAAAATTATACACCCAAAACTATTTCCGCTTTCACTAATATTTTGAGTTTTATCAAGAAAGCATCCAGATAAATGTTCAAGATTAGTGACCTCTAAATACTTTGTTTATGCAATTTTTTTTCTAATTGCAATAGGTAAGTCGTGTTTATGCTTGTATGTGAACCTTTCAGTATGGACAGATTATATCTACACCACAAGTGACATCCAATGGGGCATAAACCGTGTCGTAGATTCAAATTTGTGAACATTTTATCAAAAAATGTAGCTAAAATAGCTTGCCTTATGGCTGACAAATTTTCCCAAGTTGTTTTGAACAGCCAAAACATAGTACCTTTGCAATTTGTTTATTTCTGCATCTGTCAAGCCTTTACGGCATCCTAGAGATTTTTTGTTTTTTAATTTTGATGCACCTCTTCAACTTCCATTCCCCTACTATTTTCAATGTAACTTGCCGAACACTCATTGCTATGTACATCGTTGTTAAAATTACATTAACATTATTTCTGCGATAATATTTTAGCATCAACAATTTTCCCCCAGTGTCCAAACTAACTGCCGTAATAACAACATTTAGAAATATATAGCTTCTTTTTAGCCAGGTACCATTGATAGCCACTGGTACATTTGGTTATCGATTATTAAATATTGTTTCGGCAGCAGCTAAAGCCATAGATACTTTGGTTACTTTCTCTTTGCATTATTTAATGTATGCATGGAATCGTAAAACCACTATGGTGTAGGTGACGAATGCATAACTCCGCCAAATACTTTTTGCAAATGCTTCTTTTTAAATATACCTCATAGCATATGAAATTCTATTGTGTCCACTTCATATAATTTTGTATCTTTTTTGATTAACTACTGTTTTAGTAAACCTGGTATTAGTAAATGTTTGAATAAGACCACAAAAGTCACAACATATTAACCATTTTGTAGATAAATCCTACATTTGGCGACCAAAATTTATGTGAATACCTTGGTTTTAACTTTAATTTTATGTGATTAATGTTGTTTCAAAGCCCAAAAGAACAGTAAAATGTCAGGAATTTCACAGAAACATTCAAAAAGAACAGAAACATTCAAAAAATCTAAAAAAGAAACATACGCTTTATTAAACTTACCTAACTTAGATTTTAAAGCTGATTTATTTATGTTGAAATTGTCTGACTTATCAACATTTAATTCCATTCAAGTTTGGATTTTTGTACATTTCTTTCCAAACGCTTTCGTTTTTAAGCATTTTATTACTTAACAGAGTTTAAAAAACGTTTTGTAAACGTTTTATTAATGTTTTTGATGGAAAACACTATGCGCAAGATAGCAGAAATTCGTTGCATTTAACGAGGTAAAAAATAGGCTGTAAGTAAACAAACATCTACAACTATTCACTTCACTTCTTTCTCTGAATAAGTTGCTGATCAAAATAAATTCTTTTAATCAATTTAAACCATTTGATAAGGCTGAAAAGTAGCATGTGTCTTTTGTTTTGATTTGAGAGGGCGTGGCAATCAGCGGTTTTGGGTCTTGACAGATGTAAAACACTGTTTTAAAAAAAATATTAAAAATACTTCTAATTAAGCTAGAGCAAAGATTTAAACTGCATTAGAAAGAAAAAGAATGGTAATGGTATTTTATGTTACAATCAAAATTGAAAAAATCGATTTTGTCATGGATTTTCGTGAGTGAGTGAGTGAGTTAATATTAACGTCGCACTGTTCAGCTACACGAGGGCTTTTGGCGACGGACCACGTAATTTTGAACCATGGTCAAGTGACGTGGACGACACCTGAGCTGGCACCCCCTCTCCTAACTACCACACCACACCAACGGGAGGACGTTTCAGCTCTCGACAGATTTAACGTGCATCGCTGCCCTACGCGGCGGGTCTTTAGTGGTACTGGGATCGAACTCATGACATGCCTGCCATGGTTGGATTTTCGTGAAGTGACCCCCTTAAAATTACAAATTATCAAGACAAGTATCAAATATTCTATATAATTTTATGACATGTCCATAGGGTCACTGGTGGTTTTCAAACTGGTTCTTACCTTAGTACCATTAAATTAATTTTGAAATGCATTGCACAGTACTTATAAATTTATAAGTTTACTATATCAATGTAAATATGTAGTTTACATTTTATTATGTCGAAATGCATTTTGGACTTTGCTTCCTTTTAGTAAATTGATATTTTTTTATTATGTTGCTTTCGACTTTTCGATATACTCGCGCCCCCCTTGTAGGGTTATCAACCCCCCCCCCCAAGAGGGGCGTGCCCCACAGTTTGAGAAACACTGATTTATATGAATTATATTTAAAAATTAAAGTATATATATATGAAATAAGGTTCATTTTGAGAAAAATAGTGTGCTACTTTGCTAAACACCTCAAGGTATTTGAATTTTAATAACTGAAATCGTATTTATAATGTTCGTATTAATCTTCTATATAACTCGTAAATTCAAGATTTTTTTCAATAATCTATATATATTGCGTACTCTTAAATATCTTTACAAAATGCATATTTTCATACGAAACATAAAGTCCAACATACAACGGATAGCATGTGCAATGTAATATTAAAATACAGTTTCAATTTTGAGCACTTTCATTTTGAGATTAGTTTTTTTTATAAGAAAATACCAAATAATTATTCGTGAATTTATTATAATGCACTTTCTTATCTTTCCAAATACATACAAATCTCCAGTTTCAGTCAACAAATCTAATCCGTTTTCATCTGTGAGTGGCGTGCAGAGCTTTCTAATGGAGATGGGGGAGGGGGTCACATTCTAAAAGACATTTAGATGAAAGTGCCGAGGGGAAAAATTAAAAATATGTTGGTATATAGCGGGGGTAGGCATTAAGTCGATCACTTCGACAGGTGGACCTGTGGCCGCGGTAGCCGAGTGGTACAGGTACTGGACCGTGGCTTGCCCTGTCTCGAGTTCGAGCCCAGTACCACTATAGACCCGCCATGTAAGGCAGCAATGCATGTTAAATCTGTCGAGAGCTGAAACGTCCTCCCGTTGGTGTGGTGTGGTAGTTAGGAGAGGGGGGTGCCAGCTCAGGTGTCGTCCAGGTCACTTGACCATGGTTCAAAATTACGTGGTCCGTCGCCAAATCCCTCGTTTAGCTGAACAGTGCGACGTTAATATTCAATCAATCAATCGACAGGTGGACCACCAAGACATTTTGGGGTGACCACCTAAAGATTAGCAGTTAGTAAATATACACCGAAACAGTGGCGTAACGTACACCCCCGCACCGTGGTGGGGGGCAGTGTTCTAAAGGGGCCCAAAGTCTGACTGACACAAGTGCCTACCCTTTGTAAAATTCAACGTGGGGGCCCAAAACCTGACTTTGCAGGGGGCCAAATGTTCTCCGTTACGCCACTGCACCGAAATATTCAAGATTGGCTGACAGCATGCAGACCAAGTTTTCTACTGACTTCTACTTAGACTTCTATACTATGACTTTTATAGCTATGAGCACTAACTTAGAATAAGTGATTTACTTTTAATTTATTTTGAATTGTTTCGTAAGAAATACATCATTTGATATTATATATTTTTGGCTATTATTGTTATTTTTGTATCTTGCGTTTTGCTTTAAACTTGGTCTTAAAAGTGTAAGTTTATTTTATTATAGTTATGCAGACAAGTGCTCATTATGGTATTTATTATTAAGTTATAAAATAAATGTTGTAGACCTTTTTCCTAGCTCTCCACACCTGCGCCTTTAGGTAGACCACACCACCCTGTAAAAATTAGAAGTATCCCGTACCCTGGAAAAGTTTGCCCACCCTTGGTCTACAGGAAGTTAAACCCCAACCCCATCCATGTATATGCCACAGTCATAGATAAATGAAGTTTCCAAATTATTTCATGTAAAGATTGATATTGCCAATAAACATTTTAGAATCCAGCTGATAATGCAATAAGCTTTGAAGAATTATGAAGTTATTGTAGTAAACCATGTATATATTTAGTCATACATCTGGTTACACAATATTTTCTCCTGACACAGTACTTTTTTTTTTCAAAATACCGTATTCCAAACTGACAAAATGTGGAAAAAAAAACTAATTTATACTCTATCTTTGTCTCAAGAATTATTATACCAGGAAAATAAAATTCTCGCAATATAAAACGCCAAACAAATATAAAGAACTCGTAACAAAAATCTATTATTTTATGGGTATTATATTACAGCAGCGTCATACGACTTGTGTTATAAATGCATTCCTTCTTTTCCAAAAGACATTGTTTCCAATTGACAACTTGTAAAACAACACCGATTCGGCCCAGTATCATTTGCAGGCACAATTTCTTTCGCACCAAACAAAAAATTACGAACTGTTAATAAGACTACTCTCTTGGTGATACTCCATTCCGACTCTAGAGTATTTGGCGATACGATGTCTCTTGTAATCCGTTGCTTAGTGTGCCAGCCTAATGAGATGCGTAGGGAGAGTGGAAAGACAATTGGCGAAATAGGATTCCGAGAAAAGAAGCCAGCCCCAATCAAGTGTTTCGTCCCTTGAGAACATCCTTGGAAATAAATTGGGGTGCGAAAGTGTATAAGGAAGCGATTGGTTCCGTGTAATTCCTCTCCTCATGTTACCTTGGCAAACTTTTCTATTTGGGGAGAAAGGTTGATTTTTGTAGTTAGAGACCCGTTTTGGTACAGAAGTGGTAGAGAAATAGGTTTGGAATCAAGGATATATGGTGTGAGATATGAGCTTGGGGAAATAGAAACTAAAGAAGATCAGCAACATAAATATTCTTTCGAATGTAATGGTATAAGAAAGAAATAGAAAAAGTATTCATTTTTTTAATTTGCAAGCCCACATATTTATCTTCAATTCTATAAACCATTTTATTCAGTAAGATATAATAAAATGAGCATTTGTGTGCTTTCTATTTTGCTATATTGTTTTCCACACTACTTAGTTATTTCAGAGAGGGTTGTCGTTTTTTTTTAAAAAAATATCTTATTTTGAAACACATTTAAAAAAAATAAATGTTCCAGTTTCGTAGTGGTTTTCAAACTTTGTCAACACACGGGACTCTTAATGCCATGAGATGTTTCCGGCAAATCATACTCAAGCCTTGAAGTAATATGTACTAAGTCTAGAAATAATATTTAAAGAAAATTAACATGATATAGGTACCTTAAGTATACAATTAAAAATGCTGTATTTTTAATTAAATCTTTTTAATGTATTAATGTAATTTACTCATTAATTCGTGCCAGTTGTCATTATATTTGATAACTGGGATATGTGTTTGTATTTGTTTTACTGTCAAAGTCCATGTTTACTGAAACTATCTGTTGTCCCATTTCATACTCTGCGTTAGTTAGCGTCTCTATTTTATTTTTGTAGCCACATACGTTGAGAAGTATTTTTAACTTATATGCATTGCTCAGAATAACATTAAAATGTTTTAACTGTGTGAGAGACATCTGCGTATTCTGCCTATTCGCAGCTTCAAATATAGGAACTATCCCTGCTTAAATTTAGAATTTAACGTTAAACCTGTTGACACATCCATAAGAAGTTACTTCTTCATTTTTGACAGCCTTATGATTTAGCCATTCGTGCTTAAAGCATGTGACTTTTACAAAATTCAAGATTTTTTTTTATAACCATAAATATTTTTTTTATCTATTTTCTCAAACAAATTACCTTTAAAAATTCGAACTTTTATAGAGGCTAAAATGTTACTAAAATTTCGGTGTTTTGATTAAGTTAGTACTTGTAGAATCCCTATAAAATCTCTAGGAACTCAAAATGAAGTCCTCCACAATAACATGTCTATAAATTTAGAAATTGTTTATTAATAAATCACCATTTATTTGAAGGCATTAAACTAAAATCGTATTTAGCATCCCTGCGTAAAAAACAAAATAGAAAATATATTGTAACGGGTTCTCTTCGGATATTTTTCTACTAACTATCAAGGAGATATTTTTTTAATGAATTAACTTCTTTAGAAACATCTTTCTGTGTGTAAAAGAACTGTGATCCATGCAGATGAGGATTAATATTTAAAGTTAAACAAACCAAGTTCATTGAAGAATTTAGAAGAAAATTATCGACAGTGTGTGTTTATCTGAGTTAAAACTGTGAGAATTTTACTTTGGAATATATTTACTTTGTATTGTGGCATAGTACTTAAAGTTTCATTGTTATTATCAAATCCTGATAACTCTTGCAGCTGTCTCTTCATATACGCACGATAGACAGATTTTATCATTATTATTAATTAGTGCTATGTTGCTCTCTTTAGCTATTTTAAAACATATTATAGTAGGAATTAATTAGAAGAAAAGTTATTGGGATATTTTTCAATGTCCCTTTTTCGTTTTGCTGTCACATTAAGGCGAAATTAAGTTTTATGCAATATTTTGCACTGGAAACACTGTTTGATTCAATTCAAAAGCGAATAAACGATATACAGTGTAACCTCCATATTACGAACCTCTATATTGCGAATTTTTCTATATATGTAGAGAACTTCCTAAAATAACCTAATTCTTCCTAAAATAACCTCCCAATAGCGAAGTTCATTTTCTATACAACGAAATTTTTCTGTTGTGATTCAATTTTTTTCTTCCTATTTTTGAATTATTTCTGACCATTTCGAGATGTTTTTTTTTCTTTTAACACATTTTATGGTGGTCATAAATTTTAAACTGGTTTTATTGTTAGGTGCCTAACTCGCGCGCGCCGAGAGCAAAATAATTCTGGGCATTTCATCCAAGTCGTGCAATATTTAACCCCTTCCCCCTCCCCATTGTCCAGTTCACTGAAAACTTCGATATCCCCTTTCACCTTCGGTAGAGTCTTGCGTTCTTGAACTAGTCTCAGTTCATTCGTAGTAGTGATTGGTCATACTGGTAACTTCGTTTCATATAGTTCTAAAATGTCAACACGTAAAAGCTTGATGACAAAAGAAAAAAAATTAATTCCTCAGGAAGTGGATAAAGGCGTCAAGAAACTTTTCTTGCAGTTTTTCTTTCCACTTTTTTATAGGTAAGATATATAAAATAAGTATATATTAATTTACAAAAAGGTATAAACAATTACGTTTTTGTGTTTATGAACTTAAAATTCGTTTTATGTGGTTTATAAAGAAAACTGAAAAGTCCAAAAGAATTATAAGATGTACTTATCATGGCAGGATATAAAATGTCTTGTTCGCAAGGGCTTTAAATCCGATGCATTTATGATGCTAAGTTTCACAGACACTAGGAAAATCACTCAGCGACTAAAGTCGAAAATTTTGCATTCACGTGATATATAATGAAGTATTGGCAAGTGATCATGATCTGATGTCCTTCGCGTACCCTCTAAGTATCACTATGCGTTCCCCACTTCGTTGACAGCGGTAGTCTAGGGGTTATGGTAAGGCGCGCGCGCGCGCGAACTCGCGGTCAGCATTGTTGAGACGCAGATTCAAGTCCTGATGTCACTGAAGACCCATAGGGTAGAAAGGCTACGCTCGTTAATGCTATCGTGGCTCAAATTTCTCACTCTGGCTCGGTGTGAAAGTTATGAGTTTTGAAGTGAAAGTCATGTTTCAGCTTCCTAATTTAATCACAGTACAATTGTACGAGTTCCATTGCAAGTAGCACTCGTGTTACTTCACAATATGTGACCTAAATAAAAAAAAAACTCACTCTTTCTCTCCCCCTTCATACTCTTGCTGCATAGGATAGTGAAGGTAATATACGATAGGGGTATCCACCACGTGGCCCGCCGGTCGCATGTGGCCCGCCATTACGTAAGTTGCAACGTGCCGACTCTTTTCAAAAAAAGTTTTAAATATCAGGTTTTTAAATTTTTTTCATTTTGAAATTTATTTGAGGGGAAATTTATGTATAACATATATAAATATATAAAAATAAATAAAAATCTACAATGTATTTGCCTGTTAACTGTTCTTGTTTTAAAATAAATCCTTCAGAATGTCCTTTAGATTAAAATAGATTTATATTTTATCAAACAGATACATTTGATTTTTCTATAATAAATTACTTTTTTAATAAATTTGAAATAGCATTATGCATATCCTTTACTAAGGGGTTAAAAAAGCATTAAATGTTCTAAAAATAATCATTTCAGAACTTTTTATCAATAATATACTTTCATTGATCTTAACGTAAATTATGACGCACATGCAATAAAAAATAAGGTTACTGTCGTTTTAAAACTAAGCAATTATTTAAATCTGTTCCTCTTCCTTTTAAAGAATGTCAATTTTATGTAGTTTAAATATAAATACATATACAATCTCCATATTTTAAATATAAATTTGTGTGTGTTATTCTAAATATTTTTATATACTTCCACAACATGTCATAACACTTAAGGTCTCCATGGATCTTTAGGAACAACATGTGCTTATATATATATATATATATATATATATTATAAGCCATTCCATATATTCAAATTATGCATCACATCCAAACTTCCATCATAAAAAAAATCAAATTTACTACAAGCTCCAATTTTAAATCTTATTTTCGTGCTCCGAAGTTCTGGAATAATACTTATTTACAAAATAACCTCCTGTGTATTCCGTTCATGTATCCGAAACAGCCTGCATTTCTTACAACCTTGTGGAAGACAACATTTCAATTTACCTAAAGAAACGGTGCGCCCCGGCGTATACGGCTGGTGGACATGAATAGCCCTATTTTGTCTGTACCATGAGCCCCATCCTTTAATTCAGCGCACGTATTAGCTGATAGGAATACAAATGACTTGCTAGAAAGGAAAGTACTTGTCAGGCTGAGGTCGTTTCGAAATTGCGACAAGAAAAGATACCTATTGACTGCAAATGGATTTTCTTTGAGATAATGCTCCTGGGCCTTTCTGGGTATTGAATTTTTTTAGGGTTTCTGGGGAATTATGATATGGATTAGACTGCGCCATATATCTTGTAGCATGTTGTACACAGCTTTATGAAGTTATCACACCATGCTGTTTTTATCTTTATGACCTTGAGTCACTTTTATGTATGCTGTCGCTTTATGGAGAACTTTCACAGTTTTTTGTTCTTTTTTTTTACCACACGATGAAATATAATTATTCTAAAATATAGCAGCTTTTAAATAATTTTAATTATTTGATGGATCCTTAGATGATAAGGTTTTTAAAGATATGCAATGATGTAATTTCAGATTTTGAAGGTTTACGAAACATTTTTAGTTTAGTTTGTTTTAGTGTATAACAGTATAAAAATCACAGTTCCTTTAACTGCATGACTTATTCTTAAAATGTTTTATAGAAAGTACTTATAAATTCCTAAATCCTTTGGATGATTTAGATTAAACTGTACTGTTTATTCTAACTGTATTGTCGACAGTTCAATTGCAACTGAACTGCTCATTGTAACAGTTCTTTCGATAGCTCAGTTGTAACTGCATTGTTCCTTGTAAATGTATTGTCAACAGTTTTACCAAATGTGATCAGATAGACAAAATAAGCCACACGTTTCGAAGTTGTTCTTGTTATACTTTTTTTAAATTGAAATGCTTCATAAAACCTTTTAAGAAGGGTAATAAAGAATCAAAATGCTATTTTATTGACTGAAAAAATTCACAGATATTTCAGTTTCTGATTCGTTCTTTATATTGAGTTTCGTGAGGCAGCTAATGTATAAAAGGCATTGGAATTGCAATATATTTTGTTTTATTTCTAACAAGGTAGCAATGCTATCGAAACCGAATTAGACCTCAGTAATTGTTACACTAAAGTTGAAATGCAGAAGAATAAAATTTCTAAAAGCTCCATTATACTGGATATTTGAAGCAAAAAGTAATGTATAAAACCCCAGAAGGCGAATTATGAACCTAAAACGTTCCGTTTTTTGCTAAATAAGTTTTCAGATTCACTGCTAGAACGGTATAACAAAAATAAGCCCCATATCTCACTTAAACTCGATTTTATTTGCTTTGAGATAATAACAAAAAATTAAAATACACGTATTTCTAGAGTCAAATTTTTAAAAAGTAATTTATGAATAAAATTACAAAATCCGGAAGTGTTCCCTTGAGGCAACACTGAATTAAATGACCAAAAATCTGTTGTAAGGCAGCACTTGTTATGAATGATTGAAGATTCTTAAGCAATCCTTGGTTTTCGTGCAATATGAAACTTCTCCCACATATATAGTAGGGAAATCTACCACATTTCGGAAACTTACTCCCTCATGTAGCTCCAAGGTAACCTTGGTAACCTCATTGCCCTTGTAGCGTCACATAATTGTTTTCTCTGATAGCAGTTTATTAGCTCATATTATAGACCACGAGCTGTGTAGTGCGTGATTAAGTAACAAAATCAAGTCTATGAACTTGTCAGACGATAGAACGGTATACTACCTAAGGTAAACACCAAGGATGAGCAAATAGAGACTACAAAGTGTTTTTGGCTGTCCACTAAGATAGCCAGAAATAATACATTTGTCTTATTAAACTTATTCTAAGATTAAATGTGCTTGCATCGATAGTTGATATGAAATATTAGCACAATAAATATATCGAATTAAATGACCACTATCTTATTTAACTTATAATTATTATCTCGTCTACTTCAACAATGAGGCCTTCGATCCAACCCCTGGTCTACACAGTATGCTACAGAGGGTTGATTAAGACATTATAAAATTTGTGTGTATGACTAGACAATTAAGCTAAGATGACTCTTTAATTTAAAGCTTTATGCTCAGAGATAATTTTGGATAACAATCACAGTTAAGGTTGATGAAATTCTTCTGCAGTACGTAGTGCAAACTAGAAGATCTGTTTCTTCTGTGAATTGCACACACGGACGTCTAACGGACAGGGTCAGATGACCTTCGTTCTGAAGAATAATCGCATAAACATTCTTGAAAGCCGAATACTGATTAAGGTATTCAGCTTCGTTGAGAACCATGATTTTGAAAAGGCGCAGAAAACGGTTTTGTGATCTTTAGTGCCACTTGAATAAGAGTATACTAATAAAATTATTTTAAGAATACTATTACAATGAAAAGACTTTAAAATGCAGTATTTTTGGCAAAAAATGAAGAAACAATTATATATATTCAATATATTCTCTTTTTACGAAAGAGGCTTATATAATAGGAATATGTTGCCTATTTGTAACTAAGACATATATCCCTATATAGCCCCTGAACTATGAATTTTATAGTGTATAGTTAAAAAGGGGATTTATTCATATTTCAATGAAAACTCGAGAAATCTTGATAGGAAAACAAGGTTGATATCTCGATTGATCGTATCTCTGAAAATAATGTCCTGTTTCTAGCTTCTGTAAAAGTCAAGTCATGTTTCTGTCTTCTATAGACGTCTTAAATAAATATTTCAATACAAGCATTTTCAATAAAAGAAAAATATGTTCAAAGTATAATTTTTTCTTTGTTTCGCCAAAAATTTGTATTTAAATATTTTTTTATTATGAAAATACTCTAAGCTAATTTTATTTGTATATTCTTATTCAGTTGCGACTACATATTTAAAAAAATATTAATTTATACCCTTTTTCAAAATCCCAGTTCCTAACATATTCAGATACCTTAATTGGAAGAAATAAAATCGACAGAAAAAAAACCATACTGGCAAGCTGAAGTGATTTAAAACTAGAGCAAGTTCCTCTCAAAACTAATTCATTATTTTCTGCAAACAACTGTTCAGTTTTTTTATGGAAGCATCTTAAACTTTTAAAATAAATGAGAGGATTGGAGTTTCAACACACATCTTTCAAAATAACAACGGAATAAATTCAGCAATTACGCTATTAATTCGTTTCTAGTATAATAATTTCTTTTTTTTTACCTTTAAGAGCTAAAACATTTACGACAATTAATATTGAAATATATTTTGTATACCTTTTGTCTTTTAAAGTTCTGTATTAGTCGTTATGGCATTAATTATATCGTGTTTTTGATGAATATGTGTTTACTGGGTCATCATAGAAAGTCCCTAATTTATATGTTTGGGTTTATTTATTTTATCATACTTCTTCGTCTAAAACTTTTTTACTTTAAATATTTTAAAATGGATTACTCGTTCTTAATTTAATATTTAGAGGAGGACTTTAAATCTAACACATTCCTCCTCCATTCAAACTGAAGTTGTTTTGACAAGTCCTTTGACACTGTTGTGAGAAATGTATTATTTTGGACTCTTTAAGCGTTATTGTTATTATTTATTGCGCTATTTTTTTCATTCTATTTATAATTTGTTAATACACCTCGGTACTGTTTAAGGCTTTGTTTATTTTAAATGTTTTTTACAAAACTAAACACAGTTAAGTTATATTTGTTTTAAGAAATCTTTACTGTAGTGTTATGTATTTAAAATATTTACTGAGTTACCACATATTGAAAGATCTCACCCATGATATGATTTCTTAGATAAATTTAGTTCAAACTACTTCTAAAGTGAAATATCCTGAGGCTGTGGAAAATAATTTTATGGGCTTTCAATAACAATTATTTATACTATAATACCGCGACTTACGTGAATTCGGAGTTAAGCGATTTTCAAATCTCGTCAATTTTCGTCTTTTTAATTCATCTCTGAAACTCAGGCGGAATCAGTACCATACCGTGATGAAATGCGTAATTTGATTAAAGAAATTGTGAGGCAAATACAATCGGACTTCTATGTAACGAAATCGCTTAATCCCGAGAAAAAGATCTTTATATGGAAAAATTCGTTAAATAGAGGTTCATATTTTAATATACTTTACAAACCACATAAAAGAAATTTTAAAAATTCATAAACACTATACATTAAAAAAAGTAATTATTTACACCTTTTTGTAAATTTAGATCCATGTATTTTATATACTATATTGCTCATAAAATAAAAGAAAGAAAACCTTTAAGGGAAACAAAAAAAATATCGAGGTATATACTGCATTTTTTTCCAACATTAAGAAAATAATTTTAAATTAAAATTAATGAATTTTAAGGACACTTTCTAATATAAAGCATACAAGTAATTTTAAACTTACATTATTTTTATATAACTAGAGATTCCAAACATGCATTACCACATACGTCCATAAATTAAATTACTCATAAAGTCTGTTAATTTTTTTTGAGGTTTTTTGGGGATTTTTTTATTGAAAAAATGCTTCGATTCATAATACGCCTCGCATCTTTATAATGCACCAAAATTCCCTTTAGGACCACCATAAAATGTGTTAAAAGAGAATAACTTGAAATGTTTAGAAATACTTCAAAAATAGGGAGAAAAAAAATTGAGACTCAAGAGAAAAAGCTCGTTTTATGAAAAATGCACATCGCTATTGGGAGTTTATTATACGAAGAAAATCGTTAAATGTTCTTGGTTCCAGAAAAAAGTTCGCTATATAGAAAAATCTGCAATATAGAGGTTCGTTATATGAAGGTTCGACTGAAAATTTAGAAGTGTATAGTGATGACGCTCGAGAACATTTGGATTCCTGCAATCAGGAGCTAACAATTGATCATCTCATAGAAATGCAATAGCAAAACTTTGAACAGAAGATGGAAGAACGTTTGGGAAATTAACAGAATGACTCAGTTTAATTGAAAAAGAATTATAAATTTTAGAAAATACATACTCCAATTTATTGAGTATTTTTTCAATTGAATAAAAAATTTATTAGCATGCTACGAGGACATTTTGCGGGAGAAAAAAATATTTTAGCCTGCAGACTTTTTTACTTGTTGCAATTTATAACTTCTACAGAGAGTTTTTTTCCAGGTATAGAAGTTTAAATTGGCATTACTTTCCAAGATGGCGACCGATTTAACAGCTGTCAAGTGATTTATTCTCAGTTTGGTTTAGCAATTCATCATGAATAGACTCACGCTGAACAACGTTTTCAAATTGTGCAATTTTATTTCGAAAATAATGGTCGATTTTCATAAGCGAATTTTGTTTAGCGATGAAGCGCACTTCTGGTTAAATGGCAGAGTCAACAAACAAAACGGCCGCATTTGGAGTGAAGCTAATTCACAAGTGTATGTCGAAACACCGTTACATCCAGAAAAACTGACTGTTTGGTGCGCTTTATGGGCTGGTGGAATCATTCTTCAAAAACGATGAAGGCCCA
Source organism: Trichonephila clavipes (assembly GCA_019973935.1). NCBI lineage: Eukaryota > Metazoa > Arthropoda > Arachnida > Araneae > Nephilidae > Trichonephila > Trichonephila clavipes. Next base: position 416,245 of record BMAU01003820.1, read on the forward strand.
AACGTTACAGTCAATGGTGATCGGTATAGAGCCATGATTACTAACTTTTTCATTCCTGAATTGAACAATCATGATGTCCAGGAGCTGTGGTTCCAACAAGACGGAGCAACATGTCACACAGCTCGTGCCACAATCGATTTATTGAAAGACACGTTTGGTGACCGCCTAATTTCCCGTTTTAAACCTGTGAATTGGCCAACAAGATCTTGTGATTTAACACCGCTAGACTATTTTCTGTGGGGCTATGTAAAGTCATTGGTCTATGCGGATAAGCCACAAACGCTTGACCATTTGGAAGACAACATTCGCCGTGTTATTGCCGATATACGGCCACAAATGTTAGAAAAAGTCATCGAAAATTGGACGTCCAGATTGGACTACATCCGAGCCAGCCGTGGCAGTCCTATGCCAGAAATCATACTTAAAATGTAATGCCACAAGATTATCTTACGAATAAAAAAAATTCCTGTCAATCGAATAATTTATCGTTGTTTTATTGCAATTTAAAGTTCTATACCTCTAAAAAAACACCCTTTACATCAAAATAACTTTGGTTTATGATTTTGTATTTGTGTTATCTAAGATTTTATTGAACGGGGTTTTTTTTTCTTAATTATTTTTCTTTCATCTCCGACCCCAACTAAAAATAATTTACACATATTTACATGACTATATATACGCGAATCCGACGAATGCGGTTATCCCTCAGTCCCACCTATCACCTAAGTTCGGGGTATCACTGTATTTATTTCCCAAACCATTTCACATTTAACAAAATTTGTCTTAATATTTACATAAAAGAGACATAGTAAACTATTTTGTTGCTTAGTAAAAATGCCTTATCACTGTATGGTTTTATAATAAAAAAACTAATATATATATATATATATATATATATATATATATATATATATATATATATTAGTTTTTTTATTATAAAAACCATACAATGTTAAGGCATTTTATATAATATATATATATATAATGTCGAAAATTCCTGCTGTACGGGGAAGGTGGATCCATAAAGCATTGCTAACCCTAATTCGCTGGCCTAAGTCAGCGACAGCTTTAGAAATCATAATAGGTCTCCAGTTTAGTCCTATGACTTTTTGTATCTACTTTTGTTGTGTTTGCTGAATTCCAATTTCTTACTTCTTTAGTACTGTGGGTTCTAGTTATTCTTCACTTTTATTTTATTATACTAATATATATATATATATATATATATATATATATATATATATATATATATAAACACTATTTTAGCAGGTTAATAAAGTAGTCTTAATAATTTTTCGATATTATAAAAGAAAAAGATATATATATATATATATATATATATATATATATATATATATATATCCATCATTTTATACTAATATATGCTGACAATACTAATTTTCAAAGCATAATTTCAAGAAAAATTATTATATATTTTTTAAACAAATAACTGATGAAACATTTTAAATAAGAGCTTTTATATCAGCTATCAGTCCCTATTTTTCTAAGTTTTAACTTTTTTTTTTTGCTTATTCGAAATTATTACTAATGTATCAATTACTTAAAATTTGCAAAGAGATTAATAGAAATACAACGCTGAATTGAATTGCATGCTATGGTAGAGCAATGAAGGTAACTTAAGCTGTGGCATCTCTTTCAATTTTTATATTATCTCCTTAACACAACGGAAAGAATTTGATTCATACTACCTTTTAAAATAAAAAACAATCTCCTTCATTCTCAACTTTTATTAAGGTTACTAACCATCCTCCTTTTATAGGTTCTGTCCTTCCTCGAAAAGTGTCCTCCTACTAGTCCTCTTTTTCAATATTTTTATGCCGCGGTAGCCGAGTGGTCATGGTTTCGGATCGTGGCTAGCCTTGTCACGAGTTCCAGGCTAGTACCACTAAAGATCCGCCGCGTGGGGGTTCATTGCACGTTAAATCTGTCAATAGCTCAAATATTCTCCCGTTGGTGTGGTATGGCAGTTAGGAGAGGGAGTGCCAGCTCAGGTCTCGTCCATGTCACTTGGCCATTAATCAAAATTACGTGGTTCGTAGCCAAAAGACCTCGTGTAGCTGAACAATGCACCGTTAATATTCATTCACCCACTCAATATTTTAATACTGATCTGTTAAGCTCTGTATTCAGAGAGAAACCAAACATGTTTCAAATATGTCGAAGAATGGTCTGAAACAAAAAGCACAGGAAATAACAGTTTTAATGGCATTTTTGACTTCATCGCAAAAAAAGTGGGCAAATGTAGAAAATCGTGTTGAGTTTTTATCGAAAGAAATGCCTGATATTAAAATCGATGACAGTTGTCGGTTAGAAGAAGAAAGACGACTGAATGCATTTTTAAATACTAATAAGTTAGGACAATTGGAAAATCAAGACGTTGAGAAATTGATAATATATGAGCGAAATTACTTAAACCATTTCAAAAATGAACACATTCCATGTGAAATTGTATTTATTCTTTTAGAATTTACATTGTACTGTCGAGGAACTAATGCAGCAGTTGAAAGAGTTTTTTTTTCAGTTGGTAATGATTTTTATGAAGCTACTAGTGAGAAATCAAAATCGAATGTAAATATTTTAGATACAGTGCTTGGATACTTTTTGCCTGATTTTCCGATCTGTTAGAAAATGATACGTTGACAACAAAAATAAATTAATTCAATGAAAAAAATACTCTTTTAAGATAATAATCAAAGCAAATGTAAGCGTAATTAGAGTATTTTTGTTTGAATTAATAAAACGTTTCTCATACACTTAATTTGTAATTTTTTCTTAAATTTTTCGTCCTCCTTTTCATTGTAAAAAAATAGTCACCTAAATTAAAAAGTATTTGATTAAATTTCATTTAAGCACACAAGGTGATCAGTTTGTTAAAGATTATCTTAAGAGCTTATATTATATTTGCCATAAAAAACAATTAAGTCTTTCCCATCTATTTAATTGAAGCATAATCTAATTAAATCAAAAGTAAATTATTTTTATCGGTTAAAAATTTATTAATACCGGTACATACCTTTCTGAAAATCTGCAGGATTTTATAACCTTTATCCGTTGGAATTTCTATAACTTCTGAAACAGTGGAAGCATTAGTATTCAAAAATCTGAAATTTATTTCCTTTTAAATAAAGGGAAAAAAGGATTTTTTCGTAGATTAAGATATGCTTCATCCTCCTTCCAATGAATTCAATTATTTTACGTTTTCCATTATACTTATGCTTTACCTTAGATCGGCACTTTTTGCCTTACGTATTCGCAAACTAAAGAATATAATTTGTTTCTTTTGCTTTTTTTCAAATTTTACTATTCAGATTTTTTTAAGTAAAGATGTAATTCAAAACTTCTCGGATTTGATTTCTGTATGAAAATGATTTTTCGAAATTCAACTGATACAGTCGTGATATTTTAATCTGGAATTAAATTAATATTTAAAAAGAAAGATATTGTGTGTGTGTGTGTGTGCATAAAGGGAAAAAGCAATGGAAAAATTATGAGTTTTTGACATAACACTATTCAGATTCGAAATTAATTTATTTTAGTGAAAATTTCTGAGTAAGCATTTTTGTATAATGCTGAGTTTCTTAATATTTAATTCAATTTTACATTTATATTTATTTAAAAGTAATGTAAGAAAAATTAAAGTGTTGGGTTTATAAAAATGATTACGAGTTTTCATTCGCATTCAATTTTATAATTTATTATTCTTGCTCATTGGATAAATTACTTCCAATAATGTTGTACCTTTTAGCAACAAATTTAGTTTTTTATAAACTTTGAAGTCTTTAACTTTTATTTACTGGATTGAAAATTAAATAAAAACTATAGCTATATTTATATCTCTTTACTAATTACATCAATTTTTCAAAAAATGTATCCCACTTATGTGTGTGTGTGACTGCTCTAATAAATAGCACTATTTTCAATATTATTTTGAAAGTACGTTTTTTCTTAGAATAAAAATGTGAAAACTTTCTATAACCACTGTGAAGGTACGAATTAATTAAAGTATACATTTAAAGAAATTATGAAAAAAATCCATTACAAAGTTACGTTTAAAGTTACGATATGGAATTTGAAATCAGAAGAATTATGATTAAAGTCAATTTTTTAATCTATTTTTTGCTGTAATTTCTCAAGGTAACACTCAGAAAAAATATTATTAAATAGCACAAAAACTCTAATAATTATTAATCCTCGAATTATGTAAAAGTTATTATTTCTCTAAAACTCATGAATAATAACTCAAAGTCATTTTTACTTCGACTCAAATTAGAACAACATAAAAAAATTATGGTTCCCATTCGCAACTTAATTTTGTAAAATTCATCAAAAACAAAGATAATAACTAGATCGAAAATCAATACCTGACACGAAGTTTTACCAATTTATTTACTTAAACGGATGGAATGGAAATGAAAAAACTTAATATCATCAAAGTTGTGAAATTTTATCTGTATGGTTTTTAACAAATTGAAAGATTTTTCTCGTGCAATTTAATGAATAATGTATGACATTTTTTTTTTTTTTTGAAAATGGTCTTTACAGCTAGTTTAACAGAGAAAAATTCTTTGAAATTTTAAACAAATCAACTACATCAAATTATTCGTTATTTTCCCGTTGGTATCAGTAACACTTTAATTTTGTTTTTATAATTTAGTCTGATTTGTTTATAAAAACTACAGTTTAATGCAGGTGCACAGTCTAGGATTAAATTTATTTTTTTACATTACGATTGGAAAATGTAAATTGCAGAGTTAGTTAAGGGGGTCACAGGGGTGTTAAATTTCTCAGAGGCCGTCATCTTTTAATAATGCCAGAAAAGTATAAAATGTTTAAAATATAATAATAATTTTAAAGTCATAAAATATTAAAAAATTGTATGTATAGCTTTACTTTTAAAGTATTACTTTAACCTAATTTTAGTTTTTTTTCAAAATATTTTGATTGCAATTTTTTAAATATTTAAAAATGTATTTTTTTTTGTTTATTAAAATTGGTTAAATGTAAATTGCTTCAGAGCTAGTTAATTAACTTAAGCTATAATTAAAAAAGAAAATAGCATACTAGAAAAGTTTCTTAATACTTATATAATTTTTAAAATTATGATTATAATAAACGACTTTTCGAACACAAACATATAAATTTGCTGACACCCCTGTGACCCCCTTAATAATAAATAATAAAGAACTAGACATAATACGACTGACAGAAGCACTTACGACTAGAGGTACTTCCATAGTAGAAGCTAATACAGAGATAAAAAGTAAACATGACTTTCTGTTTAATTTAGACAAAGCGGCAGATGATTTTAATAGCCACATTGTTTATGTTTTAAGTAGGAGTTGAAACAGTAGTTTTGCATTTTATCTGGCTTTGGCAAACATTAAAATAGCTATAATCAAAATGGCTTTAGAGGAACAACTTGAGATTAAACAAATGAAGTATTTATAGATTGCACTAGCCTTGAACATTTATTTATTTTTCCATAAATCACAGAAAAATGAAATAATGTTGAAAGAGACATTAATTCATGTTCACTAATATTTTTCGCAAAACAGACGCTTCTATATAATCAACTTATTAATAAAATCAAGCAAGGTCAAGCGAGCATTAAAATAATCAACTCATTAATAAAATGATCTTTTTAATGAATAAGTTAATGAAATCAACATTAAAAGGGGTAGTTAAAGGAATAAATACAAACAAATTCGCATACGAAATTTTGCATATTGATGTTTAACTACATTACAAAAAAGCTTTGTTTTTCTTGCATAAATTTATCAGTATATGCGAAAATATAAAAATAACTCGTTATTTTTACCCAAGTGGCACCCACAAAAAGTTTTCAGGGGGGGTGAAGGGGTATTATTAAGGTGACTATTATTCTACAATGAAAAGGAGGACGAAAAATTAAAGTAAAAAAGGACAATTTGAATATATGAAACGTTTTATTAATTCAAACAAAAATACGTTAATTACGCTTGTATTCGTTTTAATTATTATCTTAAACAAGTATTTTCCATTGAATGTGATTTTTTGTCAACATATTATTCTCTAATATATCGGAAAATTCGGGTAAAAATTATCCTTCATACTGAATTTTACGGTACGCACTGTAGCTAAAATATTAACATTCAATTTTTTGATTTATCTCTAGTCTCTTCACAAAACCCATTACTAACTGAAAAAAACTCTTTCAACCGGTGCATTAGTTCCAGGGCAGTACAACGTAAATTCAACAAGAATAATTACATTTTCATATGGAATGTGTTCATTTTCTAAATGGTTTAAGTAATTTCACCCCTCTTTTACCAATTTCTCAGCATGTTGATTTTGAAATTGTTCTAATTGATTAGAATTTAAATGTACATTCAATGTTCTTTCTACTTCAAACAGACAATTGTCATCGTTTTTTGTTATCAGGCATTTCTTTCAATAAAAACCTCAACATAATTTTCTATATTTGCCCAATTTACTTACGACAAAGTCTAAAAAAATAATGAAAACTTATTTCCTGTGCTATTTGTTTCAGACCATTCTTCGACATTGTGGAAACATGTTTGGTTCATCTCTGAATACAGAGATTAACAGATCAGTTTTAAAATACTGAAAAGGAGGACACTTTTCGATGAAGGACAGAACCTATAAAAGGGGTCACTTTATTAATACCCAAGACCACGCGCTGTGCATCGATCTCACTTACTTTCTAAAACTTCTCAAATCAAACATCGTCTGTCCTAAAAACTCTATTTTTGGTACAGTAAACAACACGCAATGTGTCGGTTTATTACCGAAGGAATTGAATTCCCTTAATCCCAAAAACACTCCAGCGCTCCGCGCTTTCAAAACAAAGGACCTTCTCTCACCCCTAAACGTCCTACTCGAGGGTCAGTCACATTCTCCTACAAAAAACAACAACCCCCTCTCCGGAAATGCGCCGATTAACGCCAAAATTCCATTATCCACATCAACACTAGTCATTCACTACAATATATATATGATATAAAGAAATATTATAAATTATATCCATAACATAAGCGTATTATATAATAATATTATATATATATATATATATATAATAGAATAGAATATATTAAATTTTTATAACATAAATGTATTTTAGTCTCTCAAAATTAGATAAAATTAAAAATTGCATTAAAATAAAGAAATGTTGAATTTAAAAAATTTTACCTTAAAACCTTAAAGAAAAACCTTATATTGCAGTTTTTTTTCCTTTTTTATTAAAAAAAAAGGAACAAATTCCTTAAAGTATAAGAAATATATATTACTTCAATAAATTCTTTATTTATCTGTTATATGTAGAATTTAATTAATAATATACATATAATTTTTATTCTTTTAAATACATTTTGAATGAAACACACCGTAATGAAAAGAATGGTAAAATTACAGTTTTGAAAATTCAAAAGAAATTTTAATAATTAGCACAATAATTAATTTACAGAATAAACTAATTTTCTTTTGATAAAAATCCATTATAGATGTGTATAAAAAAATAACAGACTAAGACAAGCATACGATTTTTATCGTCTATGTAGAACTAACAAGCTCTTGAAAACTAATTTTTGGAGATTCCCCTAAGGATAAGTTATTTCTTACAGTTCAAAACCAACGAAACATTTATTTCTCCTTAAATTGTTTTTAAATCCCTGCTTTCTTGAAAATAATTACCCTTTTCGACAAAACAGTTTATTTTTTTAAAAACTGCATTGAAAGTTATTTTAGCTGGTTGGTTTATTTTCAGTGTAATAAAAAAAAAGTTTGAAGAGTGTTGAAAAGTATCATCCATTTGGATAAAAAACTTTTTTTCCCCTATTTATTTTAAATCACAGAAAATAATTAACTTCATTCAGTTTTAAAATTAATTTTTCTTTTTTCTTGAGAGAGACATAAAAAAATATTTTTGTTGTAGTTTAAGAATGTGTTTTTCTTAAAAATAAGATCATTTGATGCGTTTGATAAGATTAAGTAAGGCTCATTTGTTAACATATTTTTGCACAATCACTATTTAATGTAACAGAGTATAGAGTACAGAATAATATAAGATTATTCCCGATATATCTTAGACTTTGTGAATTTTATTAGCTGTTTTTGTAGTTAATCTTGTTTTAATAATAAGTTATTGATTAAAAAAACAAAAAAAAATGGTTTTATTGTTAATCGAACTAAAAAGTAAAACAATTAACGTCAAAGACACTTTTTTGATTGTTGTATTTGTATTAACCAACAGCATTTTCACCTTAGGGTTGTAACATAATCTTTCAGTCGCCAAATCTGGAAATAAGATCTGAAAATAATCTCCAAATCTGGAAATAGGAAATCGGTAGTCCTAAAGATCCTGATCAGAACAATGGAACAAAATTACTGTTGTTATTGTTAAGTATGTCACCTGCTCCTCAGTAACATCAGATCAAGGCTCACGAAGTTCATCGCGGCAAGGCCTGTCGTTAGATTTTTACTCCTATCGTTAGCTGTAGCTTTGAGCACCATGCAGGAGACTGTACGATTTTGTTCGGATCCACCCCATTTTTGAAGGAGAACACCTTGTTGGTTGTCAGGAGCCTCTCATCTATATTCCCCTTCTACAAACCTCACGCGAGAATTTGCGGCTCAACGGTTATTTAGAGTACCTCCTTGCACACAAAAGCACTGTACATTTACAAACATCCATGTCTTCTCTGGATTCGAACCCAGGCCCTACGGCACGGCTGTCAGCGTCACTAACCACTATACTGGATAGGCGACACAAAAATATTAAATTATTGTATTCTCATCGATCCTTTACAAGTGCGCAAAATTTAGAATTCTTCTATTCAAGTGGATAAAAATCGAGTTCAAAGATTCCTTTATATTACAGCTGAAGCTAATAAAAGCGTGTTAAAAATAATGTTGTATATGTCACATAAAATGCACCACTATATTCTTAATGAAAGAAATTATAAATAGTGTAATTTGGGATAAAGATATTAATTTATACCTCGGGACATTTAAAGCTCAACCCCCAGAAGGATTGGAGAGAAAATTATGCAAATTTCAAAATAGGTAATGTGAAAATTAATGAGTAGCAGGAGACTTAAGGAATTAAATTATTGATTTAATACTTCTACAGCTATTAATAGCAATATATACAGCTAGATACAAGTTATTTAAACTGTGGAGAATTTTGATACCAAAGAATAATTAGTTGGAGATGGAGGTGTGTACAATATATACACAGCGTATCTTTTAGAGCGACCCAAGCACTCTCCCTCTTCGCTCCCTTAGGGTAGGGCTGTCCCTTCTTATATCTCGAGATTCGGCTTCAAGGTGTAACAGATGTTGTTGTTTTCTGACTATGTTTTTGTTTTCCTATACTACAATATTTTAGGGGCCGTGGGTAGTCTAGTGGTTAGAGCATCGAACTCTTGACCAGATGGCCTGAGTTCGATGCCCGATGCCACCAAATACTCTCCGAGTACACACTGAATACGTGCTCTCTAAATCAGTGTGTCTAAAAGTTTTGTGGGCTGAATCATGAGTGCAGGGGAAGGGAGAATATTTCCCTCCCCTTCAGTTCCATGTCTAAATTGTGGAGGTGGAGATAGGTGGTGTCACCCTCTATCGTCCCTTTGGGGAATTTCGCTGAGCTAATTCGTACTCTAATCTGTATGGTGATCAAGGCCAACGACAGGCGTACTACTAGTCCTTGTCACGATGAATTTCGTGGACCTCGATCTGACTACGTCAGACAGGTGACATTAGCCACAACAACAACAGTATTTTAGGGGTGCACATGTGGATATCAGCGGCGTATCGTTATCTGCATAGAAAAGCCAATGTAGCAGCTGCGAGGCTGAAAAGCGTTACCAGGTGCACCTCCCCATTTAACCAGGCACTTCTCACGCAGGGTGTGTCATACCCACCGCCTAATTTTTTTCAAGACTCCATCTCAATACTTTTTGGAAAATGAATAGTTTCTTGTGTAGCTGTCCTTAAGGTAATATCCTTTGAGGGGCCTTAGCTTGTAGGCAATTTCTAAATATATTAGTTTGGATATCGCGTGTTCCAGAATGTCATACCCCGCGCATGAATCGCCTTTACAGTTCTAAATGCATAATCACGCCTTAAAATCTTTCTTATGCAGTCGCGGTTAATGAAAATCATGTTAAATTATGGAACTCTCTGATATTTTAGAGTAGCATACAAGGAAAGGAACCTGCTGAATGGGTCATATTTGTGTCGTTATTCCTGCCGAGGAAATCATTGTGATTTTTTCGAGGCGAAGGAATAGCACTGGGTGGTGTTCTCAGACGAGTAATGGTTCCGTTTGTCAAATAATAGTTACCGGTAATAAGTCGAGTTGTGACGGGGCTTTGTCGGTACTTCTTTTAATAATCCTCTTGGAATATCTTTGGGGCCAGAACGGCAATTCTTTCCAACCAACCCAAGAAGAGAGTATGGTTCTGCAGATTAGGAATAGTATATATTGGAACGTTAGTATTCGCATTGAGCGCTAAGTGGAGAAGAAAAGTTAAGTGAAGTGAAGTAAAGCTCTATAGGTTCTAGGAGAAGAGTCTTAGTGTATTCCATGAGTTCTATGAGTCGGTCTAATAGTGCCAGTCAAGTTGATCAATAAGTGGGTCCCGAGACCAGAAGAGTATTCCCTTACCCGGAGCAAGTCGTATCGAAGAATATACTGACGCTATAAGGGCTGTAACTGTTCGCCGAGAAAATAAGGGTAAGACAGTTTGCTTAAGCTTTAAGACTAGAGAGGATTCTAGTAAGTTAGGAAATCATCTATAAATATAGATTCGGTGGTTAACTGCGCTATTTAACAGAATTACGGTTTACTTCGCATCACTCCTGATTATAAGCCCCTAGATTAGTGTTGTTTTATTGAATATAAAGTAAGATCATAATAAAATAATTTTATTATGGCAGAGTTTAGTGGTCCATCTTTCATTCCCTGAAATATAGGTCGTGTGGATGGTGACGAGATGATACACCCAGCGCGCGGGGTATCACAAAGTGGGGCACCGACATATAGTGACAGATCTAATCTAGCCTCTTCTGTAGGATGCCATGTCACTGTTGTTCTTAGGGTAGCAGGTGCGTAGTATAGCAATTTAAAAATTGTTTTTGTTCTGGACACTATGACGATCTAACCACACATCGGACTGTCGCTGTGGACGGCAACACTCTCCTTCCTTCAAAAAGTGTCCTTTGACCTTTACTATCAAGCAAACATAGTACCATACGCAGCACACATCAGTGATCATGATCTGCAAAATATGTAGATACTTTCCTCGCCACCGTTGACCCCTGACCTCTCACCCATAAAACATATGGGTTACATAATTGGACAGTGGTTGAACAACCTGCCACCGTCATTCGCCAAAGATGAACGCTGGTAAATGGTTGACAGGGAATAGAGAGCAATCTCTTAAGACATCAATCGTATTTTCATTGGTTCTGTACCTGAACATTTCGATCCACTTATCGCCGTCCCTGGTGGTCTTTTAGCATTCTGATTAGGAGTTCTTCTTTCTTTGTATTAATAGTATCATTCAATTCCTACTGTTATATAGCTCAAACTCTCTATATATTTATTTATTTATCTTGGTGGAATTTTCAATCGTTAATAGAATACATTGTAAAGCACTCAATTGAGCTGAAATTTTATATACATGATGATTTTGGATGACAATACAATAATTTAGTTATAATTAATAAAAATTTATTGATTAAAGCTAATTTTTTTAAAGAATTACAAATACAGCCACGTTGGCATCCTTTTTGGCGACTTGTGTCAATACTTGAAAATGTTTTTTCTCACGTTTCAAAGTATTCAGTTGAACTGAAATTTTATATGCATGATTGTTTGGATGACAATACTATATTTTAATGATAATTAATAATACCACTAATAATAATGATAATTACCACTTAATGTTGTGATTCTGTCCTACGTATATACGTATTTATATTAATTGTAACAAATAATTGTCTTTATATTAATTGTAAAAATAAAATTTTTCAATGTTGATCTAAGTAAGGATTGACTTAAAAAAATTCTTTTATATTACTTGTTTATGAAAAAAACATTTATTGTTCTGTTTGTTGACTCTCTCTCTTTCTCTCTTTGTTGAACTTCCCTCTCTAACGACTGTTTTTAGTGTTGCAATCTTGGTGACGTAGTGTATATTTTTCTCAAAAAGTCTATAGATGATTTTTTTAAGAGGACATTGTGTCCTACTTTAAAAAAACTTGTATATTTAGAAATCAATATTTAAACGAATGATTTAGTTAAAGATTAGCTAATTTTATAAAAACAAGTCATAATGCCTCACATAATGTATTATAAAATGTTTGTGTTTATGTGACATTTATTCTTCAAAATTTTTACCAAATGTCAAAAAAGGAACAAAAACACTTTTTTACTTATTTGAATATTTATCAATCCTAAACTTGAAAATAATGAGGAAATATTTGTTAAAGAACTAGTAAAAATCGCAACACCAGATTATTTTCAATGAACAATTTCTTGAAGCATTTATGTTTTGTATAAATGAAAAAAGAATTAAAGATGGCAGAGATTCTACTTTAAAAGCAAATAGGAGTTCACCAGCATAAAAATAATTGTATTTATTTTTTCAGCAATTCTAGAAAATTCCTTCTCCAAATGTACAGTTTTGCAAAACTTCCAAAGTCAAATCTGAAAATAAACAAAAGTAGAATGTTTCTTCCATTATATCAGATTTATAAATACGTTGTTATGCATTACAAAACCGATACAAAAATAATTTAACGCAATGACAAAAATTGAAATTTTCCTAAATTGTACTTTATCAAAAATGTGTTTTTAGTCATGTAAAACCAGAAAACCGATTTCATCGTATATAAGAGAAATTCTTTTTATTTTTATTTACCCTAAAGCCTTTTCCAATACTTGTATTGCTGATTGTATTCTGTAAACGTTATTGCTTCAAGCTTACCTCAAAGATAAAGATGACTTTTTACAAACTACTTGCTTGATTCTTAAGCATAGCATACTAAAAGTTGCATTCGTAAATGTCTTACGAAATATTAATGTCGGAAATATCAAAACATGCGTTAGAATATGATTTTTAATACATTATAATGCAGTTTACATAACACAGTTTTTTAACTATTAAAGCAGAGGTACTCAACCTTTTTTTCTGCCGGGCCGCATACATATGTTAGCTTTTTTACGCGGGCCGCAACATGAGAATTAATGGAGGGGGAGGCTTTAAGACCAACATAACATAGAAAATAATGGAGAAATTGATCAAAATATTAAAAATCATTATCTTTCTTTCTTTCATTATTATTATTTTTTAATTTTTGCCACTAAATTTTTCTGAATTAAAACCATTTAAGCATTTCACAATTTCTGCATCAGTAAACGGTTTCATGATTTCCAATAATATAACAAATTTACTAAGGTGCCTTTGTTACCTCTGTGACATTACCACTAACAAAACACTTTTTTTTTTTGCTTTTGTAAAGATTATTCAAAAAAATGCCTATTTATCACCTCTTGAAAGATCTTCGGGGAAAAGAGTGTCATTGAATGTGGGATTCCTGTTTATTGGTATTTTTAAATACAACACTTTCGTGACAAATAAAACAATTTCTGAACCCCATGCTTGTTTTTCAATTCAAAAGTCAACTTCCCAATCGTCTTGAAACAATCTATTTTCTTCGAATATTTTTCGCTTGCAAGGTATGAAAGATAGTTCAAAATTAGTTTCACTCTTAAAATGGTCACTATTATCACTAATCAGAAACAAGTATCAATTCGCCCCCATACGACATCGACAGCAAAAAGCAAAATTGATATATTTGATTTTATAACAAAGAATTCCCCACCAAATTTTCATAAATAAATGAACTTCTCACAGCAATGGGTCATGACCGGCGCACTGAACCACAGGTTGAATATCGTTGTAATAAAGTATAAGCACATAATTTATTGCTCATTTAAGAAAACCAGGGCATCATACACATTCAAAGAATCGATTTTTTAAATTTTAGTATTAAAAAATATAGTGTATATTTTTCTGAATCTAGAAATGTACAACACTTATATGTTCGTTGATAAAATAACATTAAAATATGAAAAAGTAATTGACAAAAATGTAAGCAAACGCTTACAAATGTTTAGTTTTTTTCACTTTTATCCAAAGCATTTTTTTTTGCTTTTAGGTACACTTTTTTAAAAAAAAAAACTATTGTACTATAGGGTTCCAAATTTTTTATACTTCTATGCAGGATACCTGTGCATAAAGTGAATCTATTTTTTTAGTCAAAATAGTACATAGTTCTTTTGAAAAATTGTTTAATGTATCGGGTGATTATAATTAAAGTTACACTATTTAGAGGTCTGTAGAACCCGTTCTGCTTATCGGATTTTGATGAAACTTGGAATAAATGATATATGGTCCACGGGGAAAAAATTTCTGCAATAAAAAACATTTCAAGTTTTGACCACTAGAAGGAAATGTGGTGCCCGAAGGAGGACAAAAAATATGTTATAACCGTTAAAATTTATTCAGTTACAGAATATGCTCAATATGTGCTCCATTGGCAACAATAACGTGTTGAAAGCGCATTATAGCGTTTTCAATGGTAGCGCGAAGCAACTCACGAGGGATTACAGCCACATGCCGTATACTGCTGGCTTTCAAATCAGGTAAAATCCTTATTCCTTCTTTACCTACACTGTTAACAATCCTCACAACCAGAAATCAAGGTGATTTAAGTCGGGTGAGCGTGAAGGCCATGCACCCGGAAAATATCTAGATAATCACAATTATCGCCAAAGTTAGCACTGTGACGAAGCCGATCACTTCCCCTCAATTACTACGGACACCTCGCCCTTGCCGCCAAAGTTGCGGAAATTCCAGTCTATTCATTAATTCCTGGAAAGGAATTTTGAACTTGGTCCTCGGCGTAACTAGAGACGCATCATGTGTTTTGTTTGCTCCCGATCCGGTGACGGCAGCGCGTCTGGAAACACACAATGTGTACCCAGACATCGGCGCACGTGGGGCTTGAGCTGGAATGTGTCGGAACGGATGGGAGCGATTGAGTGACAACAGTTCAAAAGAGCCGAGTCCGAACGGGGCGGAGAAGGGAAAAACATCTGTGGATATATAAGGGAAGTGAAAGGGTCAAAAGAGAGAAAACTTGGCGTTTTGGAGGGTGCTGTGAAACGAAAATTAGATGAAGTGGGTGCCAGCGAAATAAATCTCTTATTCTGAGAATCGCGGAGAAAGGATGAATAAGAAAGACCGATATCTGAATTCCCTCCCCCTGCAGGGGGAGGCTGGAGGAAGAGAGCGGCCGAACGAGGACAAAACTGGAGTGACGTCACTAGGGCGAGAAGGGAAGAGCGCAAGAAGGGAGGCCTTAACAGCCCCAAAACGCGTTCGAGGAGCACCAAAAACGCAGTAGGAAGGAGAATACTGCTATTTTTTTTTGTGCAGCCGGAATGAAAAGAAAAGAGTCTGCAAGGAAAAACTTACAGACGCCACAGCAGGTGGAACAAAGCTGGAGCCAGCTTTAACACTGATCCCAGTTCTGATGAGAGGCAAATGCGTTTGAATATTGTGAAGTGTAGCAATTAAGTGTTTATGTTGTGATTACGGCGGTTTCAAGGGCAGATTCCATTTATTAGTTTTGTAAGCAAAGTTTAGTTTAGAGTGAGGATACGTGAATAGTGTCTGTGCTTTAATTACTGGATTGTCATGATTTTGGATAGAAGTAAAAACATTTCTAGAAGTTCTAGTGATGTAATTATCAATTGGCTCCATGTGTAAGTCGTGATGTACGACACTATTTCTAACGTACCAAGGTGCGTTAGTAATGATTCTAAGAATTTTGTTTTGAATGACTTGAATGCGTTTTGTATGGGTTGGGGCCACTGCCCCCCATACGGGAGACCCATAAGTTATTGTTGGGCGCAGAATTTGCTTGTAAAGTATCACTTTATTTTCTAGGGAAAGAGGAGAGCTTCTCCCAATTAGGGAGATAGCTAACGCTATTCTACCCCAGAATTTGTCTGAAAGAGGGCGCTCTGTTGAAGCCCCTGGCAGCGATAAAAGATTGTTTTTTGGAGGGTGCTGGGGAGAGCCCCTCGCAGCGATACGACTTTTTTTTAGAGAGAGCGGTTGTGAAGCTCCTCCCGCGAAGAGACTGATTTTTTGAGTTCAAAAATAAATAGTTGTAACCTAGAGCTGTGTAAAGTCATTACAGCACTAAGTAGTGATTTAACTTGGCGCCCAATGTGAGGAGTTGTTCCATCTTGCATAAAGATAGTGGTTTTAAGACGTTGCCATTCATGTAAAGTAGGAATGATTAACCATGACAAACGCGCGCTGAATGATTCTCTGGCTATGACAGCAAGTTTATCTAGATGCTTCACGGATCTGCATAAGGAATATTCGATAAAAGCCACATTGTGGTCAAAATTTCTACTAGTTTTTTTTTTTTGTTGTTGTTGCAGAAATATTTTTCCCATGGTTCATTTAGCATATATTCCAAGTTTTATAAAAATAGAATAAGCAGAACAGTTCTACAGGACTCTGAATAGTGTAACTTTAATTATAACCACCCTGTATACAAAATAGGAAAAAATAGAAATTTTCAAAATTATGCGAAGTTTTATGATTTTTTTTAAAGAAACTATCTTAGTAATTTAGTAAAAAAAGGTTCACTATATTTAGTGTGTAGTTTTATTTATAAGCAAAAAATATTCTACGTATTTAAAAGATACTTTTTTTGAAAAAAATGCTACCTATATATATATATATATATATATATATATATATATATATATATATACATAAGCATGTATCATGATATATCAAAAGTTATGTTCAACTTAAATGAAACAGGAAAAATACTAACTAATATTAGTTTTCTATTTCTTCAGAATGATTAGGATATCTTTATTAAGATCACAAAAAAAAAAATTAACCTCTATTAAAATTTTATAAAGGTATATATCCAATAAAAAATAGCTTTTTTTGCATTTTACTCTTTCGAGCATGTCCTGGTACCATTAAGCATTTATTTAATTTGTAAGGATCTCTCCTCCGAGCCTAGAGATGTTGAAAAAAGGGAAGGAAGACTAGGCATGTGTTCAAAATCTCTTAGTTTATTTGCAACACAAACAACAACACAAGTTCGACCGATCAAAACTAAGACATGCACCCAATTTAAGCAAAATGAAAACAATTAACGAGGTACGCTAGGTATAAGAAGACTTTAATTACCAATAGCATTTACTTCAATTGAAGTTCACTGCTTTCCTAGCAATCTAATTTATATTCAATCTCCAATGACAAATCATCATCTCAATTATTACAATGATCAAATACTAAATATATGCGTTATACTTTAAATTTGATTACTCTCTGTTCCGCTAGCAGCCTATCCTATCTCTCTCGCTTTCTAACGTGAAAGCCTAGACTTTATATAGTAGTCTAAATCAGCATGTTCAAATTCTCTTCTTCAAAGGAAGGGTTCTAATAAAATAATTTTTAAGGACCAAGACAGAAGGTTGCGGATAGAGCCGTCACAAATTGTAGTCATTTACAAATTGATTAAATTTCAATGTTTTTCAGTATTTTTTTTTAAATTTTAAGTTTTCTGAGTAATTCTAACCATTATTTTTCTAATTTTACCTTTTTTTTTTTGGGGGGGGGTCCAAATTACAGGATTCGTATATAAGCTGGCCCCTTTATTAAAACCTTTAAAATGTTTAAAAACTAACAGAAAACTACAGAACTCGTAAGTAATTTATATTATATTTTAAATAAAATATTTCTTTACAATTCTGAAAGGCATCCTGACAATTGAATCCTTACTAATATTATAAACGCGAAAGTTTGTATGGCTGTTTGTTATTCTTTCACGGAAAAACGACTGAATGGATTTTAATGAAACTTTACAGCAATATAGCTTATACATCGGAATAACACATAGGCAATGCTTTATAAGGATATTGTGTGAAGTTTCCAAAATATAACGATAATTGTCAAGAAAGTAGGAAGAAAAAATCTGCTATCTACAAAAAAGCCCGTGACAGCATATATCAATTTTTTTGTGTGTGAAGCAAAACTTTCCCTGTTGGTTTTGTCTACGTCATGCCTCAGTGTGTGCTCGCTTTTAATGTATTCTTTTGATCAGTGTATAATCACTATTTTTTTTATTTCATAATAAAACTAGATTTCGAAGGGAGAGGTGGTGGCAAGATTGTAACAAAATAAATACAACAGAAAGTAAAATTAACATATTACACTTCCAGATATAAATTATTTACACTATTTTAAGCGTTCATTACACAGAATTTGTAACAATGTGTTTCTTTTGCTGAGCAGGGATCAGCTTAGGAAGGTATTTTTAAAAATCGACTGACAAGAGAGTTACAAATAAATAAGAATCCCTTTTATTACCTATTAGATCTACAGACTTAAAATTCAACAAACATTTTTTTTACGTTCAGCCGAGATATGAAAAAAGCCTTTTTTTTGTTTAACTTGCAGTTCACGAAAAAATTAACTCATCAAAAACTTCTTTATCCTTCAATCTGTTTTGTTTAATTTTTCAATTTACCCGTGCGAAAAAAAAGAACGGGTATACCAGCTAGTACATAATATATCTTTCAAATTTCATAACCAAAGTTACCTTCAATGTTTTCGGCTATATATAATAGAATATTTTTTTAAACTCGCTATACAGTTTTTAAATCGATTATTTATTGAAGTAATCAAATATTTTGAAGCTACAGAAACATAACTAACACAAGTCGAAACGCTGATTTCTAACCCTAAATGCATATCCTTCACTTTCGAATTCCACCATCAGAATTTCCCATGATTCCCTTCGGTTATGAAGTAAGAGTAATGCACTGGCTCGTCAAAAGCTTCCACAGTTTGCGACATCTCATGGCAGCTTGAGCTAGATTGGTCTAGACTTCGGTCTTTGTGGAAGCAATTAAAGGAACTGATGTAGAATTCATTAATCTTCAGCTGCTGTAGAAGTGTCTATCTGCTGAGTAATGTAGGAGAAATGACGTCGATATGTTCAGGGCCAATTTATCAACAACTAACAAGTATTGTGTCTACCAAGAGATAGATGTAGAATGGTTATGCATGTATCATCGAATTTATGACTCTTGGAACAGGTACAGAAATTGAAACCATTCTATACAGAGATAAAAAAATTTAACTTGGTTAAAAGACTTGAATAAAAATTTATAAAGTTGTTAATTAGTGATTAGTCATTTCGACTTATATATAATTAACATTTTGTTTAAAAATAAAAGTATATATATGAAGTCTAAATTCTTACATAAGGATTCGCCTTTTTTTTGCCTTACTAATAAATATATTTTTGTTCTTGTTTGGATAAAACTGTATTTTTATTATTAAACAAATTATATTTTCATTATTAATTGTTTATTTGTATGTTCATTTATATACTTTGTACTTAATTTCGGATGAATTCTTATTATTATTTACATTTTCTATTTGATATGCATTTTGTATAAAATAATTACTTTTTGTTATGTCATTTGCCAACGCCATCGACACTTATTATCTTTTGTTTGATGGCAACATGATGTGGTCGAGGAAAATGTGGAATTTTCAGTTGCTGTTTTGCCACTTCCACAGCTCCTTCTCGCCTCAAGGGGGAAAGGAATGGATCTTTCCACTTCTGCTAAATTCTAGACATTCTCACTTATGAATAGCTGCAAACCAGACTACCAATTGTCATCTAGCCCCCATTGACCGTGAGAAACGCAGACAAATTACAGTTTTCTTTCTATTAGTTACGCTCTACAAGCTAGTCTTACTTCAGAAATAGAAAATTTTTCTGATTTTTAATTTTAAAAATTGTTTCTTAAATTTTATTCTTAAAATCATATTAAAATTTATAATACATTCTTAAGTTTATAATTATTTAATTTTAATTTCTTATTATTATTAATTTTGACCGCACAAAGCTGCTGGCATTTGTTTAAATCTTTCTTCGCTAAATTAAAACTGTTGAGTTTTAAAGTCAAGGTTCTCTTTTTCTCACCTGTGTGATGGTCAGTTATAATTCTGCGGTAAGTTATAAGTGTACGTTTCTTATTTCAAAACCTCCCAAACTGGACGGGATTCTTGGTTTCCTGTAAAATCAAAGAAATGCAAAGAGCTTCTGGAGTGGAATTGGAAAAAGGGATTTTTGCTATATGGACAAAATGGAGGGGAATCGATTGCCGATATAGGAAAATAGAAAAAAAAATATTCCTGGAAATCGGAAACTTTTATGAGCAAATCGGAAGTTTTGGAGATTTTGATATATTAGGGTACTTTATATATGAATTCAATATATTTTTTTTGCCATAGTTAAAAATGAATTAGAATATTTATTTAGTATATGATATGTGAACAATTTTAACTCTTTTATAGATTATAAGATAATCAGTGTCGAATTTCTTTGCTTTACACGAAAAATTATCAAGATAGTCAATATTTCTCTAAACTTCTTTTATCTTAAGTTCTACATATTTTATAAAATTTTGTTTAAAGATTGTAATGTTAGACGTTTAATGTTGGTCAAACTTTGAATAAATCTAATTTAAGAATATCCTCCAGAAGTAAAATTGCTTCATTATTCAGGTAATTACTTTTTTTTTAATTTGTAATCTCATTGAACATTTGCTTGTCAGAACTCTAATAAAATGTTGAAACAAATAAGTAGCATTAGAAATGAACATTTAACTTATAAAAATAATTCGTTCTCCCATTTTTGTTTTCAGTATCGTGTTCTCTATTTCCAAGAAAATTAAATAATAATAGATATATTTGTATTTACATAACAATAATGAATTTTGTACTAACGATTTACATAATGAAATATTTCAAAAATGAGTATAGCTTAAAAGCATAATAAAAAAAGCATAATAAATTAAATCGTTACCTTTAACAAAATTTTCGTTCTCCTATTTTTGGAAAAGATTAATTGTTTATTATAATGTCACATTTTGAAACAACAACAATGTTATGGGTGATGGACCTCAAATTTTACCTCATGACCAAATAACGAAAATGACACTTGAACTCTCAGTCCAAGCTTTCGCATCACAAAGAGGTGCGATTTCTGAACCTAAAAAGGTTAACATTCGTTAGCCCCCACTACATGGGTGTAATTTTGAAATTTACCTTTCTCAACACAGTTAATAGATATTAAACTAATGTGATTAATTCATGCCATTAAGTTTATTTTACTTTAATTCGGAATATTTTTGATATTTTATCCTCGATAACATTAAAATAATAAACTTATACTTATAATGCGTATGATTACATGTATTCGGCATTGATAATTTGAAATGGGATTTTGTATTATAAAATTCTAATAGTTTGTTTCTCTATAGAATTCTGTTCAATTTATATATATATATATATATATATATATATATTTAAATGTTTAATATTAATTATTATTATTAAATATTTAACATATATATACAGTCAACCCTCTATATTGCGAATTTTTCTATGTAGCGAATTTTTTCTGGAACATCGCACATTAAACGATTTTCTTCGAACCTCTCTATAGCGAAGTGCATTTCCTATATAACGAACTTTTTCTTTTTGGGATTCAATTTTTGTTCGCCCTTTTTTTAAAGTATTTCTGAACATTTCAAGATATTTCTCTTTTAACACATTTTATGGTAGTCATAAATCTTGAACTGATTTTATTAGATCCTAACTTGCCGAGAGTAATACAGTTCTGGACGTTTCATCCATAAAGTGCAGCCTTCAACCCCCCATTGCACAGTTTACTAGAAACATCTTCAATATCCTCTTTCACTTTCAGAGGAATTGTCTCATATCCCCGTGTTCTAATTATAAAATAATGTATGTTTAATATTACTTGTATGCTTTAAATTATAAATGCGCCCAAAATTCATTAATTTTTGAATAAAATTATTTTCATAATATTGAAAATACAGTTAATTCTTCGATATTGTTTTTTTTTGTTTTCCTTTCAGTTTTTCTTTCTTTCTTTTTACTATGGGTAAAATACATAAAATAAACATATATTAATTTTTAAAAAGTTGTGAATAATTACTTTTTTAATATTTAGTGTTTATGAATTAAAAATTTGTTTTATGCGGTTTATAAAGTGAGTTAAAAGATGAACCTCTATGTAGCAAATTTTCTATATAACGAATTTTTTCCCGGCATTTAGCGACTTCACTATATAGAAACCCAACTGTATATATATATACACACAAAAGTAACCAAAATATAAAACAGTCATTTGAGTAAGTGGGAAACTATTATGTTTTCTAAAGTTGTCACTGGCTCAGAGCAGTGAAATGGTGTTAGACTTTTTTACATGATTCTAATCTTAACCTTCAGAAACAAATTTATGCATAAAGGTGCACAAAAAATTTTGAAAAACATATCATGAATGAGAATTTGCCTCAAATTCAACACTAATCTCTTAAACAATTAAACTGAAAATAATAACTATTATATAAATGGAATAAGAAGAAAAAATATACGCTTAAGAGGAAACAAATTCAAAAATTTACTTAAAATTTCTTATACAAGAAGTAAAATATGTGTAGATATATACACGATATTAGTATATGAATGTATGAGAAGTGTGAGTGACAGTGTGAAAAAATTTTTAAAAGGCCATAAATGAATAATAATTCACCGTAATTTTAAATTTATGTAATTTCCTAAATTTAATTTTTTTAAAACTTTTGTATGAAAGTATCTTTTCACTTACTACTACTACAAAAATCACCATTGAACGATAAATTATAGCAACCTCATCACCCCCAACAGTGGCGCGCACAAGGGAGGGGCAGGGGGTTCCTGGGGTCCGGACCCCCCCTAAAGCCCTTGATTTTTTCCCGATTGATTAAAATTCTAAGTATATATTACGTAAAATTTAATTAAGTATTTGTTATTAATGATTAATTTTAATAATTAATGCCAATTATTTATCCAATAATTAGTTTTTTTACTGTGTTTTGTTCCCAAAAATAAACAAAATCAAAAGGAGCATGATACAAGAATGGTAAACTTTCTACCCCGGACCCCCCTTGAAAAATTCCTGTGTGCACTACTGCCCCCCAACGTTGTTTTAATTGTGATGAATTCAATTTAATGGTTAGACCTAGTGTGCTATTTTTGAAACAAATAATTAATAATAGCTTCAATGGTCCACACAAACCATTTCCCCCATAACAATTGTGATTTACTTTACACGATATAATTTAATATCTACTTCACTAAAATCCAAACACCATCGATCACAAACCCAGACTGAGAAAAATCATTAGGCGAAGATATTAAAAAGAACAACAATACTTTTAAGTTAATCAATAAATGACCCAAGAAGAGGCCGTGTGTTTACAGCTCCTACACTTATACAGCGCTGGAGAAAATCAATTTCAACCATATCTTTCAGCCTCAGTAACATCATAATTCCGAAAAGCAATATCTATACCTTACTTCAAGCAATTCTGTATCTCCTATTAAGCAAGGGAAGATGTATATTGAAAATAGATAACAATATGAAAGTGCTCCTGGAGATAGTTTATTATCTCAGATAATAGGGTGTAAGGGTACACCACAACCCCACAGTTCTTGGATAGAAAATTGCTTTAACAAATTATTACAGGAGTTGAGGATAAGCTGACCCACCGCAATGTTTTCTCACAGAGATAGCACGCAAATAAGCTATAAGTCCTGGTAAAGTAGGACCCGGGTTCCTTCATTTTTGAGAAAGGCAGCAGATGGCTTGAGTTTAGGGAAATAAAGTTTGATGTGGATTTAGTACAAGGCACCTCCCCGTTTGTTTTTTGATGATTTAAGCTACTTGGTGTGGCGAGGACCATTTTTGGAATTAAATTTTCTTTCGTCATGAAACAATTTAAGTGTTCTTTTCCGGTATGCTCGGCGTAGGGAGGGAGAGGGGTTGTTCTGGAGTTGCTGCAGGGCATGAGTGATTAACTAAAGGTGAAAATATGATTAATGGTGGTTGTGATTATATAGAGATTTAATTAGTTACAAACGATTATTTTGGGTTTAAGGTGTGTATAAAGTTAAGTGCGTTTTGGAATATTCTTTTCCATTTTTATTTAACTATGGTTCTGAGATTTGGAATTTTAGAGGATGTATTATACAAATTGGACTGAGGACTTGAAGCCATTGTGTACGGAAGCGTGATTTTTAAAAAGTACATAAGTGAACACTCTTATTTTTTTACATATTTAGTATCAATTTAATGAGAATATGCATTTAAAGTTGTTTTCAGAATGTTATTGTAATGAAAAATGTATTTAAATGCAATTATTTGCAATAAAAATGAAAAATATATTTACAAAACATTTTTCTTTTTTGAAAAATAATTCTGTTTAATAATATTTTTGCCTATGCACACACATATCTAAGACTTTCGTTCAAAGCCTGAACTTGGAATTTAAAAATATATAATTTAGAAATGGTTTTATTTATATTTTATTATATCAGGAGATATTTTAACAAAAAAAACCCGTTTACTACTTCAATTGATCATTACTCTAAAAGTATTGAGAATTTTTCAAAACTCCTAATTAAGGTTTTTGTATAAAAACTGTATGTAGCCAAAATAATATTATGCTTTAGAAGTCTTTTTCATAAAAGAAGAATATTTTGAACAAGAGTCAGTTTTTCAATTCCTACTATTAGTTTAGTCTTTATATATATATATATATATATATATCTTGTGTTTGAATTTTCATTTATTATTAAGATACATTTTAGTCATCCATTCTTCGAATACATTTTTTTAAACTTGTAGTGCATGGCACTTGATATGTTAACATAGTTTTTTTCAATTATTAATTTATTAGTTAAATTTCATTTTTAATTTTAAATTTATAAGAAGTTAAAACTAGGTGCATCAGATATCGCCACCAGAGTAGGAATTGTCTTTAAAAAATTATATTACTTGCATCTTCATTTCTTGTGAAAACATCGCATTTAAATAATGCTTTCTTGTAATAATATTCTTAAAACTATTTTATAAGCACGTTCTAATTCAACTGGCACTTAAGTCACAAGCAAAAAATTATTTATTTATTTATTCACTTTTCAAAATCATGGTTTTGAGCGTAGACACACCTTAAATTCGTACCTTAATACACCTTAAATATATTTGGGCGTAGACGTTTCTTTTAATACGGCATCTTCAAGTAAGTCTATAATCGTAGGAGATTAATTTACTACAATTAAAAGATTTTGTATGGCAGTCAATGGCATTCTAATCTATTTCTTGACTGCTTTGAATATTCAGCCAGTTTGCGATCGAAGTTTTAAAAAGGGGGAAATGGATAAACTAATTTAAAGTAATAAAGCTATTAAATGACTCTTGGTGTGTTAATTAAGGAGACGATATTTAGAAAGGTAATAGTTAGCAAAGAGAGATTAAGATTGGAAATTAATTAGAAATCTAGAACATTAGCTAAAGTAATAAAGGCTGTATAGATAATGTATTGAACTTAACAAAAAATATAATTAAATACTAAAAGTCTCATAAAACGCTGCATAATTTCAAAATAATTTTTCTATTCTCCTTTTACACTATCTGCTTAAAAATGTACAGCAATATTTTGCTATTTTTTTTCTAAATGCTACTTATAAGCTTTCAGCAACAAGCTGTTGACCTGTGCAGGGGAGTTTATTTGAACCACGGATTTACCGATCCGCAGCTACGCCGTACATGTCTTAGACAACTAGGACGAAATGGATCTCTTTCTGGTTAGTTGTTAAGGTCTTTTTTTTTCAGTTTTCTGTCATTTGTGACTTAAAACAGAGGCACCGCTGCATACCCCATTCCAAGAGAAGAAAATTGTTTCCTTTTTCTTTTTTGACTATTTGAACGATACTGAGAAAAGGTTTGTGTGTTTTTCCAACCAATTACTACAGTTGTTATACATCTCCATTAGGTTTCGAGTGTCGTTGGAAGGTTTTTTTTTTTCGTTAACGTATAGTGCACTCTGTTGTTGAGATGACGGGTCTTCTTGACGCTTGCGCCGTTTTGAATCAGTAATCGTGATTTATTGAGAACGTCTTAATAAGACTCTTTATGAAATGGATGCATAATCAACCAGTATATTTAAGCTGTGCTGCCCTCTTGTGTTTAATTCCTGCGACAAGTTGTTCATGACGGAGAGGAGGAAAACATATGGAGACCTTGAGTGCAGTGTTGTTTGAACTGGCCATTTTCGGGCCCGAAGTGCACGCCTTTGACGAATAGTACGAAAGGAATCTCTTTTGGGCCAGTCGTTAAAGGCTTTTGTTCCTGTCATTTGCTGTTTGCGACTAGCAGAAAGAGGAACTGCTGCAAGTTTACATTATTATTACTAGGGGGAGGTACCTCCAGTCCACGTAATGGTGGACTAACCCTCATTGTATAAATCCTACAACTGTTCATACTCATTCCTCAAACAGTGAAACTAGGAAACATGTTTTATGTAGTTCTTTTTATCAATCCTGTTTTTGTAAAATTTGTTCTTGGTACTCATCTTCAGTTAAACTGATCACTGAAGCTGCATCGCCCAACACTGCATTAATAAAGTCCTCTGATTTGGATAAATCTGCAGCTTCCCGGAAAATTGAGTATTTAGTTCTATTGATTGTTAATAAGTATTTTATGAGCCAACACTTTTCTTCACAAGCAATGATTCCAGTCCAGGCAATCGTTGCAATAGTTTTCTGCGAGAGCTTGTAATATTGTAGTATCGCAACCGTATTGGTGACATCTTATGAAGCGAAGCACATGGTTGTCAATTCAGCGCGTATGACGCATGCGAAATCAGGGTTACCAACTTGGCGAGTTAACTTTAATGTTGGTATTTTTATGATAGTACTTAATAAATTTATTACAGCATCATATGAAAAACTTCTATTAAAAAATACATTAGAAATTTTGATATTGTATCAAAAATAAAACTTCAAGCATTGCATTAAAAGTGCAATATTATATCCGGGATTGACTTAGTCTGGGAGCTATGTTTCATTTTTAATTAAGCAATGCCTATCAACTCAAATAACTCTTACAAAATGCGTTATTTAGTGTTTCAATTAAAACAGTAATAGTTATCTAATACAATTTATTTCGGCTTAACTTTTCTATAAAAATGGATTAATAAAAAATCATGATTTAGAGAGTAAATTGGAAAACACACTAATAAGTTTTTATTTCGGTTTTAAATTAAGGAATACACTGCATTAACTTCATAACAAATAATAAAAAACCAATATAATGTGGAAGCGTTGATACTGATATTTTATTCAGTGTAAAATTTTCTGTATTTTTTAATGCAGTGCTTCTCAAACTTTCAGTATTCGTGACCCAAAATTCAAACATAAGTTTCATTGCGCTCCCCCTACATACAATACAAATGTATTGAATTCAATAATACTATAGTTTGACACTCTAAAGCTACAATAATATACGACTTTAGCCACCAGCGTATACAAACGTCTCGCTCAGCCAAAGCTTTAACTTTCTGGACGTATATATACGTCTTTCCGAAGTAGGCTCTTTTCTGTGCACTACTCTTCATAAAATTATTCCGAAAGCTTTGAAATGCAATAAAAGGACTTTGACAGTGTTTGTGAAGGATTTACTTATTTCAGAGAATTTACTTATTTACCCCATTTCTCCGCCCCTCCCCCCATAAAAAACATCCCATGTGAGCATCTACAATGGTGACGGTAACATTGGGGAGCAAATCGCGCAACATTTATTCGCCAATTAAGCAGTGGCGTAACGTACACCCCCGCAACGGGGGTCAGGGTTCTAGAGGGCCCACAGCCTGATTATCGCCAAGTACCTACCCTTTGTAAAATCCAACTTGAGGGCCCCAAACCTGACTTTGCAGGGGGGCCCAAGTGTTCATCGTTACGCCACTGCAATTAAGGGATTAATTACAAACCTCAGAAATTATCAAGATAAGTTTTAATGCAAACCCAAAAGGTCGCTGGTAATTATCAAAATTGTTGTTAACTTAGTATTGTTAAATTAATTATAAAATACATTGTATGGATTGATACATTTATAAGTGTATTGTATCAGTGTAAATGTATACCTTATTTTTTATTATGCTAGAATGAATTTTGCTTGTTACTGAGAGAAAATTAATAATTTTTTAAAATAATCTTTTGTTTCCGACTTTTTAATATGCTCGCCCCCCTCGTAGAATTATCACGCCTCACAGTTTGAGAAATGATGTTTTAATGAGTAAGTATGCAAAACAGATTTCTCATTTACATTTCTAAACTAAAACGCTTGAATTCAAAATTATTTTTTAATGAAAGAAAACTTAAAGGACGATATAAATTTACGTAAGATGAGATTATGCAGTTTTATTTCAGTCTTAAGTAACACACACTACACTGGATTACAATGATCCTTCAGATATTCATTTGTTACAATGGATTTCAGGAGATTAAAAAATTTATTATTATTGCAGACAAGAATAATTATTCGTCAGTTCGTTGAATAATGCATAATCCATTATCCTCTATCTCGGAACTTCACTTAATTCTAGAATTCTAATTACGTATCATTTACAAACACTAATTTTGACGTTCTCATTAATTTAAAATTATCACGCACTTTACTTTTACCCGAGAATTCTACTAGTATTTCTCGAATTTCGACATGCCTTAATTGATGCAGGAACGACTGCATTCATTTTCAATCCTTTTTAATCTTAGTTTCTAAAGCTCTCGAGTTTTAGAGCTTATATTTTAACTTTAATGTTCAAAAGTCCTTGAATTTGTCAATGATCCCGTATCATCTTCGGTAGCACTTGATTATTTCCATATGTTTATGGTACTAGTAAGTGTAAAATAGGGTGGATCAATTATTTTTTTCAGAATATCAAAACACCTATTTAAGGCAAAAATATGTTCTCTGCTATATATGTTACCGTTAAACTGTGAAATCCGTTATTTCATAGAATAACTAGGTATTTTATGAAATAACTAGACAAGTTTGTTAAAATATATAAAATTTTTGAATACCACGATTTAACTAGTATATAATAACGATTACTTTATCAATAAAGTATGAAATACGTCACTAGAAAAATATTTGAACTGGTTCTAGTTGCTTTTAGTCAATTTTGTGTGTGTGTGTGAGTTCCCCAGAACAAAGTGTCATCAAATCAATCCTTGTTCTAATAAATAATGAAAAGTAAAATAAAGGTATTTCATAAAATTTAAATTTATACTTTCTCACAATTTTGTTTAAAAATTTTTACACAATGCTTTAGTGAAGCAACAGTGTTACTTCCCTGCATGCATATTTTTTTGATAATATTTAGAAATAATTATTTCTGCAGCATATTCTTTTTAACTATTATTAGCAACATGAGTAATAATGAATTATATCATCTGAATTTAAATATTACTTATCAAGTAATCATCCGCAATAAGAACACAATGTATTTTTCGAGAGTTTTTAGTTATTTATGGTCAATTAACTTATAAAATAACGTTAAACTTGTTAATTTTTTACTTTAAAAGTCTATAATCAGTTATTTCATAAAATAACTAGGTAAAGTATGAAATTTTTCATCTATCATATACTTGAACTGACTTGCCTATTTATTTCATAAAATACCTTGTTATTCCATGAAATAACTGAATTAGACACTTAAACGTAACATATAAAAGGAGAGGAAACCAAAATAAAAATTTACTTTTATGTTATGTACTCAGGGAAGTCTTAAACCATGGTCCAAATGGGCCCAAACCCAGGATAAGTCCTGGGTCTCGTTCTTGCCTCAGCCTCAATAAGATCCTGATTCGAATGATTTCAACGGTCAAATGTTATTTCCGGCCGTATTCTCCGAAAAACTGGGAATTTTGGACGACATGTCAACATGTGATGATGATCATCATATTGTATAGTCCTAGTCCTACCATCATAATCCATTATTACTCATTTAGGGAGAAGGCGGTAATCGGTCGAGCCAGTTTTTGCTATTGTGAAGGGGGCCATTTGTCCACCTTTTATATGGTTCTGTCCTTCCTTGAAAAATGTCCTCCTTTTTGTTCTCCTTTTCAATACTTTAAAACTGATCTGTTAATCTATGCATTCAGAGATGAATCAAACATGTTTCCAAAAGGTCGATTAATGGTCTGAAACAAATATCATAGGAAATAACAGTTTTTAATGGCATTTTTTGACTTGGTGTCAATTAACGTGGTCAGATGTAAAAAATTACGTTCAGTTTTTTCGCAAGAAATGCCTGATATTAGAATCGATGACAATTGTCTGTTGGAAGTGGAAAGAAGACTGGATGTACTTTTAAATTCTAATAAATTAGAACAATTGGAAAATCAACATGCTGAGAAATTGGTAAAATATGGGTTAAATTACTTAAACCACTTCAAAAATGAACACATTCCATATGAAAATGTAATTGTTCTTGTTGAATTTACGTTGTGCTGTCCTGCAACTAATGTGGCAATTGAAAGATTTTTTTTCAGTTGGTAAAAATTGCTATGAAGTGACTAGTGAGAAATCAAAATTGAATGTTAATATTTTAGCTACAGTGCTTACCGTAAAATTCAGTATGAATGATATTTTTTCCCGAAATTTCCTATACATTAGAAAATGATATGTTGACAAAAAAAAATTATTATTATTCACTCAATGGAAAAATTCTTTTTTAAGATAATAATTCAAAAGAATGTAAGCGTAATTAGCGTATTTTTGTTTGGACAAATAGAACGTTTATAATATATGTAAACTCGTGAGTTCTTTTCCGACCGTGTTCGAATTGTGACAAGAAAAATAATTGCAGACAGGATTTGGTCCCACTGTTTATTCCATACCTTCTATGGGACATTTCTTAAAATCAAGAATATATTGAGATGTTACAGGATTACGATACATCGTTCAGCCGTGTCTACTTTTCACGACCCCGGCTTTTTTCGTCACCCTCTCTTTTCTCTCCCGTTCCGACCTTTTTTTCCTCCGTCGTTGCCAGATCCTTTTCTCTATATCGTCTCTCGTTCGACCTGTTGCCAGGTGCAGGCAGCTGTTCCTTACAATATATTTAAGTTGTAATTTTTTCTTGAATATTTCGTTCTCCTTTTCATCGTAAAAAAAATGGTCACCTTATTTTTGCAAATCATGCACATTTGATTCGCTTATTATTTATTCTAATATTTGACAACATATTCTATGTACTGCCTATTTTTAAGGGTCGTAGGGGAAGCCAATGTTCGTGTAGGGGCCCAGGACCTATTTTTACGTAGGTTCCCAGGGCCTCAAGAAGTCTCATGACGTCCCTATATGTACTGCAAAAAGGAGAATAAAGTTTAGGTATTTCAACTTTTCAAGGCTAAAATGTCGAATTTTTTTTGTTAATAATTAATTTTTATTTTGATGGGAGGACACCTTCTAAATAGTTACAAGAAAAAAGGTCAGGCACCTCTATAGTATTGTTTCAGAAACAGTTTATAAAACAGTTTCTATGGTATTAATTTTTTTAAAAAAATCATCTGTGTTAAAATGACAGTGTACGATTAAAGAGGAAAATGGAAAAAAAACTCGAATTCAATTTATTCGATGGAGAAAGACCTGAAATTATGAAATGTTGCACGAATTAATGAATGTCACTTAATATTTAATTAAGAGCTCACAGGATCCTTAACAGATATCTGCACTCGAAAAAAAACACCATTCTTCAAACTAATGTAACTTAGCGATAAAACAAAACAATAATTAGAAATTTTTACAACATGATAATCATATATGTTTGCAATACTTCTCAAATTTTCAGAGAATTTGAAAAAAAGTTAAAAAGTCGGGCAATTTTTTAAATACATGAAAATCAGCATTTTACACCACGCAGGATTCTGAAGCACAAAATGGATCAAAATTTACAAAATTAATTTTACTTCGTTAAAAATGTACACTTTTCAAGTCATACTAACTTTTAAGAAATTTAGAGAAAAAAAAATATTTTTAAATGCAATTATAACGAAAATTTTAAGAAAAAAATAAATTTAAATTCAAATAAAATTGTATTAATTTTTTTTAAAATTGATGTACAAGTTATGAAGAGTCTTATTTTGAGAACACGTGTATAAAATTGTAAATTGATATCATAAATAGTTTCTGAGAAATCCTGCGCGGAAGCTAAATTTTTTTTGTTTTTCGAAAAATGAAGTTAAAGATAAGAAAGAGATAGGGGTTTTCGTTTAAATTTCACTACTTATTTCTCAATAACTTCGGAAGATTTCACAGTATCAACGTAATTTTGGTACCAAAATACTCAGAAGTATTGAGGCTTTAACATGTATTTATTTTCAAAAAATTAAAAAAATTTCAATTAAAGAGTCCTGTGAGATCTTAACTCCTTAAGTGCTATAGGCGTATATATCCGTCCTACCCAACTCATGTGTTATTTGTTTTGACATATACATCCGTCCTTCCGAAATTCAAATATTTTGTTTGCAGTGCTATCAGTAAAATTATTCCGCAGGCTTTGAAATACAAAAAAATGACCTTGGAAGTGTTTGCGAAGGATTTATTTATTTCAGAGAAAAATTTGCTTATTTATGGCTTTTCTTTTCCACCCAATACACCGCATACGTGAAAAACGGTGGCCCGGATCTCGTAACTTTTGATTGAAAATTGAGGGGTCAATGCAACGTAAATTTATATTTTTCGACTTATTTATTTTAATATTTGTATTCAAGCTTGAGTATGATTCTTTCGTGCACCAGCATCTGTTTATTTTGAAAGGCGTATGATAGCTATTGCGAGGGCGAGAGTTTTTTTTCCCCTGCGTCTGTTTGCAACAGATATACATAATTAGGTTGTATATTTTTTTTAAATTTTAGATCTCAATAATAGCGAACACATTAATATGCAAAACCTTGAAAATTATACTGCTCACATTAAGAGGAAACGATTCAGGAGAATTCTCTTGGACTCGTATAATCCTCCCTAACAATTAATTTAGCTCTTATTTTTATCGTAATTTGTACCTTAATTGTTCAATCATTCCTTTTCATTTATTTCCTTTTTAAATATCTTAATTTGTGGCGGTGTGCACCAGGGGCGTAGCTACCACCGTATCAATGATACGGGCCCCCCAAGCTACAGGTGCCCCACATATGTAATTGCAGTACCACTAACAGAGCTTCCATACCTAAAATAGGGTTCTAAAGGAATTTTTATGCTGGGTCCCCCCTCAGAGCCGGGTGTGTGCACTAGGCACCCGCCATTCTTTGGTTCTAAACTGCAGCAACACCGTGCACGCTCAATTCGAGGAAGGGTCATCGCTTCGAAAACCCGCCGGTTGCTTTTTCAACTTCTAACTAAAACTTTTTTCGCCCCTTCTGGACATTGTGTTACAACACACCACTCTCACTCCCCCTCCCCTCCCCGGGCAGCCATTTTGAGCCAATAGGAAAACTCTCTCTTCGCTGTGTGTGGACTCCATTCTCCAAAAAACATTTCAGAAGCCAGATTCCATGCCTTGAAGCCCCGCCTCCGCTTGTTCAATAGCCATGCAGTACACCTTCAGCATGATATTCCAACTTCGTTGTTTCATCTAAAAGACTTTTGCCAGATACAGGATTGAGGGTTCCCAGTAACCCGTATGCCCGCAGACATTTCCTGAGGTTAAATTTTAGATGGCAATCATGTATTAAAAGCGCTTTTGATGTTACTCTTCTATTGTAAGGTCAACCTAGATTTATAACAACAATGGAATAAATCAGTTTTGTTTTAACGACAAGTTTGCGTTGGATTACCGTCAAGCAACTGTGTTAACTGCTAATATATACTTGTATACATGGCTAATTTTTAAAGTTACTTTATCTTGATGAATTAAAACGATACTTATTAGCAATCTATTCCGAAATAATTTTTATCAATTAAAAATAAATTGCTAAACATTGCAGTTTAAAATTTATACAATACACTAAGTATCAAAATGAGATGAATAAAGTCGGAAAACAAAAAATTACCCACTACACTAAATAGGAATTTTAATTCAGCATTCAAATGGATTTCAGCTATATTTTATGAATGCAAAATAATTTTCAGCAATCGCTCTGTAACTTAATTCCCCGAATTTAATCCATGCCTATTAAATATCCCTTTCCGAAAACGTAGCAATTTTAAGAGCTAAATGAAGCTGAAAAATTTTCAGTTTCATTTTTATTTTCAGCCACCATAACTCCAGATACGTTTTTAATTAACTTTGATCGAATAATAACACCCTTTCAATTTAACTCTACTGGATTTAACTCAACACATCAAAACTCCATTTCCAAAAGTTCGGAAATTTCCTTCCTATTATTTATGTTGTACAATCTCATTGAATTAACACAATTAGCACCCTGGCGCAGGGAATTAGAAATCACATTTAAGGGAAAATGGCACTTAAGTAAAACTGGAAAAAAAATTAACAAATATTCACGGCGCCAAATCAATATATAGCACTTCAAAAGCATCGTTGTGCAGAACTAAGTGACTCAACGCTTACAAATGAATTCATTGATTGAACTTGTCACTTCTATGTGCTGGGAAATGGCCTAGAAAGTAGCTATTATCCCTAATGTCGTGTTTTATTAGTTTATTTTAATCTCATCCAACGCAGTGTCTAGTCTTCTGCAAACTGTTTAAACAAAACTTCGCAACTTATCAGCAATGGTTGCGTTTTAAATGCGAACGAACTGTCGAGATGAATTAGAAGAAAATTGTTTATCAAATTCAGTGGAATATTGGAATGTACGTTATTAAGTTGGCGTTAGAATTAATAGCCATCCTTGGGGATGGCTATTAATCAAATTGTTGGAATCAAGGTACTTTTCCTAAAGTAGATACTTCATAAAAGCGATTTTGTTTGATGAGGTGTCTTTTAAATTAAATATTTTCTGTGTTGCGTGATTGATTATTGTGCTGTTGTTTATGGAAGTGTGATTGTGTTTACATTAATTCGGAATAACAAATGTTTAGAATCTCTGGTTTGGTATCGATTTATTGATTACTTAAAAGTCTGCTCAAGATTTAATTTTTTTTTTAGAAATATGAAATAAATTGTTTAGAAACAGCCCCATCAAAACAACTTTCAAACTTTTAGAACTTCAGCTATCTGAGCGATCACTTTTAATATTCTTTGGATGTGATTAGGGATTACAATATCGGACCAAAAGTTCAATACCAGTATTTGGTATTTTTTAGATTTTAATACCGTGTTTAATACCAGTAGTGGAAATTTAGATAAAGAAAGAACGCACTTGTGTTTTTCTTTGCTGGATTTGCCAGTTTTATTAGAGAGTGTAAATATCACAAAAGTAATTTGTAACTTATAAATTAAAATATATATATATATATAATCACAAAAAACTAAAGGAACATATTACTTTTTTAAATCACACAAAAAATGTAAATATCACTATTCAGTCTGTGGTATTATTAAAAAATTTTGAAGTATGATCTTAAAAAACATAATACATCAATTTTACTGTCATTAAGCCCGAACGTAATTTTGTGCAAAAATTACCATCTGTCGAAAACTTTTTTTTTGCATCTTTGCGAGCTGGTGGTACTGTTTAGCAATGCGCGATATACTCGTACACTTTTCCAAGTATTTACCTCTAAATCCCTCATTTTCAAATAAATCGATTTCTTGTCGGTAGATTTTGGATATAGCTGCTTTCTGTATTGGATTTTGGTTTGTTGAAATTTTCTTTTTTTTCCCTCACGTTGCATCACTTCTCTTGGTTGTACGATGCAACTTTATATTCACAGTCTAATTAATTTAGCCTCTTAGGGTGTCATTAAAACAAAAGCGTAAACAATTTTGCTATGTTGGTGCTCACTGAACATAAAGTGCAGACCATTTAGAAAATTTCTAGTAAAACCGAAAAAATGGTATTTAAACTTGAGAATACCGGTATTAGAAAATTCTGCAAATGGCTCAAAATACCGGTATTCAGTATCCCGGCATTGCAATCCCTAGATGTGATGCCGAAGAGAAGCTATTAAAAAGACTAGATAAATAAGATAACGCTGCAATTAATTAAGGTAAGTATGATAATTAGTAACATAATAAAATTGTTTAGCAAGTTTATTTCTGTTAATCCTTTAAGGAATCCGACTACGTTCGGAACCGTGATTGTGCAAAGCGCATAAATGGATAATTTTCATGATATTTAGTGTCACTCAGATTAGAATACATGCATAAAATTGTTCTAAGGACATTTTGACAAAAAATGTATTTAAATATAATATTTTGGCAAAAATTTAACTTAGAATAATCTTTTCCCCAAATGTTCTTTTGTGAAAAATGCTTCTCTTATAATAATAATTCGCTTGTATATAGCTCAGACCTCTCTACAGAGCCTTCACCAGAATTTTTGAGATATATAACTTAGAAGTGGGTTTATATTCATATTTTAGGACAACAGAGGGGAGAAATTTTTAGAAAAAAACACCAATAATTATTTCAATTGGTGGTAACTCTGAAACTAATGTGAATTTTCCAAAAATTCTAGTTGAGCTCTGTAGAGAGGTCTTAGCTATATACAGGCAAATAATTATTTTAGAACCATTTTTCACAAAAGGAGAACATTTGGAAAAATATTATTCTAAGTTAATTATTTGCCAAAATATTATATTTAAATAATTTTTTTGTCAAAATAACCTTAAAACAATTTTATGCATGTATTCTAATCTGAGGGACACTAGATATCATTAAAATTATCCATTTATGGGCTTTTTTAAAATCACGGTTCCGAACGTAGTCGGATACCTTAAAAGGGCATGGGAAGTGTACGAACAAGATATGTTTGCACAACTTGCAATGTCTTAATTTGTGTGCCTCCTTTTTTTCTGAAATTGCATGGAATACAATATGCATAAATTCTTAATT
Organism: Trichonephila clavipes; assembly: GCA_019973935.1. NCBI lineage: Eukaryota > Metazoa > Arthropoda > Arachnida > Araneae > Nephilidae > Trichonephila > Trichonephila clavipes. The sequence goes on from BMAU01003820.1 coordinate 453,275, forward strand.
ATATCAGTACAAAAAAAATCTGATTAGTAAAATTCTTTTTGTAGGGTTTCGTATTTCCAAATTATATTTTATAAATATCATGCAATACGATATAAAAACAATCCTTTGAATAGCTCCCAATGGGCTCTGAAAAACATACTTCCCACCAAAAAATATGGTCTAATGTAGGTTGTAAGCTAAATGAATTTCTATCCATAAATCCATCTCAAAACCAAAATATTTTAACAAAACATTACGAGAATAAATATGACCCTATAATAAGTTATCAGGTGTATGTGCATATCAAATGAGACGATTGCTAACAGATGTCGCCACGCATATATGCAAACAATATGAAACCCTGACACGTGATTTTTTTTATAGTTTGACCTTCGATACTCATGTTTAGTTTACATTTGGACGAGTTTCAGCTTGCAAATTATTTTTTTTTACTACGTTGAAAATGTCGAATTTTATGCCTTCCGACTACGGTTTGCGGACAGCATTAATTTTCTGTTACCATCTGAAGAAATATGCTGCCGAATCGCATCAAAGGCTTGTAAAAGCGTACAGTGACAATGCTCCGAGCCGTGCGTAGTGCTACAGGTGGTTTGAAAAGTTTCAAAATGGTGATTTCGATGTGAGAAACAAGGAGTGTGGCAGACAGGCAAACAAATTTGAAGATGCTGAATTGCAAGCATTATTTGATGAAGATGATGGATGGCCAAACGCAAGAACATCTTGCAGAACAATTGAATGTTGACCAGAGCACTATTTCCCGGCATCTCAAAGTAATGGGCAAGATAATAAAGGTCGGTAGATATAGATACTACACGAGCTAACGGACCATCCACAGGAAAACCGAAAAATCATGTGCGAAATGTTACTTGCCCGCTACAAACGCAAGTCATATCTCCATCGTATTGTGACTGGCGATGAAAAATGGATTTATTTTGAAAATCGCTAGCGTAATCGATCATATGTTGACCCCAGACAGCCGTCCAAATCGACCGCAAGTCCGAATCCCTTCGGCCGCAAGACAATGCTGTGTATTTTCTGGGATCAGGAGGGACCAATCTATTATGAGTTTCTCAAACCCGGCGAAATCGTTAATACTGATCGCTGCAAGCAACAATTACTTGATTTGAACGATGTTATACTCGAAAGACACGAGCAATACAAGAAATGGCAGCACGAAGGGATTTTCCTTGATGACAACGCACCTAGCCTCCGTGCTAAACCGACTAAGGACATCGTTAAGGCACTCGGCTGGAAGCCCTTAGCACAGGCGCCTTATTTGCCAGACTTGGCTCCTTCCGATTACCACCTATTTGCATCATTGGGACACGCATTGGCTGACCAGCGCTTCACTTACGAAAACGTCAAAGCTTGGCTTGATCACTAGCTGGTCTCAAATGACCAATCATTTTTTGGCGTGGTATTCACAAATTGCCCTAAAGATAGGGAAAATGTGTAGGTAGCGATGGATATTATTTCGAATAAAGAAATATTAACAGTTTTCGCAAAGTTATTGTGTTTTTTTTAAACAATCGTCTCATTTCATTTGCATACAACTGTTAAATGGCTAGTTTTCGAAAGCCTTTACTGGTCAACTTAACAAGGAAAACTTTTAAGCATACTGTTTTCCCATAAACAATAAACCTACCAACATTTTTTTATATTAGAACTGTTCAAATGAAAGTGATTCGAAGCTTCGCATAAGAACAATTTTCAAGGTCTTTTCGTGAAATAAACGCGATAGTGAAGGTGTATGTACAACGCATACGCATGCGCAAATGGATTTGTGATGACTACACTCGTAAGGACAGGACATTCATTTAAAATTGGATGGTATGGATGCAACTGCGTCCAAAATGGATCAGCAATCCCATACAAAATGCATACACACATATAATCACTTTCATTTGAATATCCCTTATATAAAATATACATATGCGTGACTCTCAAATGACTGTTTTTCAGATAAACGTTATATTCTATTCCAACTCATTATAAATGATACAATATTTATCATAGGCAATATATAAAACACACAAAATCATTATCATGGAATAACTAAAAATATTTTATTATTAATATTTGGGTTGGTGGGGGGTGAGAAATATACATTTTCAGAAATAATATAAATTGAAAAATTATAGTTTACTTCACAGTTATTTACATTGATATCATTATTAATATTAAAGAAAAATTTATTCATCGTAGCGGTTTGTACATTTTATCGAAAGTGCACTTCTTACTTTGCCTTTAATAGTGTATTTCGCATGTCCTGTCGGCCCAGATATTTCTATGAAAATAATACGAAGTGGAGATCTTCTAAATTGAGAGCTATCTTGAATTTTAAGCCAAACAGTTGCATCAACTGTAATTTCAATATTCTTATCGTTTCCTTCACATTCGTCTTCGGAACCTGAGAACAAACTCATTCTTTTTCGGGCATATTAAATATGTTCACTTCCTCATTTTCCGTGTTGCATTGCTCAGAGTCACTTCCCAATAGATCATGTATACTATCCTTATTCTGAGAATTTCCTTCTTCATCTATTTCGGAACACGGCTCACTTGTATTATTCATTTCTTACAACAATTTCATTTCAACTGATATTTTAGAAGCAAATTTTTGAATTTATTCTTGAATAATCCACTAATAATAAAATAGAAAATCTATTCTACTAAACTAACTACAGTCGAACCTCTATACAACGAACCACTATATAGTGAACTTTTTCCCGGAACCTTGAGCATTTCACGATTTTCTTCGTAATATAACCTCTCTATAGCGAAGTGCATTTTCTATGTAACGAACTTTTCTTTTGGGATTCAATTTTTGTTCTCCCTTTATTTAAAGTATTTCTGAAAATATTTCAAGTTATTCTCTCTTTAACACATTTTATGGTGGTCATACATCTTGAAATGGTTTTATTAGATCCTAACTCCCCGAGATCAATGGAGTTCTGGACGTTTCATCCAAAAAGTGCAACCAACCTTCAACCCTTACTGTCGAGTTCACTAGAAACATCTTTGATGTCCTCTTTAACTCTCAGTGGAGTTGTTTCATGTCCCCGTGTTCTAATTATAAATTAATGTATGTTTAATGTTGCTTGTATGCTTTAAATTATAAAATGTCCTTAAAATTCATTAATTTTTGGTATTTAATTATTTTCTTAATGTTGAAAATACAGTGAATTCTTCGACATTCTTTTTGTTTTTCTTGCAGTTTTTCTTCCTTTTTTGATGGGTTATATGAAAAAAACATATATTAGTTTTAAAAAAGGGGTATGAATAATTACTTTTTTAATATGTAATGTTTATGAATTTAAAATTTGTTTTATGTGATTTATAAACTATATCAAATGATGAACCTCTATATAACGAATTTTCCATGTAACGAACTTTTTCCGGAATTTAGCGACTTCGTTATATAGAAGTCCGACAGTATTCTTATACATATATTACCCAAAGTTTGTAGCCAATTATTCTTACATATAGAATTGATTACGTCACAAATGATTGTAATGATTGCGATTTCGCCTGGTGGATTACTACCAATTGTGCTGTGCACATGGCATAAAATAAGCTATACATGAACACAATAGGATAGCATTATCTTCGAAAACTTGGAAGATTTTTATTTCAATGCAACTTATTTAACATAACTTAAATATTTTGAATGTCATATATTTTTCAGAGGTCAAAAGACTGCTCACGGTAGATAATGGTAGTTTACATATGATTGTAAACAAAAAAATAAATAAATAAATTTAAGTATATTAAAAATTAAGTGTAGTCGGATATATATAACAAAGTCACTAAATCCCGAAAAAAAAGTTCGTTATATGGAAAATTCGTTACATAGAGATTCATCTTTTAATATACTTTATAAACTACATAAAACAAATTTTAAATTCATAAACACTATACATTAAAAAAAAGTAATTATTCACACCTTTCCTAAAATAAGAATTTGTTTATTTTATATACCTTACCAATCAAAAAACAAAGAAAGAAAAGCTGCAAGGAAAACAAGAAAAAAAGAAGGTCGGAGAATTCACCGTATTTTCAATATTAAGAAAATAATTTTATTCTAAAATTAAATGAATTTTACGGGTATTTTATAATTTAAAGCATATAAGTAATACTAAACATTATTTTATAATTAGAACACGGGGACACGGGATAACTCCGCTGAGGGTGAAAGAGGATATTGAAGATGTTTTTCTCTTGAACTGGACAATGGGGGTTAAATGTTGTACTTGGATGAAACGTCCAGAACTCTATTGCTCTCGGCGAGTTAGGATGTAATAAAACCAGTTCAAGATTTCTGAACACCATAAAATGTGTTTAAGAGAGGATAACATGAATTTTTTTTCAGAAAACTTAAACAAAGGGAGAACAAAATTGAATCACAAAAGAAAATGCTCCTTCGTGAATTGTTCAAGGTTCCAGGAAAAAGTTCACTATATAGAAAAATTCGCAATATAAAGGGTGGTTATATAGAGGTTCGACTGTAGCTATATGTTGTAAAAAATCATGCAGTATGTTTAGGAAAACAATAATATAACAATTATATAAATAACAGAATTAAAGTCTCAAAAGCGGTCATTGAACCGTTCTGGTAGGTCTATCGATAATTATATGCATATATATTTCTTTTTGTCCAATTGGAAACATGTAGTAAAACTATGGAATGTATCTTAAATTTATTATAAATACATCAATGTAATTGAAACACTTCCCTTCTATAAGGATTTCGATTTGACCTGAAGGACTTTTTTTTCCTTTTACAAATAAAGTTAATAAAACCTCTTATTAAGGAAAAAAATCAATAATTTGTGTAATTTACAAATTCAAAGAATCAAAGAAGAGTCAGAAAAAAAAAATTCAAGCCATTTACTTAGAACAGGATTTTGCAATTATACAACACAATCACTTGCGATTATAGAGGTCCATAAAACTACTGAAGATAACAGAAAAAAAGTAAGAAAGTGTTGTTCGAAAACTGAAGTAAGTGCTAAAACTGGTTAAACCCTGGTAATGTTAGTTAAGGGTCGTTAGGGACATTAATTATACTTAATGCTGCTATCACGAGACTCTTAAATGGATTCAGTTTAGCACTAAATTTCCATTGTAATTGCATAGAGCTTAAGAAGTATTTAGTGCACTAGTTTAACTTTATTATAATATCTGAAAATTTGCAATAGTTAAAGAAATGTTTTGCTGTTTGCCTTTTAGATTGAGTCATACATGGAAGAAATCGCTTAGCCGTGAATTCTATTTTATATAGATATGTAAATATAAAGATCGTCCATTTCAAGTATTATTTCTAATAATTCAAACGGTAATGCTAATTGTTCAGCTTTAATTAAAATTTAAAAGTCTAGTAAATAAATGTTAATTAATTAGTACAGTTGAGTCCCGAAAACTCGGCACTCCCTAATCAGGCAGTCTGGATTACTCAGCGTGTCCGATTTAGAAATTATTGTAGCTGTCAGTTAATAAAAAAATTGTCACAAAATAATGAAACTATTGGCGGTCGAAACATCTCCCTTCAGTATTTTGAACAAGATGCGCCTCTAATGGACTTAGTCTTCCTTCGTGATGAAGCAGCAAAACACAAAGTGAAGTAATTAAAACCAGGACATGATGCCTTTTAGGACTTTAACAGGACCGTGATTTTAAAAAAACACATAAATGGATAATTTTCATATTTAGCGTCACTTAGATTAGAATACATGTATAAATCGTTTTAAGAATATTATTACTGTAAAAGATTATTTAAATGCAATATTAAGGCAAAAAATGAACTTAGAATGACCTATTTTCAAAACGTTTTCCTTTTATGAAAAATGATTCTACAATAGAATAGTGTACTTACATAAAGTAAATACATTTCCATAGGGTCTAAACTCTATGATTTTTGCAAAATTCAATTATTTCAGAGTTACTATCAATTGAAATAACTATCGGCGTTTTTTTTCTTAAAATTTCTCCTTTCTGTTGTCGTAAAATATGGATAAACCCACTTCTAACTTATATATTTCAAAAATTCTAGTTGAGCCTCTGTACAGAGGTCAGAAGCAAAATATTGCTATTAAAGGAGCATTTTACCTAAAAGGAGAATGTTTTAAAAATAAGTCATTTAACGCTAATTTTTTGTCAAAATATTGTATTTAAATAATTTTTTATTGTAATAATATACTTAAAACAATTTTATACAAGTATTCAAACCAAGTGACACTAAATATCATAAATATTATCCATTTATATGATTTTGCAAAATCACAATTCCGAACGTAGTCGGATACCATAAAAAAAGTACACAATTTTCGTTAAGTCGATTGCTTAATTTTCATTATAGACAGTTTTTTGACTTCATAAAATATTTTTTCTACTGAGTGTTGGATCAGGGGAACTACACTTTAAGCTATGTATTCGTTAATTCAGTGTTGCTCAAACTTTGTATACTTGCTATACTTTGTATACTTTGCATTGGGTCCCCTAGAGTCCCTGGGCCCCACAGAAATGCGGGGATTGATAGGGTGTACTTTACGTGATTGTACTTATATAAGTTTTACAATTACAGCAACATATGCAAGTCTAGTGTTAGTTCTGATTTCAATGGAGAATATGTAATTATACATCTATCACGTGACCGTCATAAATTTAGCCCATTGGAGAAAAACAGATTTTTTTTTTAAAAAAACAATTTTACAGTCCAGGATTTGCACTGGAAATTTGTAGATAATGTGATTTTTCTTTGTTACATTTTGTCATTTGTGTTAGGTTATTGAATGAAATTATCGTTGTGTTGCTGTGTTTGATACAAAAAACGCAGGAATTTATAGAGAACAAATAAAGTATATTTAATTTGAGGAATTTAGATTTATATAATTAGAAATTAGCATATATTATAAACTACTAACAATAATGAAACTTTTAAATAACTAACAAATATTGAACTAAAACAATTAAGCTATTATTTGACATTTTAGCTAATAATTCAAACCAATTTCAGTATGTAATAAGTTTAAAAAACAAAAATTGTTGTGTTCGAAGAATAATAAAAATACCTTCTATATGAGAGACCATTTTTATTATTAAAATATTATACTTTTAAATTGCAAAATATCTCAATAAAATTATATTCTTTATTTATTACACCGTACATTTTGCAGTTTTAAGCACTATTTTCTTGTTTCACGTCTAAAATTGCACCTTTATTATTTTAATTATCGTCAGAGGTTCAAGTAATTACTAAATTCAATTTAAAAGAACAATTTCTCCTTATTTGCTTTTGAGAGAAATATATTGCTTGCGTGATACTGCATGTTTTTTTATTTGCTGTTTGAAAACCATTGAGGCAAAAATAATTGAAAATAAAATGAATATTTAAAAGCAAAAACAATAACTGAGAGCTGCGAATTTACTTAAAAGGGTTCAATACTCTTGTTTTAACAATGCATACTCATATTACAATTAATATTTAACTACACGGTTTTATTGTGGTATCCGATAAATTGAAAATTATATTTATGCAAAATAGGAGCTTATTCATTTACTAAAACATCATTTATTATACCTTAACGAAATAAATATCGAAAATATATTTTTCAAAGTGACTCATATTTGTCTAAAAAGAAATAATAATACTTACCTATTTAGAGTATATTAAAAAAAATTCAAATTAGTTGCATATGTTTCTAATGCATACAGGCTGTAACAGACGTTAATTAATGTTTTATTGCAACCGAATAGTATAATGAAACCTTTTGTTTAGCTATCTCCAAAGGGAAATTCTATTAATCTAATTTTCAATAAATATCTTAAACTCGAATGAAAACGTAATTCGCAATTTAATCATTGCGAATGTTTTTTTTTTTTGCTTCTCTTCTCTGTCGCTTCCACCTATTTTCATCTAATATTCAAATAAAAATCGTCTGCTTATCAGCTTCGATTTTTTTTCTCTTCTAATTTGTTCTTGAGGCTTAATGTTTTTAGTTTATCGTCTAAATAATAGATTGAATTTCTCCTGCATGTATATGATGCGATAAAAAAATAAATTTTAAAAAAAAAGACAAAAAGCAAGTACTGTTTACTAACCGCGTCATATTTTATTCATTACTCTTTATAAAGACGACATACACATCCAATTAGCGAGTGTAGTATCTGGCATCAGCGCAAATGTAAACTGTGATAAATTGAAAACGGTTAAAGAAAAAAGTGAAAAACAGTTTTTCATTTATCGTGCAGTCCTTCAAGTTTATTAATATTTCTTACATTTTTTTCACTACCGTAAAGATGATTGTGAGATTAAAAAAAAGAAGACAAGAGTATCAAAATGGTTGTAAATCATACTAAAGAATCTTCGGCTCCATTTTCTAATTTAAGTAATGGTCTAAAAACTAAAGGAGGAATTATCTGTTTTATTTTTATTTAAGTAAATCTGACTTGCTTCAGTGTATATCGATCCAGAATAGATTACATTATGCCTAGGAGAAAATGTGCCAACCTCGTGAAAGCGAATTTTGTTCACTGTTGGTTGTCCCTAATGATGATAAATTCCACAAAAGTAAGCCAAGTGGGGTAGCTTAGGTAAACACTACCAGATTCAAGATAACTACTACAAGAGACCCGCTGACTAAGGAAATTTTCTGTCGAGATTTTGGCTTGGAAAACTTTTCTAAAGCTAGCCAACAAATCGGGTAAATTAAAAGTAATAGAACTTACCTCGGCGAATTGTTGCTGATGGTTATATATTGAAAAATACGATCATTGATAACGATTAAGGTTCCGAGATATCTCACGTAAATTGCATGTGGCTTAGAAAATCGTTGAAAGGGCTTTTTCGTCGGGAGTGAATTAGGTTTCGTCTTAAAGTGCATTAAAATATTCTTCGTATAAGAGAAAGTTCTTTTATCTTATAGTTTTAGCTGATAATGTTGGGGACAAGATAGAAGACGTGTAAAGCATTTTATTCTGTTTTCACTAGTATCAACAGAAATCATTTAAACCTGTAAAATCAAGGCTTTTAACATTTTCGTGAACCATTTATTTCTCTTTTGGATTTCTGGTAGTCTTTTATGTTTTATTAACAATTAAACCATAGCATTTAAGGCATAAGGATGTAGCATTTATGGAGATAAAATTTATTTTGTCGAATTTTTTATGTTTACTTTTAAATTTTAGGGATGTGAAGAATACTTCCCAAGGGATCATTCACCATCATAAAGAAAATTAAATTTAGTGGTGATTATTTGCCATGAAAAGGCGAGAAGCATATCGCAATGCACAAAGGGACATCACTTACTGCATACATGTAGATGGTCCTCTTTTTTTTTCTTGTCCCCTTCTTCTCATTTCCTACACATTCTGTAGTTGTAAACAATCTTTGACGTATGATTTCGCTCGCTTGGAGCTACGCACTTCTTTCCTTGGAAGCTAACAGGACGTTGTTTCATTTTTCTTGAGGAATATTCGTCTATTAGCTGACGATCTAATGTCGTACGGAATGTTAACTGGTCTAAACATCTGTTTCTTTGGTTCAATTGCCACAGTATGAAACTATTTATGATGATAAGGTCAATAAAAAAAAATAAAAGTTGCCATGCCACCATTTAAAAAGATCATATTTTTATTTAGTATATTTCTTTTCTTTGATCGAAGTGATCATCCCCTCCCATGACATCGTTATATACCACGGCAGCTTTTGGACAAGGTACTTCTTTTTTTATACCATCTGTTTCTAACCGATTTACAGATGTCATAATCGCTGGATTACGTACAGCAGCACAAAACTGAAGCGAGAATTAGTCTTCCCATCGTTAAAATAACAAATCAAATATATTATAATGGGTTTCGCCAGTGGCGTAACGGAGAACATTTGGGCCCCACTGCGAAGTCAGGTTTTGGTCCCCCACGTTGAATTTTACAAAACAATTTTACACTTGCGTCAGTCAGGCTTTGAGCCCCTTAGAACCATGGGACCCCCACAATGCGGGGGTGTACGTTACGCCACTGGGTTTCGCACTTACCACAGGTGTATTTTGTAAGATAATGTACAAGGGAGGCAAGCTTCCCAAGGCGCACGAAAGGGTTAAATGATGGCGGAAATGAAAAGTTGTAACAACTATTTTTTTTTCTATATTACTACATTAATTTGAAAGTTAAATTTTACCGCAATATTTTATTTAGAAATTTATTAATTTTGGAACATTTTTTGAATAAAAACATACTTCTCTAAATATTGTTTAAATGACCTTAAGGATTAAATTCACTTAAAAACATATATATTATTCCACAAAAATTTGAAATCGCAATCAGAACATCAGAACAATGGCGCGAATTACAATCATATTCAGTTCTTACAAATAAATGTATGTGTGTGTGAGAGAGAGAGATAGAGAAATTGGCGCACTCAATACCTCATTAGAAAATATTGGGAACTATTAGACTTACGTGGTTAGGTCCCCACTTCTGGTCCAAGTTTCAAACCCCGTGCTGGACAAGGTTGACTCAGCCTTTCATCCCTTCAATGGTTCGATAAAGGCGTAGCAAGCTTACTTGGGAACTTAACACTGGGAGTTCCGCTTCAGACTGACCAACTGACCGGAATATCTGCTCATGCACCTCAGGACCCAAAGAAGCGTATACTGAGCTGGGCACAGTAGGCATTGACCCTCATCGGATGTTGCGCCACTGAGTTAGTTATTAGACTTACAGATTTGGAATTCGGCAGGCATGTTTCTTTTGTTAAGTAGAAATCAGTTAAGAACAGGTTTTGTGAAAATCGACTGCTAAGGGAAGGTACAGGGCGTTGTAGATAAAAATTCTCGTTTTAGAACTATTAAGATTACAGATTATTAATTTATTATTCATGTTTCTTTTATTGAGTAGAAATCAGTGAAAAATTTTGTTTTGTGGAAAAAAATTAAAAAATCTTGTTTTTGACTTATTAGACCTATGGACCTGAAATATGGTAAGTATATTTATTTTGCTGAATAGAGTTCCACTAGAAACTAGTATGGTAGAAATCGACTCACGAGAGTAATTACGGGGACATAACAGATCAAAATGTCCCGTTTTTGAGCTATTAAAAATACAGACTTTAAAATTTGGCAGTCACGTTTCTTTTGTTAAATAGTGACTCGCTAAAAATGTTCTTTTGTTAACTGACTATGAGGGAAGTGAGTTATGGGGCATAAAATGCTAATGAACGTTTGCTTTCGAAAACTTTTTTGCTGCCATTTTTCAATCAAGTGGCAAATACTTTAAAAATGTTTTTCTTTGCAACCGAAATTTTAAATGCTAGAATTTAGATATTAACAACTTAAAAAGAATGCGTATAATTATACAATTTCAAAAAATACTCAATGAAGCGTGATCGGGTAATGGCTAGTATACAAACATAAACTTTCAATATAAGTAGCATTAGAAATATTGTTTATAATTAGGTATTAATAATTATAATTGACAAAAAATATCATAACTTTATTACGTAAGGCAGACTTACCGTGGGTTTATCAATTTTATGAAGCTTATTTATTAAATGTATTCGCGTGCTTGCCAACAATTTTGTTCCATTTTTTTTATCAAACAACTGTATAAAAAAAGATTTACTAGTTAGGAGAGGTGGCTCCGTTAGAAGAGAGCACAGCTATGTGTGTCACGGAAATCGAGCGATGACGTGTACACTCGTCAATCACAGAGTAAAGCGTCACTGTTAAGATATTGGATGACCGTGGTAGCCGAGTGGTATGGGTATTGGATCCTGGCTTGCCTAGTCACGAGTTCGAGCCCAGTACCACTAAAGACCCGCCATGTAAGGCAGCTATGCACGTTAAATCTGTCGAGAGCTGAAACGTCCTCCCGTTGGTGTGATGTAGTAGTTAGAAGAAGGGGTGCCGGCTGAGGTGTCGTCCACGTCACTTGACCATGGTTCAAAATTACGTGGTCCATCGCCAAAAGCCCTCGTGTAGCTGAAAAGTGCGACGTTAGTATTCAATCAATCAGCTCCCCCGTCATACAATACAAATGTATTGAATTCAATAATACTATAGTTTGACACTAAAGCTACAATACTACTTCAGCCACCTGCATATACAAACGTCTCGCTCAGCCAAAGCTTTAACTTTCTGGACGTATATATACGTCTTTCCGATGTAGGATCTTTTCTGTGCATAAAATAATTCCGAATGCTTTGGAATGAAATAAAAGGACTTTGATAGTGTTTGTGAAGGATTTACTTATTTCAGAGAATTTCCCTATTTATACCTTTTCTCAGCTCCCTCCCCCCATAAAAAACATCACATGTGAGCATCTACAATGGTGACGGTGACATTAGGGAGCGATACGCGCAACTTTTATTCGCCAATTAAGGGATTAATTACAAACCATGGTTCAAAATTACGTGGTCCGTCGCCAAAAGCCCTCGTGTAGCTGAACAGTGCGACGTTAATATTCAATCAATCAATCAATAAGATATTGGATCGAACAAAATTTGTCAATATTTATAAAATTGCTAATTTTATTACCAAAACTTGTTTATTTCGTAAACATAAATATATGTTATATATTTCTCGTAAAACTCAAGAAAAATTACATATAAAGGTAAGAATTTGATTTTAGTGGACGTCGAAAATCCCGGACTGAGACCTAAGCACACACTGATTTACCTCCTTCTATGCCAGAGATGGCAAACCAGTGGCACGCTTGCCATCAATGGCACGGACACAATTTTTTTGGCACGCCAGTGATCAAAATGATCTGCATTTTTTTTTTCAAAATTTCAAAGTTCACTATGAAGTATTAAGAACAAACGCGAGTCGTTGGTCGCGGGTGGCCGGGATCTCATTCGTTTGTTGCAATTGTTCGTTTTTTGCCTTGCAATTGCGTCGTAGACTACAATTGCTTGTGATGTAAAGTTTGTCTATGCATAGCATAGTCAATTTCATTGACACAACAGTATTTTAAGGTTTATCAGTGTTATATTTACGATTTTTAACCGTTATTTAACATGGCTAGTTCAGTAAACGAACAAAAAGTGAAAGATAGTAAGTATAACAGAGAATTCCAAATTTGGTGTACCAAGAAACATGGCATTATTAGTAAAATCGACAAAGTGGTGTGAATTTTATGTTCTGGAATGGTAGTATGGAGAACATCGTCTGTAACATGGTATTTTGAAACAAACCACAAACCCTCTTGTTGAAAATGTGAACCACAGCAAAAATAGTTATTTGCTTTGATACCGTTTTGAAAATTACCCCAATTCAGCATGTATTCTACAAAAAGTAATATCTTACAATCCTAATACAAGTTATTTATCATTCACACAATCTGCAACAACAGAAGTTACACTAATGTTACTTTAATTTGAATTACACGTATAACTGAAACGCTTACAACTATACAGTGCACACACACAAAAAGTATTTTTTCGTAGTAAATATAATTTTCTGTTGTTAAAACATAGTTTTATTTTATTTTCCCATTAATTACAACTCAAAAATATCTGACGGTACGTCTATTCCTTATTAAGCACCAATTTAGAAAAAATGGCACGTTTATTCATAAAGATTCGCCACCCCTGTTCCAAACTGACGAAATCTTTTCTACCTGCCTTGAAACTAAGGAAGTACTAGAGTAGGTGCAGTAAAGTTGATCACAGTTCTCTTACCATAAAGGATCCTTACCTTTTCAAAATAATAATTGTTCTTTAGGCAAACCACATTGGGAAACTATTCTAATGCCAGCACATGGTTTAACATCCAACAAATGGCATTAACATCACTCCATAGCCAGGTAACTTCTGGTCAGTAGCTATCATTGGGCTCAGCGACTTTTTCGCGTCGCATATTTTCCCCATCGCTGTCCATAGCTGAAGGAACCCTATTATAAATCAAATTTTCGGCTTGCGTCTTCTCCTTTTCGCTAATATCTAAAACAGTTTATCATCGTACGTAAATGAATTCATTATGAGAACTTATATACGCTGTTTGAGCCGGTACATACGGGAACTTATTAGTTTGTCTTAAATGTTTCATATATTTTTTTTTATTTATCTGTTTTACTCTTTCTGGGCCACAAAATATTCTAAACATCTTGAAATTTGAGAACACGTTTTATTTATCTCAAAAATTGCAGTTTAAATAGCCTACGGTTGCTTCTTTTTTCGCGTGACGAATATACTCGTCAATACACAAAATCCCGCAACTTCTCCATGACCAGTACATTCATCAATCACAGTTAACTGGTTAAATGCATCCCTTCTGGAATATTACCCTACCCGTACATCGTATTCTACATGAATAGAAATAACCTTTCTGAAAAACGTTACTTTTATCAAAAAGCCGTAAGTCAGTGTTTCTAAAACTGTGAGGCGCGCCCCCTAGGAGGGGGTGATAACCGTACGAGAGGGCGCGAGCATATTGAAGAGTCAATAACAAAAGATTATTTAAAAAATATATTAATTTACTGAAAGTAAACAAACAAAATACATTCTGACATAAGTAAAAAAAATAAAATACACAATTACACTTATATAATACTTATAAATGTATCAGTTCTGTATAATGCAGTGTTTCTCAAACTGTGGGGCGCGATAACCTTACAAGGGGGCGCGAGCATATCGAAAATAAAAGATTTAAAAAATAATTAATTTACTGGAATGAATTAAAACAAAATACTTTCAGACATAATAAAAAATGCACTTTTACTCCGATATAATTTATAAGCGCGTGCGCGATATTAAGTCATCAAAAATAAAAACTTCTTCAATACCTAATTAGCTATCTTTGAACCTATAACCAAATAAAAAAACTTTTATTTGATTTGCTGTAATCCCATGATGAGTGATTTTTTTACTACGCTTTCTTTTTAAACCTAACATACTACTCTTTCAGAGAAAAAACAGATCCCAGACCCAGAATCGAAACAATTTGGGAACATTAAAAATTCATCACTGTCATTATTTTTGAAATACTGCATATTACAGCTGTAATCTGTTTGACCTTGTAAGTTATTGGTACAGTTAATTATGACCCCTCTCTTATGTGTTCCATGGGCTTGTCTTGCAAAGCAAAGTTTTCATAAGGAATGCTTATGATTAGAAATTGACCCTCTGAGTTCTTTTTCTATATTTAGCAGATATCTATATTTTGTCTTCTAAGCAGCCACCTCATTTTGCAATATGTTCAATTTAAAAATTAGAGAAAGGAAAAATAACACAATAATTATCCTATTATTTTATTTATTTATTTTTGCTTAAAAGTAGTGTACAAAATTTAATACTTATGTTACTAATTTGTATGGTTTATAATTAAGATCGCCTATTGTAGTTTTGGCGTCAAAGTGCATTATTATTGCATTCAGTACATTATTAATATGTAAGGGGGACGCGATGAAAATTGTGATCGAAAAGGGGGGCGCCAGGATTGAAAGTTTGAGAACCACTGGTATAATGTATTTTGTAACTTATTTTACAACACTAAGTTAAGAACAAGTTTTATAATTACGAGTGTACCCATGGGCTTTTGTCATTGATAAAATTATGTAAAAAAATTAACACTTATATTGATAATTTTTACGGTTTACAATTAAGTTCTTAACTGTCGATTAAAAATTACGCAATTCGCTCCGCAATATCACCGTTTTCCACGTAGGTGCGCGTATGTGATGGATTGAGGGAAGGGGGAAGGGGAAGGAATAAATAAGCAAATCCTCTGAAATATGTAAATCCTTCGCAAAAACACTGTCAAGGTCCTTTTATTGCATTCCAAACTCTTAGGAATAATTTTATGGATAGCAGTAAATGGTAGTAGTTTAGAAGATCGTACTTCGGAAAGACGTATATTTACGCCAGGGGAAATTAACGTCTTGGCTGAGTGAGACGTTTATATACGCTGGTGGCCCTTAAGAGGTTTAAGTCGTATTGTAGTTTTAAAATCAAAGTATAGTGTTATTGAGTTCAATACATTGTTATTGCCTGGAGGGGGGGCGATGAAAATTTTGGTAGAATATTGGGCTGCAGACATGGAAATATTGAGAAGCACTGCCGTAAGTCACATACCTCTTTAGTGAATTTGTGTAAGCGCATGGGTTAATCTTGATAGATTTACCAATTGCCCTCTCTCCATAGTATCTACCTTTTACTTCTCACAACCCTATGACGGCGAGTAAGAAGTTCTTGGTAATATTTCTTGGCGATGGTTACTTTATATGGTATGTACTCGTGATGTACCAGACCACTGGTATCAAAGAAAACGGTCAGCATGGGACTTAAGAATCACTCCATTATCTGTTTGATTGCTAGATACAAGCAAACTTTTTTACATACCCTGTATATTTGAAGCAAAACTACATTTTGTATGGAACAAAAAACAGAGCAGTTTTAAATTGATAGAAAATAAAAAAAGTTATTTTTTAAGAAACAAAATTAGTTTAAATGATAGATCTTAATTTTTCCAAGTGCTTCTGTTGAGCACATGCGATTTTAGTGCGGAAGTCTTCCCATAACTATATTCTTAAGTATGTTCCATTGTTATAAAATGACTCCTGGAGTGACGCTACTATCTATCTAGAATCAACTGCCACTTTTTTGTAACAATAACAACTTTATTTACAACTGCCAACTACTCACACTTAATAACATTACTAAATTACCTCACACAATCTACGCTCAGACTCCCTCTCCTGTCATACACATAACTCCCCCGCACTCTCAGAGATACAATTGCACAATACCGCTGTTGAAACAGCGCCATCTATTATTACCTTAACAACTTAGTAACAAATTCACACCAAAAAAAGTTTCTTAATAATGTCTTAATAAAAACTTCGAAATAAAAAAAAAAATCAAGCAAATAGATCTTTAATATAAATTTTAATTCAAATTAGATAATTAAAAACTACTTACTGTTACGGAAAACGTAAGTAAAAAAATACTTTAGAAAACCAGAAAAACTTTAAATCATATACAAACCAAAACAAAAAAAAAATATTTAACATCGAGAATGCTTTTTAAGGTTTTCTTATTTCGTATTCACATACAGCAAGTTTACTCTATACATATGCATAAAGCACCTTCTGATAAATAATACTTGCTATAAAATGGAAGTTGTTTCTTTAATATAGCAATACAAAAACAAAGCTTAACTGCTCATTGCTTTTTTTGAAGACCCTATATGTCACCAGTAAAGAGACCGATTGCAATGCTTAAACGTGATCGTGAATACTAAGTTGTTGAGGAGTCCGTAGAACTGGAATATTAAAATTGGGAGAATATATAAAAGGGTGAGAAATATATGCGTCGTAATGTTATGTCTTTTCTCGTTGACACTACTGTTCGGTGCTCTTGTTTATTTTTGTATGGTATTCAAAATACTTTTCTCTTATCTTGAGCTTTTTCTCTCAAATTTTTGGAATTCTTCCAGTTTTTCTAAATGTTTCTATTTCTCACATTGTACGAAATCGTTTTGGGTACATAAATATAAAGAACTGTACGAAATATAGACTGGAAAATATTAGAAGAAATCTCAAGGGTAGATTTAGAAGATAAATTTATTTAATGTATCAATAGATAAGGTGTTAAATATATATATATATATATATATATATAAGAATAAATGTTCTGTTAATTATGCTTCAAAAGACATTTTTAGTACATATTTCAAAAATAATTAATCACTTCCTTACTTTATGTTATATACTAGGCGTTTGTACAACAATTAAAAACAAGTCTAAGCATATTTATAAATTATGAAAATATTACCTTAAAATACTAGTAATAGTAAGTATTATATTATAAATTACATGTTCTCTTATTCATTCAATACATACTCCCACTCCCTTTATGTAGCCGTGGTAACCTAGTGGTCGTGATCACGGATTTCTGCCGTAGCTCAGTGGTAAGGGTATCGAATCATGGCTGGCATGTCGTGAGTTCGAGCCCAGTACCACTAAAGACCCGCCGTGTAGGGCAGCGATGCACGTTAAATCTGTCGAGAGCTGAAACGTCCTCCCAAAGGTGTGGTGTGGTAGTTAGGAGAGGGGTGTGTCAGCTCAGGTGTCGTCCACGTCACTTGACCATGGTTCAAAATTACGTGGTCCGTTGCCAAAATCCCTCGTGTATGTGAATAGTGCGACGTTAATATTCACTCACTCACAGATTTCTGCCCGGTTTGTCATGAGTGCAAGCCTCAGTGTCACTGAAAACTCACCACGTAGAGGAGCTGATGCACTTTTAATCTGCCGTGGCTTAAAATCTTCATTAATACATTTATTTAAAACATACTATTACTCCTTTTTATGTAGCCGTCATAACCTAGTGGTCATGATCACGGATTTCTGCCCGGCTTGTCGTGAGTTCAAGCCCCAGTGTCACTGAAAACTCACCATGTTGGAAGGGGGGAGGGGTAATGCATGATAAATCTGCCGCGGGTTAAAGTACTCATTAATTCATTCATTTAATACATATTCTCACTCCTTTTTTGTGGCCGTGGTAACATAGTGGTCATGACCACGGATTTCTGCCCGGCTTGTCTTGAGTCCAAGTCTCAGTGTCCCTAAAAACTCACCTTGTAGAGAGGTTGATACACGTTAAATGTGCCATGGCTTAAAGTCCTCATATCACATACGAGTAGAAGTTAGGACAGTAGAATGTGGTTCTGGTTACTTTCAAAAATAACGAGGTGTGTGCCAATACGCCTCGTATTGCTTTATAGTGTGGAAGTTAATAAAAAATCACTCACTCCGTTTGGAATATGCAAATATATATAGAGAGAAATATTGATTTGCAAAAATTAATGACAAGATGGGTTATTTTTGTAACAGCAAGCGCGCGTGAAAGTATTCCGAATCGGCACTAATGATGCCATAAGATACTCAAAAGACGGAAGCATAAGGGGAAAGTAAACAAGAATTTCCAAAAGAGGAATTCAAGAGATTAAAAAAACTTTATTGATATACTAGATTAAAATACAATTGGAAAGAAGTCTTAAGTGTATATGTAACACTTAGCTTGCACGATAAACACATTGTCAACGATCTGTTATACATTACTATTCATTGAACTAGAGCTTCAATCGCAACTATGGAATCTTTTTTGGCGACTGAGAATCTGCTTCCAAACATCTCCCTAGATTATCCAACATGTGCTCGATTGGATTTTCCCCTACATTCTATGTTTTTAATATCTTTACTCCACAACAGGTCCCAGATAGCCACTGAACGATGATAGGTTCGTTACATAGTCGTGTATAAAGGAGAACTGAGGATCCACAACACATTTAAAAAATATGCGAAGAAAGAGAATCCCAGCACAATAGCAGACACTATTGAAAAGGTTAGAACAAGTACCATGTGTGATATATTTCCAAACACTACACTGCATCAAAACCAGTCTCCTTTTATAATGTTGAGGCCTTATTGCGTGTTCCCCACTGTTTCATATTTGCTTGTACTATTATATTTGAACAAGTTAGACTGGTCTCTGAAGAGCATTAGGCACCTTTGTTAATTTGCCTTGTTCTGGCACTACTGAAAATGCCGTCTCCAATGTACAGGTTTTGATGCATTATGGCTACCATTTTGCTACTGTTGGTTTCGTTAAAACGCGAAATAGGTCGCCAATAATTTGTTACACATACCTTATGATTCCTTTGGTTGTTGGTCCTCTGCAGGACAATATATCAGTCACTGCTGCCTGTAGAGAATCAATGCTGAATCATAAGCATTATCTACCTGGCTGTTTATATAGTTTGAAATGATGTATCCTGTGCAAGCTATCTCGAACTCCAGTCACATTAGAAAAACATCTTTGCATTAATTCGATATGAAATTAGATCCTTCGTATGACCTCTATAGGATTCCATATTGAGCATATGATACTGCAACTCATCATTTAAACTGTGTTATACTTTGCAATAACTTTCACAGAAAGACGGGCTAAGTGTACACCGTCAGAGTGCTTTGCACACTTTCAACCATCTCGTTCCCTGTATATCATGCTGCGTGTATACAGGGTGCGGTAAAAAAAAACCCAGAAAACAATTGCTTATATAATTTTATGAACAAATTAAGAAATTAGCAATATATAACAAATAATAATAAGAGTACACACTCGTACTAATAAATAAATTTAATTGGTTTCAAAGGGACTGCCGTTTGCAGCAATGCCGAGGCGCAAACGCTTGAAGAAATTTTCAACAATGAACCTCAAGTCTTTTACCTTTAATATACATCATTCCCACAGAAGTGATTGTTTTAGAGAGTTCAAAGTTTTTTGCTGTGTTTAGTTCAGGTCCTGGACTCTAAAATGGACCATACACTGTATTCTATGGGATTGAGAGCCGACGAGTAGGTGGTGGTCATTCTTCAGAGGATATCATGTCTGGAAAATTCGCCTTGCACCACTCTCGTGCCTTTTTGGCTTTGCAAACTGGTGCAGAGTCTTGTTGAAGCGTCTAATTTGCATTTTCAAAATACTTTTGGTCTCATGGAAGTATAACAGTTTCAATAATGTCCCTTTGGTACACTTTTTTGATGGATTTCAACGACCTCTTCCACAAAAATCAAAGATGTTTTGCCCCTTGTTCAAATTGCGCTCCAGACCCTGACCTACTTTGAATATTGTCGATGTTCAACACTTGCCGAGTTTCTTGGAGCGTCCACACATCAGATTCTATCGTTTTCGGGGTTATGAACTTGTTAAACCATAAAGATCTTCTCATCAATGAAGAGGAATCTATCCCAGTGCTGACTTGAGGCCCGTCTCAAAAGTTTTCGGCATCTTCGGAGCCGTACGAATTTGTTTTCTTCAGTGAGAAACTGAACTTTTCGGAACTTGTAAGGTTTCAGTCCAAGCTTCGTTTTTGCTATTCGTCTTACCGATCTGTGACTTAATCCTTTTAACCACGAGCGAACTGTTTCATGGAAAGTCTGGAATTTCTCCGGACTCGCCTGCGATTCCTTGAAGTGTTTACAGGGCGTTTACGCCTACTTTCTGGCTGGCCGCGGTAGCCGAGTGGTATAGGTATCAGATCGTGGCTTGCCTAGTCACGAGTTCGAGCCCAGTACCACTAAAGACCCGCTGTATAGGGTAGCGATGAACGTTAAATCTGTCGAGAGCTGAAACGTGCTACCGTTGGTGTGGTATTTAGGAGAGGGGGTGCCAACTCAGGTGCCATCCAGGTCACTTGAGCATGGTTCAAAATTACGTGGTCCGTCGCCAAAAGCCCTCGTGTAGCTGAACAGTGCGACGTTAATGTTCAATCAATCAATCAATCACGCCTACTTCCTGGAAGTCGACCATCATTGACAAGCTCTTTGAAACAGTAGATTGCATCAGACACTGTTTTCCGAGGTACATTCAGCAAACGAACTGTCTTTTTCCTTGCTTAAACAACTCTAAAATAGAAAACCTTTTGTCGAAGTTATCAAGAACATATAAATCAAAGTAAAAACTAAGAAATAGATTAAAAAAAATGTTTTGTTATTAAAGTGTTAGAAAAAGAAACATGAAAACACCAATTAAAAGGAAATACGTTAACTATTCTAGGAGGGAAGAAATTCTTCCAATTTTTTTTTGCCGCACCCACAGTATGCATTTCGTACTAATAATGAAATTATTTTGCTTATGTATACGCTGACAGATATATCAAACCTTCGTATCAGTTGCTTCAATGATATTTTAATGCCTTAAATTCTTCCTTATTTTTTTAATTCTCAGAGCAAATGATGTGGGATTTCCGTTGTCTTGTCAAAAAAAAATAAATAATAACACTAATATCCAAATCCTTGTGAAATCTTAATTGGTGCGAAAGTTATATAAAGGGGGAATTGTCTTATAATTAAAATTACTATCAGAATCATTCTTTTATTTAAACTTTAAGGAATATCAATTATATACTAATATATGTACATTAATTTCTTTATTTTAAATATTTTTCTTTATTTTAACATAAAAAATAATCAAAGTTTTTCTACAAGTTCCTTAGCTATTGTGATTTGAGCTCAAATTTGTAAATTATCGCACTTGTCTTTAATTTTAATTCTTGTACTATTCTAGCTGAAAATTAAAAAAAAAAAAATTTCTAATTAATTTTTTAAATTAGCATAGAATTGTGTTAAGTTTTAATTTAAGCATTGTTTGTAGATTGTGGCTTCTAAATGAGACAAATATTTTGGAACAAATTGGCTTTAAACATAACTAATTAAAATGAATTAAGAAGCCTCAGTAGAGTGTTAATTTTGTCTCGAGAGCTCAAAATATAAACAATTTTTGAATGGATATAATGCTTAGAGTTTAAAATTAAATAATTACACCTTTTTATAAAGGAAGGGGGTTTTAAAAGAAGGAAAATACTTTATATATATATATATATATATATATAATCTTTAAAATTATACGCGCAGTAAAATAAGAAACACTGTTGTAAGAAATATTAAGTAAGTTTCACGTTATGCATGATATTGTCTAAAATATTAGCTTTGATGTATAAAACTTTATAGAATTATAAAATGTATTATATTTTATAAATCTCGTATCTAATTTTAGTATTATATATTTTTTTTATTTGAAATATTTATAAAATGTAGAAATTTTAAAAACGTAATTTTTGTATTTTTTAAAATATATTTGTTTATTATTCTATTAATGTACAGCTGTGTAAAAATAATGTAATAAGTGCTACAGTATAATCAAGACATGTTTGTCTTTATGAATCAACTTATTGCTTGTTATTCGAGTTGTTATTTAAAAAAATATCATGTGCAACGTAAAACTTACATAATACTTAAAGAAATGTTTCATTCTTGTTCTCATAAATCTTAAGACTCTGAGTACATTCTAAACATTTTATATTGTTTGAAACTTTACTCATTTATAAAAAAATGTGTAAAAGTATCTAAACATTTAATCTTAACCTCAAAGGGCTATATCCAGTCGAAAATTGTTTATATTTTCAGCCCTCGAGACAAATTAATCACCCTGAGACCATAAGGATTTCTCAACGAAAAAAATAAAAGGACAATTTTAAGAGTTTTTATTTGAAAAATGTCTTTTAACATAGAATTAGTTTTGCAAGTATTTTTATAAATTATAAATATTTTGTCACAGCAACGTAGCTGAAAAAATATGGATAATTTTAGTTAATATACAACTAAAACGAAAAAATAATAACTTATGTGCATTAAAGAATCTTATCAATTTTTTATTTATTTATAAAAAGGCTTGTTATAATAACAATTACATCTCATCTTAACTCTCTGATCAGAACATCCGTTACTGAGATGGGGATTATTTGCTTTGAGGCCTGTAGGTAACACTGTGGTGTGATTTTTGGGATGGGCTGACTTGTCATCTTCAGTTGGACTCTACCTATTTAAAGAATCAAATGGTGGTACTTAGCAATTTTTTTTGAACTCACAATATGGGCGATTTTTGTTATCTATCATTGTCTATCAGATGGATATTCCTATAGTTTTTTCGTGTTTGGTATTATTATTCTTAATTACTTTTAAGTGAATATAAATGACTTTTAATGAGTTTTTATAAAAATACTAGTCCCATTTACAGCGATAAAAATATATTGCTGTGCTTGATTTAACCCCACACATCTTATTTGAGCTATAAGAACATTTAAAACAGTCCTTAAGGTAATAAAATTAAAAAAAAAATCCATACCATTTCTGTCTGACTGATGTTCTTCAGGTCGGCAAAAAAATTGATGTTCCGGCCAGAGGGTTAAAAACAGAATGCAAGTTATGAAGTTGCAAAAATATATGCTTGGTATTTTTAGTTCCTTTTATTAGTTATTCATAAAATCTGTACTTTTTTAGACTTTTAAGGTTTTTTTTTGAAAATATTGGCAACAGTAGTAAATAATTAAGTTTTATCAAAATACTACACTATGCTATTTATAAAACAGATGAATAAATCAGAAATAAATATTATAATCTTTTGTTTGCCTGGATATTTTCTATTAAACTCAGTAAAACTATAAAACAAGAAGATATATACCCCAAAAACGTCTGAAACCCATTTTAACTATAAAAATAAACTTTTCTATGCAATAAACTGACCCACAAAAACAAAACTTAACTGCCATCCATTCGTTTTGTTCAGGATCCCATATGTCACACAAGTTACTGTTCTGATAACTGCACTTAAACGTGATCTCGAATACTAAGTTGCCGAGACAGTGAATATTGAAATTACGCGTCCGTAGAAGTATAAAATATATCTGTCGTAATGGTTTGTTCCTTCTGCATTGACTTTACTGTTCGATTCCTGCTTGGTTTTCTGAGATTTCATGGGATTTTTCTTTTCCTATCCCGAGGTTATTTGCTCAAGTCTCTGGAACTCTTTAAGTTTTTAGACACTATTTCTATTTTTCACCTTCGGAAGGGAAAAAATTGTATTTTATTCTTGTTTTCTGAAAAGCAGGAAAGTAAGAATATTGAGAAAAGCAAGAATATTTTTTTCTATTTTATGTTCTTTTTCATTCGTTAAAATATTATTATGGGGATATGTTTCTTTTTATGGAAATATAAGAAAATTAGATATATATTTAATTAAAAATTTTCCGGGTGTAATATTTCTGCAATTATTATTTTTTCTTATTTATTATTGATTTTGTAATACTTCAATAAAAATTTTTATTCTCATTGTGTTTACTGCCTAATTTCTTTTAAGCCGTTCGAAAATGCAATCGAACTGAGTCAAAGCATTTCTGAAGCAGAGCAAGCAATAAATTTAGCTATAGCTACACCCTAATCATCAAGTAATCACTTTTAAAAGAATGCAGAGCCTGCCTTTGTATTGAAAGAAATATCTTCAAACATTTAATTCATTCTTGTATTACAAGAAATATTTTCCATTTTATTTTTTGACTGCATTGCTTAGTTTGAGTTATACACTTAGTATTCGTTATTTGAAATTAAGGTATCCGACTACGTTCGGAACCGTGATTTTCAAAAGCGCATAAATGGATAATTCCCATGATATTTAGTGTCACTTAGATTAGAAAATAAGCATAAAATGGTTTTAAAGACATTTTGACAAACCAAATTTAATTTAAATACAATATTTTGGCAAACAATTAACTTAGAATACGCTTTTTTCCAAATGTTCTCCTTTTGTGAAAAATGCTTCTATTAGAATAATATTTTGCCTGTATATATCTCAGACCTCTGTTCAGAGGCTCAACTAGAATTTTTGAAATATATAACTTAGAAGTAAGTTTATTCATATTTTACGACAACAGAGGGGGGCAATTTTAAGAAAAAAATGCTAATAATTATTTCAATTGGTGGTAACTATGAAAATAATGTTAATTTTTCAAAATTCTAGTTGAGCCTCTGTAGAGAGGTCTGAGCTATATACAGGCAAAATATTATTATAATAGTCCCACCTTTCACAAAAGGAGAACATTTGGAAAAAAGATTATTCTAAGTTAATTTTTTGCCAAAATATTATATTTAAATAAATTTTTTTTGTCAAAATGTCCTTAAAACAATTTTATGCATGTATTCTAATCTGAGTGACACTAAATATCATGAAAGTTATCCATTTATGCGCTTTTTTAAAACCACGGTTCCGAACGTATAGTCGGATACCTTAGGTCGTTTTATAAAAAAATAATAACAATAATTGTTGTGGATAGAAAGGTAGCAAGCGTTGTACCGTTTTGTAATCTTAATTAAATAACTCATCTTTTGAAATAACTTGCTTGAGGTAGTATGTAATATTTTTCTTTTTTTCAAGAGTTAAATTTAGGTGACATTAATTTCTCAAACTGACTGAAACTACATTAATTCTAATTAAAGCAGTAAAGTGTTTTGCCTTATTTGTGACTGTGGTCAGTAGCACTGCTAGGTAAGAACACTTTTGAGAAAAATCACTGTAAAGTTGTGGAATGTGTCGCGACAGGGCCTAATGATGCTATAAAGGATGTTTATTTTCCATTAATTTACTAGTCGTTTCTTGTTGTTGCTGTTGTCGTGTATCACAAAGTACAAAGGTGATAATAAAGATATAGTCAAATGTTTTTAAAAGCGTGAACACTGCCGTGGCAACATCCATGACACGATCCGGGTACAGAATGTCCGTGCTGCAGTCGTTGTCATCTCTTAACCAATTGAAATGGAATTTTTCTTTTATTTTCCTAGAATCGATATAACTTCCCTTTTCATCATAAGCCCTTTTGACGTTGAATTTGGAAATACCTTGTACATAACAAATTATTAGAGTAGTGAAATTGGAAGCAAATATAAGAAGAATCCAATGTCAAGTATGCAACAATATATTTGTAACAATAATATTACATGTGTATACAATAAAAGAGAAACAATCTACAGGGATAAAAAGAAACATTAAAAGTTAATTGATGCATCGAAATTGTAGGGAATTAAAAAAATATTTAGACTTATTTTCTAAATGTATTCAGGGTCTTTTTTTCCTGCATAAATAATTAATTTTTCTAGTGCTAATTATTTATTTGCTGCCATACAAGAAATTTTGCATACATGCTCAATTTCCTTTTCATTAATTCGAAAATAATAATACAAATATATATCTGCATATATGTATGCGAGGGTAAGTCAAAAAGTAACAGGACTTTTGGAATTTCTCTTTCGAAGGTTTGCCAACAGCTCTAATATCTGGCGCTGAATGATGGGTTGTCGGCAAAACTTCTATACAATGTGTCACTCGTCTTTCCTCTTATTCGTTTAAGTGTAGAAGAACGTTCAACATGGCAACTCCGTCGATCTACACCATGGAAGAAAGGCGGGCAGTGATTCGCTTTTTTGTTTAAGGAAAGTACGTTAACTGCCCAGGATACTATACCCATTTCTGTCGTCACTATACCCTCATCTACGACAACCCTCAGTGGTTGACGTCGGTGAATTGCCCAAACTTTCGTCGTCATATAAAGAAGTTCTGCCATGTTTGAAGCTCTTTATCCATTCCCAGATCTTGCTTCGCGATAAACAGTTGTCACCATACTGCACTTGCATATGACGAATAATTTACGCACATTTCACACCTTCTGCAAACAAAAAGGAATCAACTGTCTTCCTTTCCTCCTTGGTGTAGATCGACTACGGAAATGCCATCGTGAACGGTTTGCTACATTCCAACCACAAGGAAGGAAAACGAGTGACACGTTGTACAAAAGAATTGCCGCCTACCTTTCATTCAGGGGTGGATACTAGTGCTGTTGCCAAACTTTGGTCAGATAAATTCCTAAAGTCTCTTTACTTTTTGACTGTCCCTCGTATATATGTGGGAGACAACAAGGGTTCAAAATATTTGTCTTTCTTCTGGTTTATTTAAAACTTAACAAAAATTAATTAAAAAAGTAGCAATTTTAAATTTCTAACTTCTAACAAATAGATTTCCATGATGTGACGACGGGAACGCCTGCTCACGCAACCCCAGTCTCTGTCCCTCGTTTTCTTCAATTGTTGGAAGTTTTTGTTTCACATTGGATCAGCTGCGCCTGCGCGAGAAAACTGCGTGTTTCGTTTCGTCTGGTGTTTTGTTAAGAGATTCAATTGGGTGACGACTCCACAACCACCGATTCCACATGTATGACATAAGGTATCCTACTAAGTGCGGAATCGTGATTTTAAAAAAGCCTATAAATGGATAATTTTTATGATATTTAGTTTCACTCAGATTAGAATACATGCATAAAATTGTTTTAAAGACATTTTGACAAAAAAAATATTTAAATATAATATTTTGGCAAAAAATTAACTTAGAATAATATTTTTTCCAAATGTTCTCCTTTTGTGAAAAATGGATCTATAATAATAATATTTTGTCTGTATATAGCTCAGACCTCTCTACAGAGGCTCAACTAGAAGTTTTGAAAAATTCACATTATTTTCAGAGTTGCAACCAATTGAAATAATTATTCACGTTTTTTTTTCTTAAAATTGCTCCCCTCTGTTGGCGTAAAATATGAATAAACCCGTTTCTATGTTATATATTCCAAAAATTGTAGTTGAGCCTCTAAACAGAAGTCTGAGCTATATACAAGCAAAATATTACTCTAATAGAAGCATTTTTCACAAAAGGAGAACATTCGGAAAAAAAGATTATTCTAAGTTAATTTTTTGCCAAAATATTGTATTTAAATGAATTTTTTTTGTCAAAATGTCCTTAAAATAATTTTATGCATATATTCTATTCTAAGTGCACTAAATATCATGAAAATTATCCATTTATGCGCTTTTGAATATCACGGTTCCGAACGCAGTCGGATACCTTAACACAATATATATACATTTCATAACATTTGAAACAAAATTAAGCATAAGAAAACTCAAAAATAACTCATCTCTGATGAGAAATAGTTCCCAACATTTCTATTTAGTAACATCAAATATCGAGGGTGCTTGTGATTATTCGTCTTACGTTAGTTACAAAGTACAAATTATAAATTCAAAATCGCGTTTCAACCTGAAACTTGTATACATAAAAATACTATGTTTTTCAGAACTAAGAAGTTGTAGTGTACAATAGTTCTTTATTTAAATGCGAAGATGATTTAAACCTTCATTTTTCAAGATATTGAAACTTTTAGAAACACAATCTTTTTAAATAAATCGGAAGTTTTTTACATCTTTTTAAATAAAAGAAAAATAATTAAAATATATGATGTAAATAAGAGCTATACGTTACAAACAATACAAAAGGAATAGTTTATAACATTTTTATTCGAATAAAAATTTAACTAAGAACCTAGCAACGTTTTGTATCGAATTCTAGAGAGAGAGAGAAACATTAAAACCTAAACCTGAAATTTTATTTTCATACAACAAAACGCAGACGATAAAATTCCATTTTTCATTCGGTTACAGTTTCGCTTTTTAGGGGCTTCTAACAAAGCACTTTTATTGCTTTACATTTATTTTTATATAACTAACAATCGATATAGGCCATCAACTACCCCTACCAGGAGTGCTTTGTAAAATCTAGTTTTTTATTTTTTTATTTTAAAGTAGATTCTGTTAGCCGTCACGTTGACTACAGAAGGATATTTTTCAATAATTTCTTTTCCAGGCTTTGTTCCATTTTGAAAGTTTAAGAAATTACCCCAAAAATATATTGATATGTATTTTGTACACATATGCACATGACATAGTTATATAATATGGCATATGAAATAATGAGAAACAGATTTTGATTTTATAAAATGAAGATGAATAATTTTTAATGTATGATTTTTTCAGATAAATTCTTTGGATGCATTGTCAAATTTCTACCGGCTTTTAAATAAAATTATATTTATGAAACTTTTGTGAAAGTTTAGTTTTTAATAAATAAATTATAATTTTTTTGTCATTATTGTTTAGAAAACAAATATATTTTTGAATTTTATATTACGTATTATATTATTTTCGATTTTTCCTGTTTGTTTTTTTCATATACAATTAATCCCAATACGTTGCATTAAAAATTATGTAAGGGCATTGAGAAAATGGCTGAAAAATCTAGAATAGGACTTCAAATATGTTGTACAAATTAAAGGCATTAAGCATTTTCTAATTCCTTCCATTTTATGTTTTATGTATTGCTTGTATTTTTTCGTATATTTTCTATTTTTCAAAAAATTAATAATAAATACTTGATTCTTCTATGCTTTGTGAGATATTAACTTACCTAAGCATAACTTCAAAAATTTATTGAAGGAAAACCACAAATGGCCTCTTAGTACCATTTTACAAGTTGTTATTCAGAAATACTTCTTACAGCAAATTCGGTTTTCAGAGTAATAAGTTATTTTTTGCAAATATATATTTTGATTTTAAGTCATAGATTATAAACTTCCTAATTTTCTTTAAAAAATTGCACTTGAATTTTTAATGGATTGTGTTTGCTTTTCGAATATGCATACCTATTTTATATTTTTGTAGTTTTATAGGATTAAAAGGGCCTTTATGTGTCTAAATTATAAATGAGCCATGTTAAATGGAATTTAAATCAATAAATTATTATGTTTTCAAATTTTGATTTTTCTTCGATATTTTATTATTCGATATGATTTTAAAGTAATATCGAAAATTACAGCAATATTTATTAGAAAAAATGTTAGACTAGAATATATTGTATTTAATTCACGATTCGATAAAGTTATTTCTAAGCGTTAAATACAACTAAAATATTTTGATAGAGAACGTTTTTCTAACTTTTTTAAAAAATAATTATAAAACATAACTTATTAAATATTAATTGTTCTAGTATAGAATTCCTGATCGCATTTCATCTATATACAATATAGTTTCACAAATAAATTCGACACTTCATTTAGAAGATGAATTGTTTTCGAATTCAGTGTTTTGTTTATCGATACATAAATCATTTCGAATATGATACATTCATACGATCACAAACGATAAATCCACCTATGCGAGTAGAATAAAATAAACAACTAACTTCATCCTATAGATATTAAATCTCAATCATAGAGAGTAAACAATGATTGATGATTGTTGAATGGAATGAAAGAATGATTTATGGAAGTGGAATTGTTCACTTCGTTAATGATTTTCACACTGTGCTTTCATAGAAATGAAAACCACATTGTATAGAATTATAAATATAGTGTTAGGCGTAGAAGGAATATTGAATAAATTATTCTAGTAGACTTATTCCTATTTTATGTTAGGCTTAGCAGCTCAGATTTCACATTTTTGATTTAGTCTGTTAACCGTTCTAAGAACAAATAAATCAATTGTAATTTTTGTGTACGAGGTCGATTTTTTTAAATTTCATTTACTATTCGGAAAATGTTTTATTTATTCTGTGATAACATTCTAATGCAATTTCGAAATCTAAATTTTCAATCCAAGTTTATTTTTTCTGAGAAAATGATTATCATTTTACATGAAAATAAACGATAGAAATTACTTCTTCAAAATAAAATTTGTTCTGTATTGAATTGAAGTTTTATTATGTTTACTTAAATATTAATTAAAATGTAAAAAAATACCATTTATTAAAAATATTTTAATTCACGCAGTGAATTTGCATTTTAAATAATTGAATTACATATCAACAATTTTATTTATAGCTTTTTAAAATTTTTATTTAATTTTTTACTAAAAACTATATCTATATTTTTGAGTTCCAAATTATTTATTTTGAAGTAAATTGCTTCTTGATCCAGCTGTGACATAAACTTACCTTTTTAAAATATTTAATGCATACATAATTGATTTTTATTTAAATAACATGGTTTTTCCAAAATTTTGTTATTATATAATTTTTAATCACATTTTTGAATCTATGTAAAATATAAAACGGGAAAAGAAATATCCAAAGCGATTTACAGCTGCTAAAAATTACTTGACAACATTTGCAAATTAAATGACATTTTTATTATAGCACACTAATTAAATAATAATGAATATTAAGATAAAAAAAATCTTAAATGTTAGATATAAGTGGATGAAAAATTAACTTGATACTATTCTAACAATTATATCATTAATAAATATAATTTTAAGTAAATATTATTTTCTAGGGAAATGTCACAATCTTGAGTATCTTGAGAAATTTTCATCAATCTCTTATTATCACATCTTACAAAGAAGTAATGAAATTCCAGATTTCATTTGCATATTCAAAATATATCGGCCAATACTGAATGGTTTGTCAAGTAAAATAGGTTTAGGTGGCCCTTTCTTTACCATATTTTAATCGTATTTTTATGTACATACTTTTGTTGCTCTACAAATATCATGAATTCGAAGCTGAACAAAATTACGCATTTTTTTATTATTTTTTTCATAAATACAAGTAACGAAATTACACATGCTATTAAAAGATCTAAAATGTATTCATTATCCTTGTGAATACATCGTTAGGCAATAGCTTTAGCTAGTACTTTCTGTTACTCATTTATAAATATTTAAAAATAAACTTATTTCGCAGACACGTCTCAATTCCAAAGGAGTTTTAATAAATTCTAATTATTATTCAGAGACATCTCAATTAATACCTAATTTACAATTCAATGTGACTTGAAATTTTATTATTATTATTATTATTTTTTGTAATATTTTGACTCGAATTAGATTCTGTTTTCTAACGGTATTGAAAATTCTATTAGCTCTCTCATTATCTATGTAAATCAATATTGTACCTTAAATCTGTCTTCTTTATGAAATATTTTATTTTTGTTGAATTAAATTACATCTAATTTATTCTTTCGCGTTACGTATGTTAATTAATATAAGTAGTACTTTATTTTCTAAATATGTTTATTAAGTATCGTAAAATCCGGCGAATAACGCGAGCTTTTAACATTAAAAATAAGTTCGAAGTTTACGGATGTGCGTATAAAAAATGATTGCCTCGACAATAAAGAGAAGATGAGCATAGAAAAAAAAGTTAGACCTCTAAATATATCAAAATACGTTTCTTTAAAAAAAGATATTCTATATAAACTTAAAGGATTGTAGTTTTAAAGGTATTCTATTTTTTCTAAAATTTGGAATAATACCTCGAACAAATGACTTCAAAACATAAACGCATTGCGCACTTATGCTTCAGGTTTCTTTGTAAAAAAAAAGGGTCCGCGTTGTACTGTGAATATACCTAAAAATTAAAATTTCCAGCTTTATAGTATAGAAATATACTACTTCAAAAGTGTGGCATAATATCTGGAATAAATGACTGAAAAATATAAGAACGTTGTGTACTAACATTTCAGATTTCTTCTCAAAAAGCTGGGTGCACGTTATACGGCGAACATACCTCAAAATTTAAAAAATGCAGCTTGAAAGTATGAGTGCGTGTTATACGCTCAGGTGTCGTCCACGTCACTTGACCATGGTTCAAAATTACGTGGGCTGTCGCCAAAAGCCCTCGTGTAGCTAAACAGTGCGACGTTAATATTCAATCAGCGCGTTATACGCCGGATTTTACGGTATCTTTTTTCCTTCACATCCTAAAACTCTAAGGATGTATTCCAGGAACTGTACTAACAAATTTCTATTATATATCCTCGGCAATGCAGCGGTAGCTCTAATTATTAGAAACTTGATAAAACGTTAAAAAAAATAAAATATAAACTTATATTAAAATCAGGCCATTTAAAATATTAAATATTTATTGTAATTTACTAATACCACGTACTACAATCTCATGTAAAACATTATTATACGCTTGTTTCTTGTTTAAACTAAAAGTGTTCCATTAAATTTAACGCCTAAACATAGACGAAATTCTGATAACATAAAAGGAGAAAAAATTATTTTATCTTTGTCTAATATTATGGAGTAAAATTAAAATTTTTAAAAGTAATTTTGAAAGAGAAAATTGCTTTGGTATTCATATAAGTCCTTGCAATGAGCTATATCTATTACAGTTACATGATAAATGCAATCACGTGTTCTCCGTTGAATTCACAAGAGACATTAAACTTGTACTTGCTGTTATATTTGTAAAATTTAGACAAAATATCATATTTTACAGTTAGGTAAAAATGTTCAAGTATTAAATGAAATTTCTTCGAAAGTTCCTAAAATAAAAAAAGAAACATTTCTTATATTAAACATGTAATTTTAATTCAAATGTATTTTGCTTACTAAATATCGTTATTATTGCTGGAAAATAAGTAAACGTTTGAAAAAGAGTTTCAAGTAAAAGTTTTCAACAATGTAGTGCCTGAGCTGATTTGCTGAAAACATGTACCGTAAAATCCTTCGTATAATGCGCACTGGTGTATAAGGCACACGTATAATTTCAAGCGGCATTTTTTTTAATCTTTAGGTATATTCACTGTATAACGGGAATCCCATTTTTTCGAAACACTGTGGAATTAATTTGAGCAATGCTCTTTTATTTTGAAGGCATATATTCAAGGAATTATCACAGGCTTTTGAAAAAATGGTATATTTTTTTGATTCACAACCCTTTAAGTTCATTAGTTATGTCTCTTTTTTTTAATTAAACAGTGGTCTAATCGATGAAGAAGTTTAATTTTACTTGTGCTTAATCTTTTCTTTAGAATTTTGAATGGGGGCGTTGAACGGGCGTTCTTTTCTGGGCATCTGGAATGTAATAAAGTTAGTTCTCAATCCCATATCTGGCACTCTGAGATGTTGGACCTGGTGAAAGTGGAGTTTTTCATTCTGCATAGAGGCATAATGGTTAGTGGTTGAGATGTGGAGTTCCGGGGGCGTGGCGATCATAGGCTCCTACTATTGGCTGCCCTGGGGGGCTGAGAATTTTGAAAGTGGGAGGAGCTTGTCTAATGGAGTGAAAATAGAATTTAACATGGAAAACATTTTAAGAAATAAAGTATGAGGAATTTAAGTTTACTAAGACACAATAAAAAATTATTGCACATAAATTAAAAATATTATGGAGGGTTATATGAATCAAGTAGAATTCTTCGTGGCTTTTTAGTTTTACTATTAGAATTATATGGAATCAAGTTAAGCATAATTATATTATTGGTTTCAGGCATTAAAAAGCATTAAAAAAGTTAATTGCAATTTTTTGGATATGAGATTTAAAGCTATTGATTTTTAAGGGATTACGTATGTCGTCATTGCGCATATATCTTGTGGCTTTGACGATCATACGTATGAAAGAATTTTGAACAGTATCTAGAATTTTGAAATTAGTATTAGCATCATAGCCCCAGACTGGACAAGCATAAGCAATTCTGGTACGCATAACGTATGTATAGAAAAGTTCTTAAGAATTTTAAAGCTCAAATTTTTACATCCTGCGTATAACCGAGCACCTGTAAGTTTCGATTTTATCTTTTGTGCTCCAAGTGTGCTCAGCCGTAAAATTCGATCTTATGTTTTCGTGTTCAAAGGACTTTACGGTACTTACATTTATAATATGACTATGACGTCGTATTAATTTGTGAACTGATTGGTGTTAGAAACACGTAATTGTACTAGTAGCTATAGGGAGACCATGCCATCACATAAAATTCACACAGAAAACACGATATTTCCTCATACAGTGTTGTTCCTCACACATTTTTTTCTAGATAATCTTGTGAGAACTCCCCTGGATTCCACCCTGGACACCAAGATTGAATTGAGGCAAAGAATTCCCAGACGACATTTTTACAATAAATTATATTTATTTACTTGAATCATATATCAACCATCTAATTACAAAGATTACTCAATATGTCTACGTCAATGAGATTGACTTTTATTATTAAATTAAATCACGAAATATGATACTAATCAACTATTAAACTCAATATCGAACGGGTTTACCGGAATAAGAGGACCGAGAAGTATACGCAATTTGAATTACTAACATTCATTAACTTTACACTAACTTTATTATATATTTACTTTTATGATCCGATAATCTAAATTTAAATATCACCTGACGTTTAATTCGCTACTATCCAGTTGGAACAATCTTTACAATTGTAGATCACTGTGCCTAATAATCAGCAAGACGATAATCACACAATCAACTTACCGTCAATCTATCTCTTGGTTTAATAGCCTAACCTCTCTGCTAACTTCAGCACTCTCCTTAAATACTTTACCTAGTTTGCATATATCCCGGTTTCTTCTTTTTTAGAGCTGGTTAGAAATATACGCGAATTTATAATCCCCAAAGACGCCTAAGAGTATTAGTGACTGATTGGTTACAATCTTACACTGCTAAAACCATTTGTAATTTCTAAAGATTAAAATATGAAATTTGTTTTATCTAAAAACAATTTTGGAACAATTATAAATTCATTTTACTATATAAGGAGTGCAGTTTTATACGTGTAATTAAAAAAATGTGAAACGATATTATTAGATTTTCGGTCACCATTGTACAAAATTATATCAAAAACCTTTAAGTTTTGAATAAACTTTTATCTTCTCATATGTAACTAATGTACTTTTTTTCTGAACTTCTGAATATTTAAGAATGCATTAAAATTTATAGAATACATTACCTTCTTTCGAATAGGTTTCTGAAAGAGTGGCTTAATACAAGCAACCAGCATCATCAATTAAATTCGCAATGTAAGGGGGAAAAACCTTTTATATTCTAAGTATAGAAATGCACTTAATTTTTCGATTCAAGCCCTTTCAAATCCACTTTTTTTTTATCATTCCTCTTATTTTGGTGACCATATCGTGCTAGAGTTCTACCATCAAATTCCTAATTTGACAAGTTCGAGATGACTGTTGGAAATTAATTACATTTTCGAAGAACCTGGCTCTAGAGTGATTTTACTTTTTGGGGGCGAAACCGCACCTAGCTTTAAATTAATGAGGATTTCGTGTTGACAGGTACGAACCGCCATCGAGGAAGAAGTTTTCGTCTGAAAACTCTCTTCCCAACCCTTCATCTCTTGCTGCACATAATTATAAGCCTAGTTGTTGTAAAATGGTTTAGCATTGCTTTCCTGCCTCCCTTCTAGTGGCTTGCCCTGACCCAATTTAAAAGTTTCTTATCGGTAGGGGGTTGTCGAATTCCGAGAGAGTTGAAGAGGAATTCTAGTAATAGCTGCAGAACAGAACGATGCGAGAGAGTTATTAGCTTTATTTTAATCTATTCTTGAGAGGCATGAGGTTAGTTGTTATACGATCATATTCATTTATTGAAAATCTTGCTAATATTTTCTTACGGTTAATCCGAAATAAAAAAACAGGTAATATAAAAAAAAACATTTTTTAAGTCAACTCCTACTTAGGTCAACAAAGAAAAAATTTATTTTGGTTGTTTTTTATTAAATACAGAAAAACCTCTATATAACGAACCTCTACATTGCGAATTTTCCTATATAGCGAACTATTTCTTGAAACCTTGAACATTTCACGATTTTCTTCGTAAAATAACCTCTCTATAGCAAAGTGCATTTTCTATTTAACGAACATTTTCTCTTGTGATTCAATTTTTGTTCTCCCTTTTTTTGAAGTATTTTTGAAAAAAATGTCACGTTAATGTCTCTTTAATACATTTTATGGTGGTAAAAAATCTTGAACTGGTCTTATTAGATCCTAAATCGCCGAGAGTAATAGAATTCTGGATGTTTCATCCAAAAAGTGCAACCTTAAACCCCCATTGCCCAGTTCACTAGAAACATCTTCGATATCCTTTTTCACCCTCGGTGGAGTTGTTCCAAGTCCCCGTGCTCTAATTGAAAAATAATGTATGTTTAATATTACTTTTATGCTTTAAATTATAAAATGTCCTTAAAATTTATTGATTTCAGTTTAAAATTATTTTCTTAGTATTGCAAACACAGTGAATCCTTCAACATTCTTTTTCCTTGTTTTCCTTGCAGTTTTTCTTTTTTTTTTTTTTTCATGGGCAAGATACATAAAATAAACAAATATTAATTTTAAAAAAGGTATGAATAATCACTTTTTTTAATATTTAATGTTTATGAATTTAAAACTTGTTTTATGGGGTTTATAAAGTAAAGGGTGTTTTTTTAGAGGTATAGAACTTTAAATTGCAATAAAACAACGATGTATTTTTCGATTGACATGAATTTTTTTTATTCGAAACATAAACTTATGGTATTACATTTTAAATAGGATTTCTGGCATATGACTGCCACGGCTGCCTCGGATGTAGTCCAATCTGCACGTCCAATTTTCGATGACTTTTCCAACATTTGTGGCCATATATCGGCAATAACACGGCGAATGTTGTCTTCCAAATTGTCAAGCGTTTGTGGCTTATCCGCATGGACCCATGATTTTACATAGCCCCACAGAAAATAGTCTAGCGGTGTTAAATCACAAGATCTTGGAGGCCAATTCACAAGTCCAAAACGTGAAATTAGGTGGTCACCAAAAGTGTCTTTCAATAAATCGATTGTGGCATGAGCTGTGTGACATGTTGCGCCGTCTTGTTGGAACCACAGCTCTTAGACATCATGATTGTTCAATTCAGGAATGAAAAAGTTAGTAATCATGGCTCTATACCGATCACCATTGACTGTAACGTTGTGGCCTTCGTCATTTTTGAAGAAGTACGGACCAATGATCCCACCAGCCCATAAAGCGCACCAAACAGTCAGTTTTTTTTTGTTGTAACGGTGTTTCGACATACACTTGTGGATTAGCTTCACTCCAAATGCGGTAGTTTTGTTTGTTGACGTAGCCATTCAACCAGAAGTGCGCTTATGAAAATTCGCTTATGAAAATCGGGAACAACGGCAATCTCGTTTTCGGCCCATTCGACGAATCTACACCTTGCTTGATGATCGTTTTGATGAATTGCCAAACCAAACTGAGAATAAATCACTTGACAGCTGTTAAATCGGTCCTCAAGTTGGATAGTAATGCCAACTTAAACTTCTATACCTGAAAAAAAACTTTATATTAAAAGATGAACATGTATAGAACGAATTTTCCATATAACGAACTTTTTCCCGGGATTATGCGACTTCGTTACATATAGGCTCGACTTTAGTTACAATTAATGCAAATTTGTTTATACATATGATAGAATCACAATATTAAGTGACAAAATAGAAAGCGATTTTCCTCGCAATTTTCCATTTTCCTTTCTATACAGGGTGATTGGCTACTTTTTGTATGCTTGTTATTGTTTATTCATTAACTAAATTTAATTATTGATATAAAATAGTATAGTAAAAAAAGAAATAATCGCAGAAATTAGGTCATCTCAGGTGGAACTTAAAACTTTGACATTTAGATTAGAAATCCAACGCGCTATCCATTGCGTTACAGGGACACACCAAACGATATTCCTTTCCTTTTTCCGATATACATTCTTGTTTGTTACAATTTGAGAATTTTTTAATTTAATTATTGAATTAATATTTGAATAAATTGTATGAACAATCAAATGTCATTTAAGGGCTGTAGTTGCCCAGTGGTCAAGGTATCGGATCATGGCAGGCATATCATAAGTTCGAGCACATTACCACTAAAAACCCGCCATGTAGTGGAGCGATACACGTTGAATCTGTCGAGATCTCAAACGTCCTCCTGTTGGTGTGGTATGGTAGTTAGGACAGGGGGCGCCAGCTCAGGTGTCGTCCTCGTCACTTCACCATGGTTCAAAATTACGAGGTCTGTCGCCAAAAGCCCTCGTGCAGCTGAACACACACAGTGCTACATTAATATTCACTCACACACTCAAGTGTCATTTACTACAATAATAAAAAAAATGTATTTGAACTTGAATGAAGGACTAGAAAATATTTTATTAACGTTTGAAAATTTGAACATATATATATATATATAGGGAGAGAGTGAACTATATAATAATAGAGGGAATTGAATAAAGTATTATTTTAAAAAATATATATATATAATGAATACCTGTTCAAGGCAAGTTGATTTTTTTTAACGACTCAAATAATTTGAAATTATAAAGACTTAAGAATAGCTACACAAACAGTTGGTTATGCAAAATTGAATAGTTAGTGAGATTATGCTAATAAATGAACAGGACAATTTAAATACCCTGCAACATTTGTATATTATTTATACTATATTTAAATAAATCTTATAAAATCCCTATTTTGATTTTAAAAAAACATAACAAATACGTTTTTTTTTTCCCATTAGCATTTAAAAATTAATGAATTTGGTAGGAAGCATACTTTCCCCGTTCTAGGTTCTAGGTAAAGGTTCTAGAAAATAATTATATAACTCAAACTAAGTGGCGCAACAGTCTTCTCAGTATACAAGACCATTGGGCGCTGAGGTGCATAAGTAGATGTCCCGATCTGGTGATCAGTTGAAGCAAGACCCCCAGTGTTTAAGTCCACAAGCAAGCTTGATACTCATTTATCAACCCACTGGAATAAGGAAGAAAGATTGAGTCAACCCTGCCCAGTCCGGGAAAAGAACCCGGACCTGTAGAGTGCAAGCGTGATACGCTACCTTTTTGATCACCGGGAATAAGTTGAATAATTATAGAACATAAATGAAAATATTCAAATTAAAAAATATATATATTGAATATGTTGGTTATTGAAACAATGAAATCTACCGTTAATCACAAAAAATATCATGATAAAAATCTCGAACTATTTTTATCAACACTATATATATATAGTCGAACCTCTACATAACGAAGTCGCTAAATCCCGGAAAAAAGTTTGTTATACGGAAAATTTGTTATATAGGGATTCATCTTTTAACATATTTTATAAACCACATAAAACAAATTTTAAATTCATAAACACTATATATTTTAAAAAAGTAATTATTCACACCTTTTTTTAAACTCATATATGTTTATTTTATGTATCTTACCCTTAAAAAAAGAAAGAAAGAAAAACTGTGAGGAAAACAAGAAAAAAGAATGTTGAAGAATTCACTGTATTTTCAATACTAAGAAAAATAATTTTATACTAAAATTAATGAATGTTAAGGACATTTTATAATTTGAAGCATACAAGTAATATTAAACATTCATTATTTTATAATTAGAACACGGGGACACGGGAAAACTCCTCTGAGAGTGAAAGAGGATATCGAAGATATTTCTAGTGATCTAGACAATGGGGGTTAAGGGTTGCACTTCTTGGATGCAACGTCCAGAACTCTATTGCTCTAGACGAGTTAAGATCTAAAAAAATTATCTCAAGATTTATGACCAATACCAAATGCGTTAGAGAGAATAACTTGAAATTTTTTCACAAATACTTTAAAAAAGGGGAGAAGAAATACTGAATCACAAAAGAAAAAGTTCGTTATATAGAAAATCGCTATACAGAGGTTATTTTACGAAGAAAATCGCGAAATGTTCAAGGTGCAAGGAAAAAGTTCGCTATATAAAAAAAGCTCGCAATATAAATTTTCGTTATGTAGAGGTTCGACTGTATATATATATATATATATATATATATATATATATATATATACTTGGCACCTAACTTAACATTGAATGAGACTTCAGTAATGCCAAAAATATTTCACGAAATTATTAAAAGAAACTGAAGCATAAAATTTATCCATTCGAGATAATAATTCATTTACTTAGTGAAATTTTGTTTCACTTTTCCCTTTTTAAGCAAAAGCGTAGGAAAATGTCATCTTTCCCTTATACCACTGTCATCTTCTTCATATTTACGAAGGAACTTCCCATTTCATTTTAAGAAAAATAATTAGTACGAACGAAATAAATACACAAGAGAATGAATCTCACATGTCAACCTGTTAAAGGAAATTAATTCTGTTTGTCAAGTTCAAAGAAAATGAATTTAAAAATTAAATTCGCGCGTTTCGAATAAGTGTGTATTTATTCATTGCAACGGAGAGTTAATATTTAAAAATGGTGTGATATGTTTAATAAGCATTTCTTTTTCATTATGATTATAATGTATATGAATACTGTTTACCTTTCACCTGAGAGTATTATTTATTTAAATAAGACTCCAGTGTTTATTTTGTTTCAAAATTCAGAATAGAAATTTTAGACATATAAATAATGCATCAGTACTTTTATCATGAAATATACATATAATGCATACAGCGCTGTACGGAACTATTGTGTCTTGCTGAATTTTGAAAACGTTATTTTTTTCAAAAATAATATGAACTTGGAATATATAAATATTTTTAGTGTTACATTTTATCATTTGGTAGTACATATAAACATTTAACAGATATTTCCAATATCACGAAAAAAAATTTCAAGGCATGTTACAAAGCATATACAATCGAACCTCTATATTGCGAATTTTTATATATAACGAACTTTTTCCTGGAACCTTGAGCATTTCACGATTTTATTCGTAAAATAACCTCTCTATAGCGAAGTGCACTTTCCATATAACGAACTTTTCTTTTGTGAGTCAACTCTTTTTTATCCCTATTTTTAAATTATTTCTGAATATTTTAAGTTGTTCTCTCTTCAACACATTTTATGGTGGTCATAAAGGGAGTTTTGGTGCATTACCAAGATATGAGGCG
Source organism: Trichonephila clavipes (assembly GCA_019973935.1). Classification (NCBI taxonomy): domain Eukaryota; kingdom Metazoa; phylum Arthropoda; class Arachnida; order Araneae; family Nephilidae; genus Trichonephila; species Trichonephila clavipes. Next base: position 495,188 of record BMAU01003820.1, read on the forward strand.
TATTATGAATCAAAGCATTTTTCAAAAAAAAAAAAAAAAAAAAATTCTAGTATTGTTAATATTTGGGTTTGGGGGGGGATTTGAGGCATGTATGTTTTCAGAAAGAATATTAATTGAAAAATTATAGCTTACTCCCACAGTTATTTACATTGATATCATTATTAATAATAAAGAAAAATTTATTCATCGTAGCGGTTTGTACATTTTATCGAAAGTGCTCTTCTTACTTTGCCTTTAATAGTTCATTTCGCATGTCCTGTCGGCCCAGATATTTCTATGAAAATAATACGAAGTGGAGATCTTCTAAATTGAGAGCCATCTTGAATTTTAAGCCAAACAGTTGCATCAACTAAAATTTCAATATTCTTATCGTTTCCTTCACATTCGTCTCCGGAACCTGAGAAAAAACTCCTACTTTTTTGGGCATATTAAATATGTTCACTTCCTCATTTTCCGTGTCGCATTGCTTAGATTCGGTTCCCAATAGATCATGTATACCATCCTTATTCTGAGAATTTCCTTCATCTTTTTCGGAACACGGCTCGTTTGTATTATTCATTTCTTACAATAATTTCCTTTGAACTGATATTTTAGAAGCAAATTTTTGAATTTATTCTTGAATAATCCACTAATAATACATTGCAAAATCTATACTACTAAACTAACTACAGTTGAACCTCTATATAACGAACCACTATATAGTGAACTTTTTCCCGGAACCTTGAGCATTTCACGATTTTCTTCGTAATACAACCTCTGTACTAATTATCTGGACGTTTTATCCACGAAGTGCAATCCTTAACCCACATTGTCCAGTTCACTAGAAACGTCTTCGATATACCTTTTCACACTCATTGGAGTTATCCCGTGTCCTCGTGTTCTAGTTATATAATAATGAATGTTTAATTTTACTTTTATGCTTTTAATTAGAAAATTTCCTTCACATTTATTAATGTAAAATTACTTTCTTAATGTTGAAATTACATTGTATTCTTCGAAATTCATTTTTCTTGTTTTCCTTGCATTTTTTTCTTTGTTTTTTATATGTAAAATATATAAAGTTAACATATTTAATTTTAAGAAAATGTGTAAATAATTACTTTTTTTAATATATAGTATTTATGAATTAAAAATATTTATTTTATGTGGTTTATAAAGTATATTAATAGGTTAAACTCTATATAACGAATTTTCCATACAACGGAATTCTTTCCGGGATTTAGCGACATCGTTATATAGAGGTCCGGCTGTATATACTCAGGTGTTTAAAATTAAGAGATATTTGACCTTTGTTTAATTGACTTCAGGAGAACGTAACAGATGTTATGGAAGTAGGTTTTTTTTAAAATTAATGTTACAAAATGTTACATAGGTATCCGTATTATGTCCAATTTTTTTCAGAATTTCAAAAGCTACCTATGCAGAAAATGTATTCTCTGGTATACAGAGGAAGGGGGAAAAGATTTCTTTTTGTTAAATATTACCGCTTATGAGGAATGCAATTTTGATACTTGAACTTTTTAAGGGAAAAAAGTAAAAGTAATTACTTCTAAAGAAAAGCAGATACAGTCGAACCTCTATATTGCTAATTTTTCTATCTAGCGAGCTTTTTCCTGGAACGGTGAACCTTTTACGATTTTCTTCGTAAAATAACCTCTCCATAGCGAAGTGTATTTTCTATATAACGAACTTTTTCTTCTGTGATTTAATCCCCGCCTCCCTTTTTATAATGTATTAGTGAACTTTTCAAGTTCTTTTCTCTTTAACACATTTTATGGTGGTCGTAAATCTTGAACAGGTTTTATTAGATCCTAACTGGCCGTGAGCAATAGAGTTCTGGACTTTTCTATCTCAACCTTTAACCACCATTGCCCAGTTCACTAGAAATATCTTCGAAATCTTTTTTCAGTCTCAGTGGGGTTGTCCCGAGTCTGCGTATTCTAATTATAAAATAATGCACATTTAATATTACTTGCATGTTTTAAATTAGAATATGTCCTCTAAATTCATTAATTTTAGTATAAAATTATTTTCTTAATATTGAAAATGCAGTGAACTCTTCGACCTTCTTTTTTTCTTGTTTACCTTGCAGTTTTTCTTTTCTTTTTTTTTGATGGGTAAGATACATAAAATAAACATATAATAATTTTTTTTTAAAAAAAAAGGTGTGAATAATTACTTTTTAAATATAGTTTTTATGAAATTAAAATTTGTTTTGTAATGTTTATAAAGTATATTAAAAGATGAACATCTACATATATAACGAATTTTCCATATAACGAACTTTTTCCCGGGATTTAGCGACTTCGTTTGATAGAGGTTAGACTGTATTTTGGTAGTTTTAATTATTTGTCGTGACGAGAGGATACCTATGAAATGTGTACTAGAACAAAACACAAAGTATTTCTCACACGGCGGCCACAGCAGCCGAATGGTTATGGTAGGGAATTTGTAACTACACATTTTTATTAGAGGTGATAGATAATGCATGTTTTGTAGCTCAAAATCTTCACGTTGGGTTGGTGGGAAAGCTCGGAGAGGGGAAGACCAGCTTAGGTGCTGGTTTTCTCACTTCACGAAAGTTCGTAATTTCGAAGGTTCGTTGCCAATAACCGTCATGTTGCATCGCAGTACGGCATTAACTAACAATCAATGAATTAAATTTTCTTCAGACTTTCTAGTGTTTGTCCAGTCCAGATTTTCATTGAATATTTTTTAATTTTATTTTTAATATTTCAGTTTTGTTAAAACATCTAATTTGTTTAATAAAACTACAAGCAAAATAATATAGAAAACAATCATCGATTAAAATATTTAGTAAAACATTTAGATTAACCCTTTAACGGCTAAAAAGCTAAAATACACTTTAATGTGATAAAGTACTTGATAAATGTAATGGGCTCACAACATCTATAAACATTATTTAACATAACTCAGTGTACACTACCTTGGGACCATGAACATTAATTAGTTACAAAATAATATCTGATAATGTGTTTTATTCCTGGGTGGTGGCTAAACGTTATAGCCACTGTGCATTTACGACATTTAACTTACTTTTCAAGACAGAAAATATGAATCATTTTACAATAAACTTTTTTATGAAAAATTAACATTTATGCTAATAATTATTTTAATAGCAATTAAATACAAAATAGAAGTGAAATAAAATAATAATAAAATAATTGTACAACATAGAATACTTACTTAGAATATACATAGAATACTTAAAGTATACATTGCAATTGGTATATATCCACAGTTTATATTTTATTTAATTTTAGTATAAAAGGTTAGAAATAGAGTAATATTTTTGAGGATTCAAATGAGTTGTTTCACAAATTTGATGAGCTATTTACTGTGAAACTTTATAATATACAAACGTTTTCTCAAAGCAGAAAAGCTATAATGAATGATTTTCGAACCCGAGAATCTTGTACCACATATTGTAAGCAAAGTTTGTTTTATTTCCGACCCCAACATTCTCATGTGATTCTAAGTGCTCTCTCTCGAGTACCGGAAACAAGTCATTTTTCTGTTCTATGTGGGCAGTGGATAGAGTCTATCCACATATAAAAGCTTCCCCAAAACCTAAATAAAACCTTTTTTTTACAAAATTTTACAATTGCTTCATTCATCCAGATGAGAGAAAAATATAACTTAAGACATGTCGAATTTTTTTTCAAAGATCAGAAATTTTATTTATAGTATTTAAAATACAGTTTGTAGATTTACACCGAGAAAAACTTTTTAACAACCCATCATAGGACATACATGAAATGAAAAATAAAGTATTGTTCTGCCATCCGTATTAATATTTATGTGTTTCAGCTTCAATTAACGCATATGGATAGACTAAATATCGAACACTCGCTTGGAGAAAATTTTTTTTAATATGTAGCCAGACGTAGTCAGACTGCCCGCTAAAGGGATAACAATCAAATACAAAATTTTGAGTAACATTGTTATTGTTTATATTTGAGACGGACAGTTTTAAAAAATTTTATTGGCAATTTTCATAATTTACTTAAAAAGGAAACCCGATATTGAATTTACATTTTTTATTTTCTGATTTTATTAATTCAGGAAATAAAATATTCATGCATGTTTTTATACTAAACACATAAGTACGATTGCTGTACGTTGTTTTTAAGTATAGATTGGACATTAATGCGAAACTTAATTTTAAATACCTACATTACTTTCCATTTTTTTTGTCTATTGTTATTTCGAACCGAACAGTAAGGAAAATCAAATTAATCGTATACAGCAGTGAAATAATTTACAAGAATGGAAATATTTTAAATATATAATACAAATCACCATTCTTTTGTCAATAGATAAACAAGATAATAAATCAAATTAAATAAACAGAAACAGTATGATTAAAAATAAGTTAAGTATTTAAAAGAGAGATTAAACCCTTTTTTTAAAAAAAAATCTATCTTATTTGTATCGGTTAAATTATATTTTGTGTATTAACAATATACATAATATCATTTAAATGAAACAATAAAGTATGAGAAGCAAATAATATTGTTCTACGAAATGTAAAATAAACATTTATTTTTCAATGTGTTGAAAGCTGAAACACAACTAACGTATAAACAAAACATAGCTTAGTGCAAAATATTTGCCTTAAAGAGTAAAGCTCTATAAAAGAATTTAAATAAATACTTAAGTTAAATGAAAAAAAATGTACCATACATTAAAAGAGGGCGTGAATTATTTAAATGAAGTATTAAACGCGAAATGAAATTATAATTGAAACAATTCTGCTGATGCCGAATTCCTTCTTTATATTGTAAAAAATAAACACATCTTACATTAAATACCGGAACTACAATTCAATTTTTGTTAAGAATTGTAAACAGCATTAAATGCGTAATTATATCTTTTGATATTATTGTAGGTGACTTGGCAATCCTTGAAGCTAACAGTATTTTAACTTGAATAATATGACTATTAAGCATTTAAAAATAAGACAACTACTTATGTTTCGTAGCTGTAAAGGATTCAAATTATTTTCGTGTAATATTTGTCAATAAGAAGTATATTGTTTATGAGTACATATTAGAAAAAATTAATTGGTAATTGTACAAAAGGCGTGCATTTCGTTGTAAATTGTTTTCTAATTTAATGAAAACTCTTTCATACCGCACGAAGTAATAATTCTGGTTCGGTTGTAAATAAACTTTTATTTTATTTGGTGTTATCTAATAATATCTTAAAGGGTAATGATTAAATTTAAAATTTTAATAAAAGGCAATGTAGTGAATTAGCTTTTGTGTGTAACTGCTAACAATTAAGGAATTAATAAAGGTTACAATCAAAAGTTTTTTTTTCTACATACGATTAGTTTTAACTAAGAAATATACCACAAAATAGAACGAAAGAAAATTCAATTTAAATAATTAATTCTAAATCTGCAGGGAGTTTCTGAGAACAAATTTATAAAAGTATGGAAAGGAGCAAACCATTCTCTGAAAATTAACGTATTTACGCAAGATTTGTAAAACTATCTGAGGTAAAAAGGTAATTTAAGTCAATTAATTATTTGCTTTTAATTTATTCTTATGCTTTATGAGCAGTGTAAATAATTTTTCAAAAACAATAACAAATTTTGCCACTTATAATTCAACATTGGATGCTGAATTATCCTCAGAAAAACTATTTTACTTTATTTTAGTGAATATTTTATTTTTCTAAAGTATAGAATATTTTTCACAAAAACATTTTCTTAGATTTCGTGGTGGTTGCGATAGACTGGTGGAATTAATTTCTTTTCAATTCAAGTTCTCGTCGAATGCCAAATATTGCCGTGATTTAATGCTGTCGAGAGCACCAGAACCAAATTGATACTCAAGGGATTTTTTACATGTCTCACAATAATATGACATGCGTGTGTATGGTTTTCGCATCTATAAATTCTGGCGACTCCAGCTGGGATAAAACCCGCAACGTTGAGCAGAAGAATCGGGCACGCTACCTCTAAGCCAGTGGTCTTCAAACTGTGCTCTACGGAAACCTGGGGCCACGGTAGCCCAGTGGTGAAGGTATCGGATCATGGCCGCCATGTCATGAGTTCGAGCCCAGTACCACTAAAGACACGCCGTGTTGATGAGCGAAACACGTCAAATCTGTCAAGAGCTCAAACGTCCTTCCGTTGGTGTGTTGTAGTTAGAAGAGGGGGGTACCAGCTCAGGTTTCGTCCTCGTCACTTGACCATGGTTCAAAATTACGAGATCCGTCACCCAAAGCCCTCGTGTAGCTGAATAGTGCAACGTTAATATTCACTCATTCATTCATTTCACAGAACTCTAGGATTCCACAAGGCATACCCAGGGGCTCCACGAGCCTCGAGAAAAATTAGCATGCATATAAAATTAATCCACGTACTCTATGAAGTTTGTATTGTTACAAGTATCTAAAGCTCATTCCCTCTTATTTATTAAAAACTTAAAATTTTATTTATATGTAATAACTTTATTTTGTAACACTTTTAAAACTTTTATTATAATATAATAAATGAATATTAGAACGCGTTTAATCTTTATATACACTCAGGAACATTAAAAATAGCGACCCAAGAAGGAAGCTAAGTACAATCGCGAAAATTTGCAAATAAGTACAGCGTAATGTGATATGCAAATAATACAAGTTTTGTGCCAATACGCATGCTCACAAGCCGAGGTGGCGCTGCAATCAGGAAGAGGGGGCTATATAAGCCAGCGCAAATTCAAAGATTCATAAACATGACGAAATTCATAAACATGACGTCATAGGAAGACTTTGGTAAGCGAAACATGCCAGGTAAACGTGCTAGAGGACATTTCTCACAGTTAAGCGAGTTTGACAGAGGCCTGATCATCGGGATGAAAACTGCAGGCTGGTCGACGCGCCGTGTGGCTGGCCAGGTGGATCATTCGGAGTATGCTGTTAGAAATTGTTGGGAGCAGTGGACACGAGAGGGTACCCACGTGCAGAAAACCGGGTCTGGAGCGACCAGGAAAACCACGAGGAGAGAGGATCGAAGGATCGTGCGGCAAGCACTTGTGGACCCTACAGTGCATCGTTCAACGATACGAGCAGACGCAGGTGTAGCAATTGTTCCACAAACAATTTTCAGACACCTTGCAGAAGCAAATCTTAAATCCAAGCACCCTTTCCGTGCACTGCCTTAACACCGGAACATCGGCCACTGCGTCTATAGTGGTGCTAAGTCAGATCAAAGTGGAATGTCACAGATTGGCAAATGGTTGTGTTTAGTGATGAATCCTGGTTTGTTTTGGGGACAGACGATAACCGAGTACCTGTGGGGAGGCGCCCTGGTGAGTGGTACAATTCCCCCACACTGTTCTACGTCACACTGCCCGCACAGCTGGTGTAATGGTCTAAGGGGGGACATAGCTTATGATAGACGGTCCACTTTAATTGTGATGCATGGAACCTTAACGGGCCAACGTTACGCTGAGGATATTCTTTGACCCCATGTAGGACCTTTCCTAAATGGTCTCCCAGAGGCAATTTTCCAGTAAGATAATGCTCGTCCGTATATTGCAAGATATGCTCAAGACTTTCTACGTCATTTTCAGACTCTTCCATGGCCGGCCCTCTGTCCCGATTTTTCCTCTGTAGAGCACGTGTGGGATCAGCTAAAACGGCAGATGCCATCGTGTCACTCTGTACATAATTTAGAATTGGATGTTTTAGATTTGTGGGCCCATCTGCCTCAGGACAACATAAGGTGTCGAATCAACTCAATGGTGGACCTTGTGGCGGCATGCATTGCAGCTGGAGGTGGTCCAACGCGCTATTGAAGTTGTCCAGTATTTGTGTCGTTGCACACCCTGTATTCGTTAAATTGTCTTGTTTTTGAGATCAAGTGAATCTCTCATCTGTGTCATTATGTGTATTAAATTTCATTTCAATCCAATGCTTTCTTCTTGGGTCGCTATTTTCAATGTTCCTGAGTTTATATACTTCCTACTAGACTGTATATTCTATTACTTACACAGTGGCGTAACAAAGAACAATATAGTCCTTATGCAAAATTAACTTTTCGGCTCCAAGCCCAAGTACATGCTTGATATCAGACAGACTGTGGGCTCCCTAGAGCATCAGGGCCCCTCTTTAAAGCTAGGGTTGTGGGGGTGTGCTTTACGCTACTGTATTTATAATGTTGGGTTCAGCGAGATAATTTTACACTCGTTAGAACAATGTGTTGCAAAACTAAATGATTTTCTAACGGAAAAAGCACCTTTTTCTGTTTGTGAAAACAACACCTATAATGAAGGAAAGGGAACATAGTTTGGGAGCTATGTTTCGGAACATAGTTTAGGGAACACAAATTTTAGCAACAACAAAGTTGATGCTAAAATTTAAATTTAAAGCTTCTAAATTTTCGGTTGCGAATCCATGTAAAATACACGAGATTTCTCACACAGCTACAAATATTTGAATATTCAGAATATTGTGTTTAAGTGAAATACATTTCTTAACGTGTGATTGGCTACAAAAACAATGTATAAAACAAATTAAACTCTGAATAAGTAATGCTATTGCATTTAACATCAATAGACCGAAACTTCGACAGTTTGTGTGATAAAAAGTAAGTGCGTATCCCAATTATTAAATAAGGCATGGATAAGTGACACTTTTATCGCAAATTAATATTATTAATGAGTAGAATTATATTAAAAAATTAGATCGTAATTTTTTAATAATAAATGCAATACTCTTTTTAATTGCCTTTACATAAAGTGCCTATAACATTTTGAACTACTTTAAATATTATTTTGAGATATATTCTTCGAATTATGTGTGTGTTTGTCTCAGGTACCCTTCTCCTAGATTATCAGCGTAAGCTAGATGTGTAGGAATAAATGAAGAACTAGAAGCTGTCATGATCTCTTAATATGACTTTATTAAGATCTTAACTTATACCTTTAACAGATTAGATCAGTGATCCGCAACCCCTGGTCCGCGAACCAGTACCGGTCCGTGGATCAAATGGTACCGGGCTGTCTAAAGAATATTTAACTATTGCCATTTTATTTAAAGTGGTGCGTTTCTCTCTCGGATTTGCGCACCTTTCCCCGGAAACCACTTTATATTCTACGTTAAATCACTTTTATTCATTTTTGGTGTAATTATATTTTATTCTGAATGCATATTTAAATGTAATTAAATTAAAATTGTTAAATCAAAAGTATAAACAATCAACGTGTCCCACTCTCAGCAGGCTAAGGTAAAATTATCAAACGCTGGCCGGTCCGTAGCGATAAAAATGTTGCGGAGCACTGGATTAGACAATAATATGATATGTGAGTGAATCTACGGTGGCTAAACGCCCAATATATAATACCGAAATAACGTAACTTGGACCACTATCAATAACTAACTCGCCTAAACTCAATTCCTATGCGATCACAGATCCGAATATTTAAATAGTCACTCCTACCTTTATTGTCCAGCGAAGTATCAATCTATCTGATCCTAGTTGAAGTTGCGGTTCACTGGCGTGCAATGGTGTGCACCTTGACCTAAGGGCTCTCTGCCACGGGTAACTTCTATTGGCTGTCATTTAACTTCTCAAAACCTCTTCACACTTGAAATACGGGCTATCATAACATTCCCCAAATGCCATCCAGCTTACTCAAAACTTCTGTTATTTAAAAGCTTCCTAATTTGCATCGTTCCTTCACGATTTACTTCTTGGGTTGGTTGGAAAAGAGTTGCCATTCATTCTGGCCCCAAAGAACCCAAGAGGACATGTTAATGAAAAAAACGCGTGAGCCCGTCACATGTGTTTGAATTGGAATTACCCGAAAACACTTTTTTGTTCTAGTGATTACGCGAAAGCACCTTCAAGTTCTGGGGGTACAATGAAATAGTTTGAAGACCACTGCTCTAAGCCACCGGAGCCAAAACAAAAACTCCTCTCTAATATTCTCAGAATTTCAATAGTTTTTTTTTTCCTAAAGAAATACTTTCTTTTTGGGAAGAACATCGAAATTCTAATTTACAATTTTTACATTACATTAGATGAGCCTAAATAAGTTGAAAAGATATGCATTACTACATTACAAACAAATCAGCAACACTTTCTGTAAAATCCATAACAATATCCAAAAGAATCAACACTAGAGCCAAGTTGGAGAAAGAAACTGCAAAACACAACACAAAACCCAACAAGAAAATAAAACATTAAAAAGAGGAATTTATTGAAAAACATTTCTCCATTGTCAACGCGACGGTTTCGGGAAGTAACTGTATTTCGAGCGATAAATTGGGTAAATGGGTTGTACTTGAACTGGGCTCACTTTTAGGAGCTTCTCAATTCCGGGGGCATCAAAAAATGCGCTGTAAGTAATAAGAAAATTTTATGTGGAATGTGAGAGAGGGGGTGCTGTGTATCCCCTCCCTTACATTCTGAATGTTCAGAGCGCCTTATAAATTATGGATCAGCTTGTAAGAATTTCGGGTGACAGTAACGTTTTTACGGTAGCATTTCCAGGCCCTTCTTACCGATAAGGCGAGTTCATTCTAAAAAGTGATTTTTGTTGTTTTTGTCGGTTGAGGGGAGAGGGTTCTTGGGATAAATGGCTTAGCCTTTCTAATGTATTCAATACGAACCTGATTGTAATAACTATGTGTTTATATAAAGAGAGATGCAGCTGTTGTTTCGCAATTGTTTGGGGGGTTTATTTGTTGCGGAGTTTCCGTTTCGGGTTGAGCCAGGAATAGTTTGTGTATCAAGAACTGCAAAGTGAATATTTTTGTTTTGTACTTGAGAAAGATAGATATCGCAGTCATACATATTTCATTTTGCTTATATCGCTGAAATGTGGATTGAATTTCTTACAATAGGAATGGATATTCTCTTACGGAAAATATTCATGGAAGTGAAATTATTTAAAACAACATTGTTAATAAACAGTATATCATGTAATTCAAATTATTTTCCTCCTGCATGATTTTCGTTTACAGGTTTAACGATTTATTGTTACTATATAAGATTTTTTTTTATCGAATTATAATATCAATTTATCAGAAAGCAATTATTTCAATAGCTTTATGTTGTATTGCTGACTGAATTAAAATTCCGATTGCGCCGCTCAGACGGGGTGGCCACTGTAATCTAGTGGTTATGGTACCGAATTCACAGTCATGTGCCATGGGGTTGAGTCCTAGAATCTCTGAGTAGAGCGGCTGATCCACGTTAAATCTTTCGTGGCTCAAAGTTCTGCCATTGGCTTGACGTGGTAGTTTCGTAAGGGTACTCTTCACTTAGCCATGTGTCAAAATTACGGAGTCCGTCACCTATAGAAGGAGTAGTGAACCTTTATAGATGAATGTATCATTTTTCTAAAGAAATGTTCAATTAAGGTATAGACGTGACTTGAAATAATTCTGACTTGTGATTCTTGGGAAAATAATAAAATTAAATACTAACAAAAACTCAAAACTCTTCATTTACTACGAAAAAATACATTTGGCTCTGTATAATAGTAAATGGTTTAGTAAAACGTGTTATTCAAATTACTGTAACTTTAATGTGGCTTCTGTTGCAGCAGATTAGATGACACATAACTTATATTTAAACTGTAAGATGCTACTTTTAGCATAATGCATGCTGAATTTGAGTCATCTGTCAAACAGTTTCCTAGAGAGTCTTTAATGTCATTCGTCTCTGAAAATAATGTCTCACAATCATAGGTAGATAGAAATGTAGTTAAAATGGCATAAGATAGCTTATTCAAACAGAAGTATATGGAATCAAATCCCCCACCCTTCACCGCGACCGATTACACCCGTTTATTCGTAATACTTCACAGTGATCTTTGTTATTTTGAAAGGGGGATTACCCAAAATATTTTGTTGCATGCCATTGGTTCACCATCCTTGACCTATAGCATTTGTTTTGCTTTATAATTGACGAAAAAAACACTGCCTCACTATCTGTCCAGACATGAGGGTGGTTTTTGACGCTATCTTCAAGGCCATAAGACCGGGCTCAAATCCTATAGATGGCTCGGATGATTGTAAATGTACTGGGGGAATCAAAAAATGCAAGTAGTAATTCTAAATATTCGCGATCCGAAAGTGCTCTTGAGAAGTTGGTGGTAGAGGTAGAGGGGTGAGGGACCTTTTTGACCACACGCACGGTATATTTATCCTCAAAATCGGAGCTCAGCCAAATCATATGGTCATCTGCATGGTGCTCAAAATCAAAGAAAAAACTATAGAAGTAATCTAGGAATCTCCTTGCTAAAATAAATTTCGTGGACCTCTATCTCATGTTACGGATGTCGTGTGGGATGTCGAACAATATCACCAATACATTCCGTTTGAACTGTGTGTAGTTTTGTTTAGTAAGCTAACTTTTACAATACAGTTGTATGCGGTTTTGTGATTGCTAACGATTTTATGCATTTTTTTAACACAATGGGTGATGCGATAGTATTTTGCTTAGCGAACGAAATATTGCAATGAATATATGCAGTTCACTTGATAAGAAAACGTTACAATAAAGCTGTATGCAGCTTTGCTTAGTGAAGAAACATTGCAATAGCACTGTATGCAGTCTCACTAGGTTAAAAAATGCTACGATAGAGTTGTATGCAGTTTGTCTTGATAAGAAGAAGCAAGAAAGTATGTATATAAAGGGTGTTTTTTTAGAGGTATAGAACTTTAAATTGCAATAAAACAACGATGTATTATTCGATTGACATGAATTTTTTTTATTCGAAAGATAATCTTCTGGCATTACATTTTAAATATGATCAAGCAAGGCGTAGATTTGACGAATGGGCCCAAAACGAGATTGCCGTTGTTCCCGATTTTCATAAGCGAATTTTGTTTAGCGATGCAGCGCACTTCTGGGTGAATGGCTACGTCAACACACAAAACTGCCGCATTTGGAGTGAAGCTCATCCACAAGTGTATGTCGAAACACCGTTACCTCCAGAACAACTGACTGTTTGGTGCGCTTTATGGGCTGGTGGAATCCTTCTTCAAAAACGATGAAGGCCACTACGTTACAGTCAATGATGATCGGTATAGATCCATGATTACTAACTTTTTCATTCCTGAATTGAACAATCATGATGTCCAGGAGCTGTGGTTCCAACAAGACGGCGCAACATATCCCACAGCTCGTGCCACAATCAATTTATTGAAAGACACGTTTGGTGACCGCCTCATTTCACGTTTTGGACCTGTGAATTGGCCTCCAAGTTCTAGTGATTTAACACCGCTAGACTATTTTCTGTGGGGCTATGTAAAGTCATTGGTCTATGCGGATAAGCCACAAACGCCTGACCATTTAAAAGACAACATTCGCCGTGTTATTGTCGATATACGGCCACAAATGTTGGAAAAAGTCATCGAAAATTGGACGTCCAGGTTGGACTATATCCGAGCCAGCCGTTTCAGTCATATGCCAGAAATCATATTTAAAATGTAATGCCACAAGATTATCTTTCGAATAAAAAAAATTCATGTCAATCGAATAATACATCGTTGTTTTATTGCAATTTAAAGTTCTATACCTCTAAAAAAATAACCTTTACAATTTTTTATAGAACTGTATGCAGAGAGTTTCGCTTACTAAGTAAACATTGCAACAGAACTTTATGCAGTTTTGCTTATATGGAGAACGTTACAATAGAACTTTAAGCAGTTTCACTTACTGAGAAAACGTTGCAATAGAACTATGTGCGGTTTTACTTGGTTAGAAAACGTAGCAATAGTGCAGCATGCAGTATGAATTGATAAGATAACACTGCAAATGAGCTATATGCAGTGGTTCTTATTGAGAAAACGTTGTAATGGAACTGTATGCAGTTGCTTACTGAGAAAAAGTTGCAGCTGAATTTTAGGCAGTTTTTTGCGTTCTGAGAAAACGTTGCAATAGAACTTAGTACAATTTTGTTTAGTACGTTATCATTGTGCAAAGAGAAATTAGTAGTAATAGATTTTTCACGAGTGAACTACAAATCTTGAAAATCACTTTAAAAATCGTTTGTGAACTGCATTGTCTGCTCTTTTGTGTTAATTAATGTATAACTACAGGAAATATATAACACTGAAATGAGTTAATAAATTAAATAATGATGATTGAGCAAACGAGTTTCTAAGATTATGTTTGACAACTAAATATCTCTCAATTATTTTTAAAAAAATATTTATTTTATATATATATATATATATATATATATATATATATATATACGTATATGAAAAGAATAATCATTTTAATTGAACTAACTATGAGAAGAATCCTAGTAATCATTGTTTGGTGAGTGAGCATTGGGATTTTTTTTTTCAATAATTATGAATGCATAATATTGGAAATCATTAAAATAAGACTATTAAACTCTCAGTTGAATTTTTTACGTACCTATAAATCAGTTTCTTTCCTAACATATTCTCATTATGATCTATAAATTTATTTTTATTTTATTTCAATGAATAAAATTATAATAAGTTATTGTTCTTTTATTTACTCTCATACTATCTGTATAGTTGTAAGGAGGCATAGCGCATGAATCTTACACTTTTGTGCCTAAATTTGGTTATCAAGTTCACTTTTATTTTGTCCCTTCAACCAAAATAGTTTTATATTGCTAAACCGATTCTACTGCTTCCAGCAAATAATTGTCCATGTCCAAAATGATTATATAAACATGCAAATTGATAAAATGAACTGAATCTTCTAATTTTAAATATAATAAGGTTCGTCAATGGTGCAAAGGGAGAGGGGGGGGGTCAAGTGTCGAAAGTCAATCATTTTTCCTAATACGCAGCTTTTATAATACCCTAATACGCCGCCAATCATATTCTTTTGATTTTGTCAATTTTCGGGAAAAAAACAGTAAAAAATAAATTATCGGAAAAAAATTAAAATTAATTAAGTTAATTATTAATGCAAGTACTTAATTAAATTTTACATACTATGTGCGTAGGATTATATTCAATCGAAAAAATCAAGAATTATGGAGGTTCCAGACCCGGAAACGTCCCCTCTCCCCCTTGTGTGCGTCACTGGCGGTTCTTAGATATAATTGAAAACAGATGTCAAAATTAAAAACAGGAAAAATTTATATTCAGTGAATGGGGAATATTTATGCGCGTTCTATCTTACACTAGTTGCCAAATATTTTAATTTGTGGAATAAGCGCAAAATTAGTCTTAATATATCTGCATTTTGAAAATTATATTTACTCTTTATGTTCAATCCCTTTCCTTTTAATATATATTTATAAAAAAAATATGTTTATTTTAAAGCTGGTAATGTTTTAACTACTCCTTCTTCAGTTGAAAGATTAGTATGATTTAGTAGCAATTATTTCTTTTGTTTGTACCTGGTTCCTTTCGAACCTTGGAATTTTGAGTTGGGTAACTTAAAAAGAAATAAATTCATCTAAATAATAAACTGATTATATATTTGGCTGATATTTCATCTTTTTCATTTTATGCCAAGCCATATGAAGGGTTCGAGACCCAGTAAGACCCAAAAAGTCTTCAATATTTATTTGTTTCTTAATGTGGTTGGGAAGATTTAAAATAAAATAAATATTTCGCCGTTGCTAAGGTCCAGAAGAAGCAAACTGCCTTAGTTATTTAAAGGTTTAATACAACGAATTTTGGTACAAAAATATTTTAGTCTTTCTACATAACACTTTCCTTTGGAAAGAACTGCATTCAATAGAAATATAAAAATGGGAATGGAAGTGAAATGCTGAAACAAAATCAAAATTTCTGGCAAGAAATGTATCTTTTTATCCGATTTACGTTTGCTGGAAGCATTCTTCAAATAATGACGAAATATTGCGGGATTATTTGATATAGCTTTCAAACACAATCTTTTGCAGATATACATCAAAGGATTTTGTAAAGTGAAGATGTAATGGATACGGAAAAAAAATCAACAAAATACATTTTTAAACAAGTATTGATGAATAAAAAGTAGTTTTGTCGATTTTCCTTTCTACATATGGCTGCCTATCTGGTATTTTATTTTAGCCTTTTTTTTATTTCAAAATTTTATCCTGGTGCAAATATGGAAAATATTCTCTAACTGAAAAAAAAGAAACCTTTCATAGTGAAAATGGCAAAGGGCAATATTTTACGTACAAAGATTTCTGCATTTGATTTCTATTCAAAAGTTCTAAATAAAAGGCATTTCAGAATCTATAACTTTCTTTCAATTCAAATGAAATACGTTGGGGACGCATATTTATTTATTTAATTTTTTTTCTTTAGTATGCTCCTTGTAGAATATGTCGGTAAAAAAAAATTATAAAATCGTGAAAAAAGACTTGGATTTAGAGAAGCATAACATACATATTGAATTGTAGCATACTAGAAATAATCAATAACTACCAATACAATAATGTATTTCATACTAACATTTGTATCGCAAAAAAAAGGTTTTTTTAATGGAACATATTCGGTTACGTAAAGCATGTTCTATGGGCTTAACGTTCTCTTTTTTATCGCTATGATACTGAGTATAAAGATCTGAACACTACTTCCTCAGAAAATAACAGAGGAGAGAAATAAAATTATAATGGAAAGAAAAACGATAGTTAATTAAATTAAAAATATAATAAACATACCACAGTTTATGTGTAAATTACTTTTGAAAGTAATTACAGTTAGAAACAGGAAACCAGATACAATGATATCGTTAATTAAGAGGACTTGGTATCCTTTGAGCTACTTTCTTTCTTTGTGTATTTAAAAATTATACTTGAGCGATTTATTTAATGTTTCTTTTCAAGAAAATGATAAGAGATGAAATTTTTCATATATTATTCACACAATTTTAAAATTTTAAATTTTTGGAAAATTTTAAAAACCTACTCCTTTTTTTTAATTATTATTTTTTGAACTGAATTTTTTTTTTGTAATATTCTTATGGATGTTATAAACAACTTTAGGGATTGATTTTACACTAACTTAGTTCCTTTTCGAGAACAAAAATAAAATGTAGATATGTATGCTAAAAATCAACGAAAAATCCCAATATCTCTTGCATTTTAGTTTTTAAAAAAAAAAGAAGCATTTGGTTTAGAGCAAAATGGAGCCCTAATTTTGTTGCATGTTTTATATATAACACGCAGGAAAAAATGGAAGTGATTGGTAAATAGTTGTGAAAGGAGCAGCATTTTGAATGCACTAATGTTTCGAAAAACACAAACTGAGCAAAACCACTTTAAAGTTTATAATTCTAAAAAAATAATGATAATAAGCTTAAATAAACTTAAAATACCACTTAAAGATAATAGTTATACATTTTTCTTTAAAGTAATTGTATTTTCGTATTTTTTCAACGCAGAAATTTTTATAAATGATCAATTTTAGAGAGTATTAATTGCACAAGAAAATTATTAAAAAAAAAAACTGTAGAAAAAAAAACCTTTTTTTCTGTCATGGCAGAAAGTTTTGATTTTTCCTCATGTTATTGAAGTATTACATTTGTATTAAAAACATATCAGTATACGAACTGAAATTATTAACATAAATAACTTAACACTAAACATACCATAATGGGTCAAATGACCCCTTTTGAACTTTTGCATTGAAAATGCACGTATCATCTTATTGCTTTTGCACGTTTGACTTCATGACTTTTTCTAAGTAATTAATGTACAGTAATTATACTATTTGTTTTGTTTTGCTTATTTTGAGGAATACTTATCGTATACCGTTATCTACCACAACAGGTCATTTGACCCGGAACGCATCTTTTGTTTTATATGCTTATCGAGTCATATTGCTTATCGTATTGTAGTCAGTAAGTTGCACGTTTTTTGCAAAGACTGTTGCGTAAAGTAGTTCATTCAAAATAGCTGAGAATAATTTCAAGAAAAAGTTTACATTCTCAGTCTTGCAGATTGCCTCTCCAAGTTTTTTTCATTAACCTTGATTTTGTACAAGCAAACGACAGGAGAAAACATCTCAAGATTGTTTACTCAAGCTAGTAGTAGAACTTGGCGCCAATTTTCGAAAGTCCGTGAACAACCAAAACAAAGAAATAACACGAAAGGCTCGTTGCCTAAGTCTATTACAGATGCTTATCAACGTAAGAGATATCAAATAGGATACTGTAAAGAAAATAAAACCAACAAAATTGGCTCTAAATGTAAAATATATGTTTGCGGAAAATGTACAGTGGACACACTTATACGTAAAAAATGTGATGAACAACGAATTAAAAATTCTAAATTTTTGCTTTTGTAATAGAAATGGTCAATTTTACTATTTGGTTTTATTATAATAAATTTAAGTTTTATTTTTATTTCCTTTTTCTAACATCCATATTTCATACATTCAAGCATAAAACATAAAGTCGGGTCATTTGACCCGCTATGGTAGAAATAGGTATCTATTAAGTGTTTTGGTATGATTAGTGTTATTTCAAAAATTTTACATGCATGCATTTCACAAAGAAAAAAAATTACATGATTGTATTGCCTTGGTAATATTCTGCTTTATATATTACACATTCTTTTTTTATAGCTATTATTTCTCTTTATAAAAGAATTTTTATTATAACACTTTTTTTAGCTTTTTTTCCCAGAAAGGGGGCGTGGGTTGAATTGCCTAATTTGTTTTCGAATGAAGTTTAATTCAACTTCTAATTTTCCGACATGCACAAGTTATAGATACATCAATAGAAAGGTAATAATGCAAAGAATAATATTAATAAAAATAAAAATAAATTATGGGTGGTAATTTTTGGGGTACTAAAAGTCCTCTTAAATTTTCATACTAAATTTTGTTGAAGATAAATTTGTTAAACATCAAACTGAAAAGAAAATATTTACCTCTTTATAGTTTTTGCACTTTTCAAATCTTATTATTTGAGAAAATGTAATTGAAATCAAAATGAAAGTGTCAAAATATGTTACAGAATAAATAAGATGAGTTAATATGAAAATTTTATTGGTACACACACACATAGAGCACTACCTCATATATAGCTGCTTAGTTTATTTTCTATTTTATATTCGTATACAAAATTTCTGGTAAGTTTTTCAATTTATGTTTGATTACACGTGAAAATTCAGTTATCAACCTTGGTTTATCTCCTTTAATTATTTATTGCACAATTATGTATAAATTTTCTTCTCCAATAAAGGTTATGGTCTAATAAAACAAACGTAACCTTACTTAAATACCCTAAGTAAGTGTCAGTGACTCCAGTGTCGAAAGCCCACCATTCTCGTACCATACCCCCAATAAACCGTCAAATATATTCCTTTGATTTCGTCGATTGTCAGGAACAAAAAATAGTACAAACAATTATTATTAAATTGAAAATTAGCGCATTAATGAATAAAATAAATAATTAATAACCAACTTCTACGCAGTATATGAAGAGTGTTTTTTTCCAGGTATAGAAGTTTAAGTTGGCATTACTTTCCAAGATGGTGATCGATTTAACAGCTGTCAAGTGATTTATTCTCAGTTTGGTTTGGCAATTCATCAAAACGATCATCAAGCAAGGTGTAGATTCGTCGAATGGGCCCAAAACGAGATTGCCGTTGTTCCCGATTTTCATAAGCAAATTTTGTTTAGAGATGAAGCGCACTTCTGGTTAAATGACTACGTCAACAAACAAAACTACCGCATTTGGAGTGAAGCTAATCCACAAGTGTATGTCGAAACACCGTTACATCCAGAAAAACTGACTGTTTGGTGCGCTTTATGGGCTGGTGGAATCCTTCTTCAAAAACGATGAAGGCCACAACGTTACAGTCAATGGTGATCGGTATAGAGCCATGATTACTAACTTTTTCATTCCTGAATTAAACAATCATGATGTCCAGGAGCTGTGGTTCCAACAAGACGGCGCAACATGTCACACAGCTCGTGTCACAATCGATTTATTGAAAGACACGTTGGGTGACCGCCTCATTTCCCGTTTTGGACCTGTGAATCGGCCTCCAAGATCTTGTGATTTAACACCGCTAGACTATTTTCTGTGGGGCTATGTAAAGTCGTTGGTCTATGCGGATAAGCCACAAATTCTTGACCATTTGGAAGACAACATTCGCCATGTTATTGCCGATATACGGCCACAAATGTTGGAAAAAGTCATCGAAAATTGGACGTCCAGATTGGACTACATCCGAACCAGCCGTGGCAGTCATGTGGCAGAAATCATATTTAAAATGTAATGCCTCAAGATTATCTTTCGATCAAAAAAGAATTCATGTCAATCAAATAATACATCGTTGTTTTATTGCAATTTAAAGTTCTTTACCTCTAAAAAAACACCCTTTACATAGGATTATAATCAATAAAAAAAAGTCAAGGGTGGTAAACTGGAGATCCGGAACCGGGGACCGCGTAATGAGTTCGAGTTCTAGTGCTATTGAAGATCCGCCGTGCAATGAAACTGATGCACGTTTAAACTGTCAAGGCACTAAGCCCTCCCTTTGTCGTGGTGTGAAAATTCGGAGAAAAGAGTTCCAGTTTAGGTGTCGTCCGCGTCACTTAACCACGGTTCAAGATTACGAGATCCGTCGCCAATAGCTCGCGTGTTGCTTTATAGTGCTTCATTGATAAACATTTTTAATCACTCTAAAATATGACTTTGTTTGGTATTTTTAGTTGACATACTGAATTTAATATTACGCAAATAATTGTCCATGTGCAATACTTTTTATTTAATATTCCATTTTACAGAGGAATATTTCTTAAGTTTTTATAGAATTCTAACAGGAAAAAATTTCCCTTTTTACCAGTGATTTTCAAAAAATGGGTGGCACAATAAAATAAGTTTAAAATAGTTTTTACCTATCTATATTAAATAATTAATGATAATAACTATGTAAAATAATTAATGATAATAATTCTCAATGTTAAACACCCTTAGTTTATTTTAACAAAAGTGCCAAATGATTTGGTTCCGGATTTTTTCCCCTCGGATTATAATTAATAGTTAAAAAAAATTGGCAGCATACTTTAAGGATTTGACGCCACACAAGTGCCGAAGCACAATAGTTGAGAATCACTGCTTCCAACACATATGTCTTTACCGAAATTTTAAGAACTAATTTTTTTATTTACTGATAATAGATCATAATTTCTCAAACTGTGGGACGCACCACCCCCCTACCAAAGAGCGTGATAACTCTACAAGAGGAGCGTGAGCATACTGAAAAGTCGAAAACAAAAGATTATTTCAAAAAATTATTAATTTGCTGAAAGTAAACAAACAAAATATATTTTGACATAATAAGATCAACATTTACGCTGATGTAATACACTTATAAATGTATCAGTGCTGCACAATGCATTTTATAGTAAATTTAACAAATTTAAGATAAGAACAAATTTAATAATTACCAGTAACCCCATCAGCATGTCATATATAAAATTATATACAAAAAGTAAATATCAATTATCTTGATAATTTGTACGATTTGTAAATAATTCCTTAATTGCTGATTAATTGTTACGTTATTCGGTTCCCAATGCCTCTGTTTTCCACGCAGGGGCGCGTATGTGATATATTAGGGGAGGGGGAAGAAAAGGAATAAAAATGTAAGGAAATCCCCCCTCCTCTGATATTATAAGTAAATCCTTCGCAAACGCTATCAAGGTTCAAAGCCTTCGCAAACGCTATCAAGGTTCAAAGCCTTCGCAATAACTTTATGGATAGCAATGTTCAATAAAGATAATACTTCGCAAAGACGTATATATACGTCCAGCCATTTAGCACACAGGTTGACCGAGTCGTATATATACGCTGGCAATTAAAACGTTAAAGTCGTATTGTAGCTTTAGATGTATACTATTATTGAATTCAAAGCATTGTCATTTGTTTTGAGGAGCGAAAAAGGTGGCGTGTTGAAAAAAATGATTGAATATCGGGTCGCAAATATTGAAAGTTTCAGAAGCACTGTAACAGATGCTTGTCGAGATCTTATCCTGGGTTCCAAAAACCACCCTACTATGCCATTCGCCTGTTTAAAGATGGCGTGTCTTACAAATCGGCGTGCGTGATTAATAATTCACAGATTGACATCATTAAAACAAGTCTTTAATCTGAGAATTAGCTAACACTAAATCAATGATATTCCATAAATTCTCAACATATCCTCCTTCTTAATGCTTCCACATGCAAAAAAAAGAAGCATAACTAATCACCTTAACAACAGACTGAGCTCACTGATTTATTAATGAGTTCAATTTATCGCTAAGTGAAACTGCAGATAATTTAACATATTAATGGAACCGGTTTCCAATTACAACTACGATAACAAATGTTGGACAGAAAGACCAGATGATATCGGATACTGACTCATTCATATTGTATTAGGGCAGGAAGACTCATTTTTTCCGTAGGATTAGGATATAAATACCGCTATTCCTTTTTGGTAAAAGATGAAGGGGAAAATCCTTGACAGATCTCGGCGAAGAATATCACATTTCCTGCCGCTGCGAGTGCTTTGGTTGCATGTAATATTTATTTAGCTCTAGAATACTTGATCTGTTATTGGATTTGTTTATTTCTAGGGGAGTCTGTTATTAATGTATAGATAAGGGCTCTATGGGATTGCTTCTCTGTTATGAAATAAATTCTAGAGGTTCGCAATAAAATAGACAAATGGAACGATGTAGGTAATATGCAGAAGCTTCCAATAATAGTTTGCATTCTGAATAACGTAGAGGTTTGACGAATAGTGTACTTGAACTCTTTTATAAAAAAAAGTTTTTTTTTAACAACGCAGTTATCATCTACAGCAGGGGTGTCATTAAGACGGAACGCAATCGATTGGTGGACCACCAAGACATTTTGTGAGGTCACCACTTTTAATAAAATCTAAAACGCACATACTAAAAGATACACATTTATAGAACACCGGCACCAGCTAGACTGGAGAATCGGCTTTTCACAGACAGATTGACTATGTTTACTTAAGAAAATAATTAGATGTTCAGATGACACATATACTTTCATTGGATGCGCACGATGACGCTTAGCAAGTTCACTGCTGCTGCTGTATTGGACAAAAGCGATCACTGCGATGTCAGCCGTAGAAATGAATTTTTCCCCGCACGCCGACCGAAGGGAAGAATACATGTTGATGATCAACCCTTCCCACGATAGCACAGGATTGGTCTTTGAGGACCACCCACACCCCATGCCTCCACGGGATTGGTTTCTCTTGTTTATGTCATGTCATTAACCGTCAGGAATGACATGACATAAACATGACATAAACGCCTGTCCCGCGTTTGGGTGGGACAGAGCAACAGGCATAATAAGTACATACGTTGGTTTCAGATTCATCGGTCCATGTATATTCTCTGCACTCTGCATTAAATACGTCCACCCTCCACTGTTTAGTAGTAATCTATCATATTTTAAGAAGAGGTACACAATGTCGAAAAATGTGTTAAGATAAGAAAATGTACAATATTAATACAGAATGGCCAAACCTATGCTACTTGGTGGGTAACAATACCTTAAAAACGTTAGAAGTAGACCGCACCCTGGAAATGTCTGCCGAACCCTGATCTAAAGAGTTCCCCAAAAACAGCACCCAAACTCTGTGTTGTCAATTCCTTGTTGAGAGTACATAAAAAATGCTTACTGAACGGAGAGTGATCCATAGTTTACGAGAAAAATAAGGTAAATGAGATGATGCACGATGGTGCGTGATGAGAGCCTGGTATATTTTTGTACTCCTGGTACGGGATTGGCTGGATATGGCATACCTCGAGCACTATATTGTACGTGTGAGGCAAGTTCTATGATCACCACGATCACAAGATCTCACACTATTGGATCTTTTCGTATGGTATTATCTCAAGGATTTGATGTATCGAAACTAGTGACTACACAAGCGGAAATTGTAGCTCATCTGTTCCCTGCTTGTACTTCGGTGGACCCCGCACTGCTGCAGCGTGTGCACCCATCCCTTCCACGCCACGCTCAAACCTGCCCCGATATGCATGGTAGACACTTTGAACATCTGTTTTTATAAATATTTGCAAGTATTCCCTTTTTGTATGTCCTATAAAGTGATTTTTCCTTGAACCATCAGTGACATAATACCTTTTTCTTCCCAATTTTTCTCGTTAACTATAGATTGTGCAGGTATAGTTCTTTGCACAGTTTTTATGTATTCCCAACGAAGAATTTAGCTGTCCAAAGTTTGGGTGCTCTTTTTGGCACACTCTATAAATATATGCAGGAGAAAAGGAGGAGGATTCATTCATTCACTCCTCACAAGATCTTCAGAACTAACAGATATATATACTTGAAATTTCGTAGGTATATGTCCCCTTTCTTGAGTAGATATCCGCTAAGAACGTGTTTTATGGAAATTTACTTTGAAAGGGGTATTGTTCGTATATTATATGTAGGCTTTCCAATTTTTAAGCTAACAGATCTACAGGCTATAAATATGATAAGACAATCTCTTTTATTGGGTAGAGATCCATTATAAACCTTATCTGCAGAATTCTACTACCTATGGCAGGTATGGCGAACCAGTGGCACGCGTGTCATCAATAGCAAGCGACACAATATTTTGGGCACGCCAGCAATCAAATTGGTTTGCATTTTATTTCAAAATAACAAGGTTCACTATGAAGTGTTACGAACAAATGCGGCCGGGAGCACACTCGTTTATTATTTTCCTGCCTCAGTTACGTCGTGGACTACAGTTGCTTATGATGTAAAATTTGTCTACGCATAACATAGTCAATTTCATTGAAACTACTGTAGTTTAAAGTTTATTTGTGTTAGATTTAAGATTTTTAACTGTTATTTAACAGGGCTAGTTTAACAAAAGAATAAAAAGGGCAATATAGTAAGTGTAACAAAGAATTTCAATTTTGATGAATCTAGAAACATGGCATTATTAGTAAAGGTGACAAAGCGGTTTGTGTTTTATGTTCTGGAACAGTAGTATGCAGAACATCGTCTGTAAAACGCCATTTTGACGCAAATCACAAATCATCTTGTCAAAAAAGTGAACCACTGCAAAACTAATTAATTATTTAGAAACCATTTGTGGTGGGCAGATGACTCAAATTCAACATGCATTCTACTAAAAGCAACATCTTACAATCTTAATGTAAGTTATTTATCATCCAATCTGCACTCTAATGTTACTTTAATTTGACTTGCACGAAGAGCTGAAACATTTAGAACTATACAGTGCAAAAGGGTATTTTTTCGTAGTAAATAACGAGTTTTGACCACTTATCACAAGTCAAAATTATTTGACGGCACGTCTATACCTCATTCAGCACTTCTTTAGAAAAAATGGCACGTTGACCCGTAAAGGTTCGACATCCCTGACCTACGGGGACTATAGGAACGTTTTGACAAAAATTTCCGTTTTCGTACTATTAGACCTGCAGATCTGAAATTTTGCAAATATTTTGGCTAAAATTCACTCCCAAGGAGGGGGAGGGGTATCGAAACGTTATTGACAAACAAAATTTCCCTTTCTGAATTATAAGAAACTTACAGCCCTGAAAATTGGTAAGTATCTCTATTTTGTTGAGTAGAGATCCGTTAAAAGTCGTTTTGCGACAATCGGCTACGGAGGAGGGATGCAGGCGTAAACGATAAATTCACCTTGAAATTCAAATTTTCTCTTTATTGAAACAACATTTGGCAGAATGAGGGGGTTAGAATGTTTTCTGTACAAATCAAGAGCTTGATGTTCCGACATACATAACAATAACTTTAAAAAAACAATATATGGTCATAAAACATCATGAAAAATCCAACGAAGTAGGCGAGAACGGCTAGCTAAGGTAAGCTATTGCTGTATAACTATTGTCGTCGCTTTTTTACTTGTCTAGAAATGCCATCACAATTCGTTATATAGTCGGATTTCTATATAACGAAGTCGCTAAATCCAGAAAAAAAGTTTGTTATATGGAAAATTCGTTATATAGAGGTTCATCTTTTACTGTACTTTATAAACCACATAAAACAAGTATTTTAAATTCATAAAAACTATAAATTCAAATAATTATTCACACTTTTTTTAAATTAATATATATTTATGTTATATATCTTACTCATCAAAGACGAAAGAAAGAAAAACTGCAAGGAAAACAAGAAAAAAGAATGTTGAAGAATTCACTGTATTTTCAATATTAAGAAAATAATTTTATACTAAAAGTAACGAATTTTTAAAGACACTTTGTAATGTAAAGCGTACAAGTAATATTAAACGTACATTATTTTATAATTAGAACGTGGGACATCTCCACTGAAAGTGAAAGAGGATATCGAAGATGTTTCTAGTGAACTGGGCAATGTGGGTTGAAAGTTGCACTTCTAGAATGGAACGTCTACAATTCTACTGCTCTCGGTGAGTTGGGATCTAATAAAACTAGTTCAAGATTTATAACCACTATAAAATATGTTAATGAGAGAATAACTTGAAATTCTTTCAGAAATACTTTAAAAAAGGGAACAAAAATCGAATCACAAAAGAAAAAGTTCGTTCTATAGAAAATGCACTTCACTATAGAGAGAGGTTATTTTACGAAGAAAAGCGTGAAATGTCCTTGGTTCCAGGAAAAGGTTAGCTGTATAGAAAAGTTCGCAATATAGAGGTTCGTCTGTAGTCTCTGATGAAAAGGTGTTTATTACAATAAAATAATTCGTTAACCAAAAACTGAAATGTTAATTAATCAAAATTAAAATATAACCAACTGGTAATACTTATAGTTTACGGTATTTCTTTATCTCGAATTCCAGTCTACATAATATCCATGGTGTTCGAGAGGCCATAGTTCTGAACTCATTGCCACCGGTGTTTCTGTCGAGGTTTGATGCCGTTTAAGACGGACTATGTAGAGGGAGTGATGTCAACTAAACCTACCGAGGCTCAAAATCTTCGTTGACGAGGTGTGGAAGTGGATAGGTGCTGTTCAAGTGTTGTTTTGAGTATTGTTCAAAACTTCTAGGTCCGTTGCCATTAGTATTCGCCTGTCTCGAAGTGCGGTGTTAATAGTAAACCAGTGCTTTTCTCAAACTTTCATTATTAGCGGTCCAATATATATTCAATTATAATTTTCATCACGGCTCCCCTTCCATACAAATAACAACGCATTGAAGTTGACCTTAAAGCTACAACACGACTTTAACCTCTTAAGTGCCACCAGCGTAACTTTTATTCGGCAATAATGGGATTATTTATAAACCGTATAAACTATCAAGATCAGTGTTAATTTTTTATACGTGACAAGCCCATAGAGTCACTGGTAATTACTTAAATTGTTCTTAAGGTATCCGACTATTTGCGACAACTTTTTTTTTTGAAAAAAAGAAGATACGGAGATTTTTTTGTGGTTTTTATGTTTATTTAGTATATTTTAAGGAAAAAATCCTAAAATTGGTAAAAGAAAAAAATTATTATTATTAAAATGGGAAAAAACTAGTAAAAATGTACGAACAATTACATAAACATGACCCGTTCTGTACAAAGATTTTATGAACAAATTCTCAATTTTTCAATTTTGATGTGTTACTTTGTTATTCCTGTTTGAAGTGACCTTCAGGATAAGAGCTATTTTAATTTTTACAAAAACTAGAGCACTTTATCTTAGTGATTATACGAAATTGCTTAAAAAAACATTGACTATATTCAAATAAAGGATTGCAAATTTTGAAATGGAATAGTTATTGATAAATCTGAAGATCAAAACACGTCTACTGTTATGCAGAACATAAGCAAAAAATATCCGCTAATTATTTTCAAAACTTTTTGAGCAATCACTGTCCCCGTTTGAGTTTTTCGAAAAAAGCACATTTCGAGTAAAACGCAATTTTAAAGTTTGACATCTTGTGTAAAGTTATGGCATTTGCTTTTACTAAAACACTTGTAGTTTTTGTTCTAGTAGAGGGAAAATAAAATACTTGGTATTGTTATTAAGTTAATAAAATGGTCTATAAAATAAAGTCAGAAAAAAAATTGTCAATTTTTGAAAAAAATCAGGGTTTTAGGGTAGTCGGATACCTTAACTTAGTATTGTTAAATTAATTATAAAATACATTGTCCAATAATGATATATTTATAAGTGTATTATATTAGTGTAAATGTAATTTTTTTTTATTATGTCAGAATGTGTATTTTGTTTACTTTCAGTAACTTAATAATTTTTTTTAAATAATGTTTTGTTTCTGACTTTTCAATATGCTCACCCCCCCCCTTGTAGAGTTATGACACCACTCTAGGGGGCGCGACCCACAGTTTGAGAAACGCTGTAGTAAACCATTTATTAAACCCACACGACGCTATTGAAAGTTTTTGTATTGAGTTACATTTTAAGGTATCCGACTATATTCGGAACCCTGATTTTAGAAAGGCGCATAAATTGATAACTTTCATGATATTCAGTGTCACTTAAATTAGAATACATGTACAAAATGTTTTTAAGAACATTTTGACAAAAAAAATATTTAAATACAATATTTCAGCAAAAAATTAACTTAGGATAATCATTTTTCCAAATTTTCTCCTTTTGTGAAAAATGCTTCTATTATAATAATATTTTGTCTGTTTATAACTCAGACCTAACAACGTAGGATCAACTATGTATTTTGAAAAATTCGCATTATTTTAGAGTTAACACAGTGTTTCTCAAACTGTGGGGCGCGCGCCCTGGGGGGGCGCGATAACCCTACGAAGGGGCGCGAGTATATCGAAAATAGAAGATTTAAAAATAATTGATTTACTGGAATGAATTAAAACAAAATACTTTCAGATATAATAAAAAATGCACTTTTACTCGGATATAATTTATAGGCACGCTATATTAAGTCATCAAAAATAAAAACTTCTTCAATATCTAATTAGCTATCTTTGATCCTATAACCAAATAAAAAAAACTTTTATTTGATTTGCTGTAATCCCATGATGAGAGATGTTTTTACTACGCTTTCTTTTAAGCCTAACATATAACTCTTTCAGAGAAAAAACAGATCCCAGACCCTGAATCGAAAAAAATTTAGGAATATAAAAAGTTCATCACTGTCATTATTTTTGAAATACTGCACATTATAGCTGTAATCTGTATGATCTTCTAAGTTATTGGTACAGTTAGTTATGACCCCTCTCTTACGTGTTTGTTTCTCATTTAGGGAATTTGTAAGATAAGTATTTCACTGTTGCGCGCGCTTTTTCCATACAAAAAAAAAAGTTTTACACAATTTTTTTAGCAGTAACATACATAATATCATAATGAATACAATTTTTACCCGTAAGTGGTCGCGCGGGACACACAGATTACGAAATCGTTAATTCTGGCAAAACTTTTTGTTACCAAAGAAAAAATTGAAAAGCTCTTGAAGGTAGGTGAGCATATTTTCTCTTAATTAAATTATTCACTGGAATTACGATTTTTATTGTGTACTATAAAAATAATTATAAAAAAGGATTGGGGTGACTCAATAACCCCGCTTGACCATTAGTATCGAATGTGCACCTGCTCCCGGGTTAAAACATGTTGAAGTCTTTTCACTTTAAATTATTAAAAATAATACAATTATTCTTCATCAGAATTTTTTTATTGTTCATTATTCAACATCAATTATAAATGCTTATTCTGTGAGGCTTAAAATTACAGTTCGCTTAAAACTAATTATACTTTGAGCAATCATTTTTTAAAAAATCATTTTACATTTTTGTAAACATTGTCGAGCACTTACTTGGCTTTGCTCACCTTACAATTCAGCTATTATATCAATCATGTTTAATTTTCTTACAAATGAACTCGTGCAAAGAGCGGGCACTTCAGCCGGTGTACTTTTAATGTATCAGTGCTGCACAGAGTATTTTTATAACTAATTAATTAATACTAAATTAAGAACAAGTTTAATAAGTATTAACGACTTCCATGGGCTTGTCTTGCAAAGCAAAGTTTTTATAAGGAATGCTTATGATTAGAAATTGACCCTCTAAATTCTTTCTCTATATTTAGCAGATATCTATATTTTGTCTTCTAAGCAGCCACCGGATTTTGCAATATGTTCAATTTTAAAAATTAGAGAAAGGAAAAATAACATAATAATTATCCTATTATTTTATTTATTTATTTTTGCTTAAAAGTAGTGCACAAAATTTAAAAATTATGTTACTAATTTGTATGGTTTATAATTAAGATCACCTATTATAGCTTTAGAATCAAAGTGCATTATTATTGCATTCGGTACATTATCAATGTATAAGGGGGCGCGATAAAAATTGTGATCGAAAAGGGGGCGCCAGTATTGAAAGTTTGAGAGAAGCACTGAGTTACCACCAATTGAAATAATTATCGCCGTTTTTATCTTAAAAGTTCCCCCATCTGTTGTAGTAAAATATGGTTAAATCCACTTCTAAGTTATATATTTCAAAAATTCTAGTTGAACATCTTTACAGAGCTCCGAGTATATACAGGCATATTATTATTATAAAAGAAGCATTTTTGACAAAAGGAGATTATTTTGAAAACTGGTTATTCTATGTTCATTTTTTGCCAAAATATTGTACTAAAATAATTTTTTATTGTAATACTATTCTCAAAACAATTTTATATACATTTTCTAACTAAGTGACACTAAATATCATAAATATTACCCATTTATACGCTTTTGCAAAATCACGGCTCTGAACGTAGTTGGATACCCTAAGTGCTATAGCCACCTTAATTTCACGTATTATTTGTTCTATAGAATTTATTCTATTAGAACTAAACATAGTTAGCTATGAAGATCCCGGAATGGTGAGACTATCAAAATCCAATATTACATAACAAAGATATGTATATAATGTAAACTTCGAGAAAATAGTGCCTGAAGTATCAAAAATTGTAAATTAAAATTATAGTCGTATTTCCTTGAAAAAAAATTGTAAGAGATTTTCTGTACGATTTTTAAAATAATCAATATGCGGTATATATATATATATATATATATATATATATATATATATATATATATATATATATATATATATTAATATATATATGTAGGAGACAACAAGGGGTCCAAGACTTTTGTCTTTCTTATGGTTTATTTAACATTAAACAAAAAATTAATTAAAAAGGTAGCTGGTTTAACAGATAAGTTTGACAATGATATGCAGAAGGTAACGCCTGCTCGCGCACCTCTGTGTTTCTCCCTCGCTTTTCCTTTTTCTCAAGAGTCTTAAAGTTTTTACAGTTTCGGTTCTCATTAGCTGCGCCTGCGCGCGAAGACTGCTTGGCTTTGGCTGCCACAATCGGCCAGCCTGACTGTACGCTGTCCGCAGCGGTACGTCCCTTTTTCCTTTTTCATCGAGACCAGAGGAGAATCTGAAACATACAAAAAAAAGACGGAACAGACAAGGACTATACGACAAATACATAGAGATTTAACATATCATAATTTTTCTGTACTAGACAGTTTCTCCATCATGTGAAGGCATCTCTTCGACATCAGGAAAGTTCCACAGGAAAACACACACACACACACATTGTGTTTCACAGGCATAAGAACGTCTTTTTTAACAAGTTGATCTTTGGTTGAAAGCATCGATATTTTCCTCTCTAGAGTTCTGGACGTCTGTTAAAAACGATTTCTCTTTTTTCCTTCGTTTCCACTGCCAGGGCTGGAAGATTTTTCGAGCAACGCAAACCGTCGATGTTTACTCCATAGGTGAAGGGGTGTTGAAGTTCACGGAACTCGTTTTCATGGCACCATTGACTTTATTACACAATACTATAGCAGAACATTTTTCTCTTATAATACTCAATTTTAACTTAGTGCTCTTAACTTTATTACATTTATAATTCTTAATTAGAGAACTCGAATCATTTCTAGTATTAAAGTTTTTAACATGTGGCAAATCATAACTAGTGTTTTCTATCACATTTGAAAAAGAAACATTTGAATTAAAATGAACACCCAAAGCGGATCCACTTTCACTCAATAAAACATTGCTCTTTGCGTGGCCTAGTTTCTTTATTTCAGAATATACACTGGGATGTATAATAATTTCTTCGGTCAAGGTCGGTGATATTGCCGTTCGAACACTTAGACCGGTAGAGTGCTGAGTAAGATATGTATTTATATGTATTTCGCTGTTCGCCAAAACATGAACTTAATGTTATTATTTCTTCGGAAGGTGTTTGCACTCTAATTAGTGAGGAATTTAAAACTGGGATCTGGCAACCTGAATCGATCAAGGCTGTTACGGGCTGATTTTCTACAAAAATGTGTACATATTGAAGATTTGCGAACACATCGCTATTTTGTTTTTCGCTCTCGACTTTCAAAGTATTCACGTTTATTCTATTATGGATGTGGTCGTTAGATTCTTTAGGTTTAAAACGCTTCTCACAGTCTCTTGCGTAATGAGATGAATCACCGCATATATATAAAGCAATTTTTATTTTCTCTTTCAAGATATTGGGGATAGTTCTCTTTAATCTTTGGTTTAAAGTTTTTGTGATCTATTTTTAAAGGGGTCTTGGGTATATCCACAAGCAATAGGAATTTCCTTACGTGATCCGTTTTTAGATGAAATATAAATATCACACTCTTTAGCTAAATCAATAGGCCTAAACCAATCTTCTGCTTCTCGAATGCCAATATGAGTTGCGGTTTCCTTATTTAAAGTTTCGAACTGTTTCTCTTCGACTTTAGCTGCAGGATTTAAACTTAATGCTTTATTTTTAGCCGTTTGAAGTTCGACTTCTTTTTCTAATTTTGCTAACTGTAGTTTAGCAAGTTCAATTTTCTGTTTTTCTAAATCCCTTTCGTTTCGCGATACCCTCTCATCTATACAGTTTTTAATTAAAGTTTTAACGAAATCTGGATCACTTTCAAATGTACTACTGTTCTCAATTTTAGTCTTTAGTTTAACTATAGTGTCAGTACTCTCCACAGTACCGTCTAGCTCCTCAACAACTCTTATGAGATCCTCTTTAAGAG
Source organism: Trichonephila clavipes (assembly GCA_019973935.1). Taxonomy (NCBI): domain Eukaryota; kingdom Metazoa; phylum Arthropoda; class Arachnida; order Araneae; family Nephilidae; genus Trichonephila; species Trichonephila clavipes. The sequence continues at coordinate 528,153 of BMAU01003820.1, forward strand.
CGTTTTTATACATTTTAGAAAAATATGGAAAGATCCTACCTTTTTTTTTTCTAGCTCCCTTGTTGCTCGCACGTACGATGTATCAATAATTGAAGAAAAACGTTGATTCCACTGATTTCACCTCTTCGCAGGTTAGATGAACTATAGTTCTTGAACAGATAAATTGTTCGAATTGACACCTCTTCGCAGGTGTTTGTGATATTTCCAACCTCTAAACAGGCGGAATTTTCGACGATAGTTCCAACCTCTACACAGGCGGAATATTTAGGGTTCGATGAAAAATATAACCTCTACACAGGTTATTTTTATTCAATAGTTCCAACCTCTACACAGGCAGAATATTTAGGGTTCGATGAAAAATATAACCCTCTACACAGGTTATTTTGTTATTTGTTCCGACCTCTACACAGGCGGAATGAAGTTGAAAAATTCAACCTCTACACAGGTTGAACGAAGTTTCCGAAAAATGGCGGCGCGTCTCCTCCACGGACGGCTTTTTTCACTGTCCAAACTTTTGATCAAAATCGAAATTTTTTCGATCCCGGCTTCTACACAGGCGGAGTATTCATGCTGAGTTCAAAACTCTACACAGGTTGAACGAAGTTTCAAAAATGGCGGAGCGTCTCCTTCACTGACGCTTTTTGTTCATTGTCCAGACTTTGGTTCAAAATCGAAATTTTTCGATCCCGGCCGAGCCCCATAATTTGTGGGAAACAACAAGGGGTCCAAGACTTTTTGTCTTTCTTATGGTTTATTTAACATTAAACAAAAATTAATTAAAAAAATTTAGCTGGTTTAACAGATAAGTTTGACAATGATATGCAGAAGGTAACGCCTGCTCGGTCACCTCTGTGTTTCTCCCTCGATTTTCCTTTTTCTCAAGAGTCTTAAAGTTTTTACAGTTTCGGTTCTCATTAGCTGCGCCTGCGCGCGAAGACTGCTTGGCTTTGGCTGCCACATATATATATATTCTTTTAAATTACCATCAATTTTCCCTGAAAAGGTTTTTGTACGTTTTCAATTAAAGTTTCTGAAACTTTTTCCTATGTATCGAAAAAGTAATTTCGAGTTTATAGAAATTTTCATTCACATGAATGGGATGATAATATTTTAAAATATGAGTTTTATTTACCTGTATTGATTAAAGTGCCTTACACTTCCAAATTAATCTGCATATTTTAAACTTATAATAATTTTTTTAATTTTTTTCCTTTTTTAAAAAAGAAAATATTTTTAAAAACCTGTTCTTGTGGTTCACACACACACAAAAAATTCGTTAATTTTTTCCAAAACATTTTATATTTATTTTCGAAAAAAAATTAATGAGGTTTTATTGAGTATCTTTTGTATACTAAATGCATTTGAAATTGTTTGTGTTCGAAATACATTTGTATATGCATTCGAAAATATCCGTGCAATTCCGGGCTATATGGAGTGAAAAGAATCCAGTCTGAGAAGCAAAGGATTGATTGATTGAATATTAACGTCGCACTGTTCAGCTACACGAGGGCTTTTGGCGACGAGAAGCAAAAGAAGTGGAACAAGTTTCAAATAAATTATAGTTAAACAAAAAAACTAAATAACACGCTTTTATTATGAATCGAACTAAAAAGTAAAAGAATAATTCTTAAAGTAAGATTAAAATGATCATCGAGAAAATTAATGTCATTGGGATCAGTGGCGTAACGGAGAACATTTGGGCCCCCCTGTAAAGTCAGGTTTGGGGCCTCCACGTTGAATTTTACAAAGGGTAGGCACTTGCGTCAGACAGGCTTTGGGCCCCTTAGAACCCTGTGCCCCCCTCGTTGCGGGAGTTGCGGGGGTTGCTGAGGTGTACTTTACGCCACTGATTGGGATAAAAGCGCGGGGTGCTATATTTTAATTGTTATAATTTCTTACTAGTTCTGTTCCGAAATGCTGAGTTAGTGTAAAAATGTAATACAAAGAACCCCACGCTTTTACCACAACGACATTTATTTTCTCGTTAATCATTTTATTCTTATTTTAAGAGTTATTCATATACTTTTCAGTTCGATTCACTATTAAACCATGTTTTTAGTTTTTTTTTTAAACTATAATTTATTTTTCATTTATTAGCTCGATCTACAATAAAAGCCTGTTTTTTAGTTTTTAAAACTATCATTTATTCTTTTTTCAATTTATCCTTGAGTTTGTAATTTGAAGACGTAATTATGGGGCTCCTGAAATTACTTTTGTTCTTCAATGGATATTAATTAAAGGGTCCGAAGAGTATTCTCTCCGTTTTCAGGGCCTCGAATGAGCCTCATGCCGTTGTATTTCAAAGATTCCATCTCAATAGATACAGGTCTTAACTAATAAAAGTGTGTTAAGAAAAAATATATTAAATGTCAACCGAATAATCACCTTTTAAACGTATTGCGAAATGTTAATTAGTATAATCACTTCTAAATATATTGCTTGATAAAAATTCCAAATATTTAGAAGTTAGATCATAAATTATTTTTATTCCCATGTTTGCGGTTTTAGGGTTGCGCCTTAATCTTTTAGGCACTAAATTTGGAATTAGTCGCCAAATCTAGAAATGGCATATGAAATTAGTCGCTAAATCTGAAAATGGTTTATGCAATTAGTCGCCAAATCTGGAAACGAAATAATGAATTAGTCACCAAGTCTAGAAATCCTTATATTCCTTTATTATTAAGATACTAATCAGGACAATGAAACAAAATTATGAAATTTGTATTGCCATCGGTCCTTGACAAGTGTGCGAAATTTTGAATTAATCTGACCTTTTAAAGTGGTTAAAAATCGAGTTCAAAGATTCCATTGCATACAAGTGAAACTTATAAAAGCGTGTTAAAAAGGAAATCATTTACATCGCGCGCGTACACACCCACATAGAAGTACTGACGTCATGATGGATAGAGGAAATTCTCCTGGGAATTAAGTTATACACTCGGTAAAATCCCGTGAAACACCAGGCTAAGAAACCTGTACGACGGGGCCAAGAAGTAAAAGAAATTTCTAAAAAGAATAATTTAATGGTATATTAATTTAATATTCACAACTACCCCTGGAAGTGCTGATATTGATAAAGGAAAAGAAAAACGTTTTAAAAAGAAAGGTCGTGCAACGTGCCGGGCCATGCAAGGAGTTACTTCATAAATTAATTTTTCTTAACGTTAAAATGATACCAGTCTGTAGCCCCATTTTGATTTTAAATTTAAGCTCTGATTGTGTGGCAAGATGTCCTTTAAATTAATGTGCCACAATCGAAATTTTTACACCCCAAAACATGAATGGTTTTAGGCCCAAATCAAATTAACATGAATAAATTCCCTTGTATATGTTAGAATCAAGACTCAAAACAAATCAGAATTACCAGCTGTAAAATTCGAGGTTTTAACGAATAGACTATTGTTATATCCCTGAAAAAATACTATGAAATCATTGAAGGATAATTAAATGAATAAATATAAAAGAAAATGTATCAATAATTACAAGCTACTTTATTTCACTTCAGTTAAATATATTCTCAGAGTATAAAGAGATATTTTTTGTTCGTCCGAAATAATTTTTTTCGGTAATTTTAAATAAATATTCTGTGATTTTTTTTCAATCTGATTCATGCTTGCTTTGTGTGTGAATCTTGTACTAAAATAAATCATCTAATAACTTGAAGATGTACCTTTTGGAATACATTTTTAAAAAAAATATATCATTATAAAAACAGAGAGAGAAGTAATTAGAAATTTTTTTATTAAAGCATATTATTTACTATGATAAAAATATTTATTTATTACAGCAATGTCAAGCATACTGTCCAAGTTCCATAAAACATATAAATAAATTATCGTTTGTCAAATAAGAATAATAACCTAAAATGAAATGAAAATAATCTATTCACTAATTCATTTTAACTATCGTCTCTACACCAGAATTAACAAAACTATCTTCCTTAACGGATTACTTACTGTTATTATTACGAGTAAAATTTACATTCTAAGTTATGTTTTGCGTAATTAATACATGGATTATTTTTACTGGTTTGACTTATTCACTCTTCCAAAGTACCACAAACATTCAAATACTGTAAATAATAAAGCTTAAAATCAAACGAGATCTGTTACATTAGTAAACTGTCGAATAAATGTGAAAAAATAAATAGAAAAAAAATCGAATAGTTCAAAAATGGGCCCGAAGAACATAAGAACAATGAAAAACACAAATAAAATATTGATAAATTTCATAGAAAGCGTCTTTTTAAAATGAAACAAAAATAATTTTTTTCAGACTTGACAGGTTCAAGAAAAAAAATCTTGAAGTTTTGATTATAAAAATTTTCTCTCTCTCTCTTCAGTTTCTTTACCTTTGCTAAATATAAAATAAGATAACAGAAGATGAACTATTTCGATCTAAATAAAACACTTGACTTAAGGTATAACTCTTGAAGCCACAATGACAAGTCAAGAATTGTGCTGTTTTGAAATGTTCTCAAATTTTATTTTTTCCTTATTTGGTTTTTGATGAAAAGCATTCCATTTTGTTAAAAGAAATTCACTTGAAAAGCCAGGCTTCACAATTTTTCATATTTTTCCAGAATTACAACACTTACATAAAGGAATCTTTTTTTATATATTCTTATCCTTCCAATTGAAGTTCTAAGCTCATATGTAAAAATCATAAGGGAGTTTGTTCAGTTTCAGTATATACGCAAGTGGAAAATGGTTTTTAATTTTATTCAATTCCTACTATTAGCTCACATTCTCTATGTATTTATTTATCTTGGTGGAATTTTCAATCGTTAATAAAATACATTTTAAAGCGCTCCATTGAGCTGAAATTTTATATGCACGATTATTTTGGATGACAATACAGTAATTTAATTATAATTAAGAAAAAATAATTAAATAAAACTAATTATTCAGAGAATTACAATTGCAGCTACGTTGGCATCATTTTCAGCGACCCTTTTGGCGACTTGTGTCAACACTTGGAAAGGTTTTTTCTTACATTTTAAATCGTTCATTTGAGCTGAAATTTTCTATACACTATTGTTTTAGGTAAAAATACGACAATTTAATGATAATTAATTAAAATTAATTGATCGAAACTAATTATTTAAAGAATTACAGATACAGCCACGTTGGTCACTTTTAGCGACTTGTGTCAAAACTTTAAAAGATTTTTTTTTCTTACGTTTTAAAGCATTCAGTTGAACTGAGATTTTATATACACGATTGTTTTGGATAACAATACGATACTTTAATGATAATGAATAAAAATGAATTACCACTTAATCATATGTGATTCTGTCATATGTATATACATATTTATATTAGTTGTAACTAGTTCATAAAAAGTAACTAAAATAAAATTTTTCTTTGATGGTCTAAGTAGGAATTGACTTAATTTTTTTTTGTTACTTGTTTTTCTTTTTTTTTTATTTATAATTTGTATATACGTTTTAAGAACAGCATTCTTTTTCCCCATCATATCATCGAAATAATTCAGTATTTATTGCAGATACTTCTGTGTTGAATCTAAAATATTTATCGAACTCAAATATTTCTAAACTCTCAATTAATCTATTACAAATAAGCTGTCAATATTTGGCGTTGGATTTTAAAGACACCCAGACCAAAACCTGTCCAAAGTTTATGTGTAAATGCAATATACGTTTACTTACCATATTATGGATCGCTCAATTGAAGAATATATTTGTAAGGCTATTACACACAAGTCAATATTAATTAACTAAATATGTACGCCTTTAACACCTCCTTACGTAATTTAATTTGAAATTAAAAATATCCTCTATTGAGTGTTTGCATGATGAGATTTTAAACATTTAGCCTAATACTATTATTTTTTCAATAAATCTTTCTATATATAAAAGAGAAAAGAGTAGTGAGTAAGGAGACTCACTCATCACAATACCTCCGGAACTAATAAAGCGAGGGAATTGAAATTTGGTAGACATGTTCTTGTCATAGAGTAGACATACGTTAAGAACGGATTTTGCGAAAAATGAACTCAAGGGTTGTGAATGGTTAAAGAACGTCATTGAACTTTCCTGTTATGAACTGTTCCTTTTTCTGAACTGTTAAGCCCACATACTTGAAATTTGCTAAGCATGTTTCTGTTGTTAAATAGACATCCATTAAAAACGGACTTTTTGAAAATCGTCTCCTATAGGGAGAATGGAGAGTTACTGAGAATGTATAGATAAAAATAATCCCCGTTTTCGAACAACTAGACCTTCAGTAATGAAATTTGGTATGCATGTTTCTTTTGCTGGGTTGAAATCTACTAAAAACATGTCTTACGGAAACCGATTCTCAAAGGGTATTACTGTGTAGAAAAAAAATTCAATTCCGCTCTGAGTTATTTGACTTAGACTTGAGATTTGGCAAACATGTTTATTTTATTGAATAGAGATTTATTAAAAATGAGTTTTGCTGAAAACTACTGAGATGGGAATAATTTCTCACATTCACTTTACGTGAGACTTCGGAAAGAGCGTTACAGTTTTTGTGTTGCGTCGATCAAGTGTACATGTTCAGAATTAAAATTTCCATGAAGTTCACAAGTGTTTCTTATTCCAACAATTTTATAGAGTTCGTGTCTATATATTAAATGCTGTGGATTTAGATCCAGAAATACTTGAAGAAAAGCTACATTTCAGTCACTTCCAATTTCAGGAATGGCTCTGAATATGAAAAAAAAAATATTGCATTGAGACTATATTATTAATAACTCAAATTAATGCAATAATTCTAAAAATGATTAACTCAATATGAGTTTAAAATAATCGAAGTGGGGCTAGAAAAACTTGAATTAATATTAATTTACTATTACCAACTACATTTTGTATAATTTCAGATTATTTTTATATATAATTCCTTCTGAAATTGCTAAAAAAGTTGAGAGTCCACTCGAAATGTTTGATTCGTCAAATTGAAGCAGATAACAATCAAGTGTTTTACCAACAATACACTTCTAAATAAATCATTAAATTGCTGCCACTTTAAAAAGAATTCTTGAAAATATTTTTTAAAACTTAGTATATTTTTAAGGCAAATATAACAATTCATGCAGCATCAAACTTTTTAAAAATATAATCTAATAAATGTTCCCAAAACACATATAAATTGGTAGATAAATTTAGTAGAAAACTGTTTAATTGAAATCCGTCGAAATAAAATTTAAAAACTTGGCACATTTTATAAACTATCTATGATGAACAAGTTTTATTCTTTTTTGCTTAGAAATTATCTCCAGCATCGAATTACGGCAATTTGTCATTTTCCTATTTAAAAGCAGCGATGTCAAAAACGAATGTCACCCAATCTCCAAAATGTAAGGGATGAATGTTAATTAGCATTACATATAAATTTTCATAATCTTAGGTCCTTGTAATTTGTAGCACATCATCATTAAAAACAGAATATGTCAAAATACAAAATACTGCACTCTTCGCTAACTTAGCACTTACGCACGTTATAGTGTCACAAATCAACTGAGCCAATTCTCATTTTTTTGTACAGTTTTTCAATACTAAACCATGCAGAATGAAAAGCAAGGCCATTTTAGAAATGCTAATGAAACTATATAATTTCATCCCTTCAGAGTTGAGTTGGAGAATCGGCTGACAGTTTTTGAAGGAAAAAAAACATTTAAAATAAAATAAACGTACGAATGTATTGTATTCGAGAATTCATTTGAACCATTAAGGAAGCAATTAACATTTTTTTTCAGTATGTATGCTGAAAACTTTTAAAGAAAAAGAAGAAAGAAAGAAAGAAGGAAAAAATAAGCAACATTATACGAAGGAATTTACTGGAAGAAAAATAAACAGTACACGGAAGAAATTATCTTCAGGCAATTGCTGCAAATCGTTGAAAAGAAGAAAAAAAATCTACAGTCTCATTTGTATCTAATGATGCTAAGCCTAAATATCAAGAAAATTCTTTCTTCTAATAAAAAATGGCATTAATTACTATGACGGGTTTAGTTGATTTTCCATTAGAAACGAAAAATTGTGGATTTAATAAAAGTTTATTCATTTCTGTTGGAAGCAGAAGGAGTTTTTGCAGTTAATTTTTGCATCGAGAGAGAGAGAAGCCAGTTTTGTTTCTGAATTTTTAATGGATAGGATTTGTTCTTTTACTTTAAAGGATTAAATACAATTGAAAACTGTTTCTTTATAATATGAGTTTTACGTTTATTTTGCTAATTAATAGTATGTTTACAATGTATATTTCTTTTCCGTAATTAACCAAATAAAATAATTCCGATGTAATATGTTTGTTTTATGATGAATTTTTACATAAAAGTCTTAACATTATTCTATTCAATGTAATCTCTTTTGGGATATAAACTCTGTTTCTTACACACTTTTCCATCTTTTTAATAAAATTCGAATCTCTTTAAGACGCAAATGTGATGTATAAAATCTCTTTTTTTTTCTCAATTCCGCAATGTTATTAATACATTTTGGAGCTTAAAATATAATTTGGTAAATATGGAAGGAACAATTAGAATAATTCTTTAAGAATTTGAAATAAACATTTAAAAAAAAAACAGAACGGAGGAGATTTATGATACTTTTTTTGTATATAGTTGTTTAGATCTTAAGAAAACATATTTATTATAATTTATTTTTAGCTTTTGTTTCAAGTAAATGTGTTATAAGAAATCGAGTATGAATATAAAGCGATACTTTCAAATAGTCTCTACTAAAATTCTTTATTAGATACCGAGGATTTTTTACTTTAGTAATCTGATTGTCTTAGGAAAAAATCAATTCTTAGCAAAAAATAATAGTACCAGTTTCGAAAATTATATAATCTTTCTTCTTAATTGCCACTTTGCTGAGCATAATTTCGCTAAAAATAACGTATCTGGTTTTCTATTAATTACTCGCAGTTCGATAATAATAAGCTCTTCTACACTCTCATTAGTAATTAAATTATGTATATTAAAAATAGGTGCATTTTTGAAATATTGTCCTCGAATTTGATTTTATTAGTTTCATTTGTGTTTTATTGTTCCTCCTTTCTTTAAAATGGTACATGGATTTATTTTATGTGATTCTTGAAATACTTATTCACATTCAATCTATTTTGAGTCAATTTAATTTTTGAGCAGTACTGTAGCCAGAAGAAGAAAGGTTGGCTGGTCCTTAAAACTTCGTTCTATCCTCAGCATTGAATTTCTGTCGTGCGTGAGAGCATTTATCTTATTTCATTTTAGATCTTCTGCTCCACGTGTATTTTTATTTTTACTGTGCAGAGAGAAACTTTTATGTTATTCATGTGTGATCAGTTTTCCTGCTTATTAGTACGTCCTTTCAGTTTATGTATGTTACCGTTAAAGCGAGAAATCCATTATTTCATAGAATAACTAGGTATTTAATGAAATAACTAAATCAGTCAGTTAAAATATATAAAATTATTGAATTCTACGATTTAACTATATATTCTGTAGATTAACGATTACTTTATTGTTAAAGTATGAAATACAACACTCGAAAGAGTTCTTTGAACCGGTTCTAGCTGCTTTGGAAATGATTTTTCTGTTTAGGAAGTAGAGATGACCGAATAAAACAATTGTACTCTAGATATCAGTTCAATATATGTAAGCGAGAATAAATTTCGATTGAAGAAGTTTCAAATATTGACACGATGCTTCGATCAGTTGCAATAGCTTAAAGTTGCAGTTCTGAACAAGAATTTAAAAAGTGCTCTGTAAAAAAAAAATGTGTGATACTAAACAGTGTGCTTGTTTCAAAAATAATACGCAGTTTAATCCAAAGTCTCGTCACAGCAATCCTTGCTCTAATAAAAGATGAAAAGTAAAATAAAGGTATCTCATAAAGTTTTAATTAATATTCCCTTACATTTTTGTTTTCAAAAGTTTACACAATGTTTTTATGAAGCAACAATTTTGTTGATAATATTTAAATGTAATATATTTTAACACATATCCTCTCTCTTTTCCCCCTTTTCTATTTAACTATTAGTAATATGAGCAATTTAATAAATTATATATATATCTGCTCTTTCTTTTATTATTTATCAATTATTCATCCGCAAGAGATAAATGAATTTTTCGAGAGAATTCAGCTATTAGGTAGGAGCAATTAACCTATAAAACATTTTTGAAAGTGTTTATTCTTCACTTTAATGGTATATCCTTAGTTATTTTAGGGAATATCTTATTATTTCGTAGAATAACGAGGTAAAGTATGAAATTGTTCATCTATTATATACTATAACTGACTTTTCTAGTTACTTCAAGAAATACCTAGTTATTCTATAAATAACTGAGTTATACACTTTAACGGTAACATATGTGTTATCACACATTAAAGTGTTAAATCTGTAATTTCATAGAATAACTGGGTATTTCATGAAATAACTAGATAAATTAGTTAAAGTATAGACAGTTTTTTAATTCTACTATTTAACTAGGTAATCTATAGAATAACGATGACTTGATCGTTAAAGTATTGTAACGTCGTCAGATGGTAGCGTGAAAAAAATACATCACAGCAAGGTTGTGGGAGTAAAAAATACTTTTAATTTTTTTCTCCAATAGGAAAATTGATTTAAGTTAGATTAAGAAGTTGATAATTTCCATGCCAAGCCAGTATGGAGACCCCGTTTTGGGGTCGCTCACTCCACCGCTTGTCTCCGTCCAGTCCGCAAGGCGTTTTTACTCATTCGCGTTTCGGATTCCTGGTCAGCATCACCGAGCAAAAAACTCTGGGATTCTCCTCTCCGCTTCCTCAAACGATCAGCCCTTCTCTTTTCCGAGCTCTTTTCTCCAACCTCTCCTTTCGGGTCACCTCCTCTTTTTTTCTTTTTCGGGTCTCCTCTCGTCTCCTGAAAAAGAACCCTTTTAAACACCAGGGGTGTGTTCACAACACGCCCCTCGCTCCTTCTTATTCGCAGGTCACCAAAGTCTCTCTTGACCACCTCCTTCTTCTTATTGGCGCATAACACGCCAAAACACACCCGAGCTGTCTGGCCCAAGGCACCATAGTTCCTTGTCCACATCTGGATACACTTGTCCATCACGCCACCTGTTTCTAGTATTCCATTCACAAAACCCTAGAAAAGATGACAGGATTATTTTAAGAAGGCCTCGCCTATTGTCAATGGGACGCCGGCTCTACTTCACTATTATGGCGACCCGACTGTCTCTTTTCACTCCCTGAGTTCAGACAATAAACAATGGCCCCATGATCACGTGCACTGGTCACTCCCCAGCTGGTTGATCATAAAAAAATTCAGGGACAATCGATGGGTGAGGCACTTGTCCTTGACCAGCTGGTGAAACCATAAAACCTATTGTGAATCGGAAGATGGGAATTTACTCCCATCGAAGATGTCACAGTATGAAATACGGCGCTCGAAAGCTCTCTGAACTGGTTCTATTTGAATTTAGTCAATTTTGAACCCAATTCAAAGTGTCGTCACAGCAATTTTTGCTATAATAAATAATGTAAAGTAAAATAAAAAGTTATTTCCTATAAATTTAAAATTAATACTCTCTTAGAATTTTCTTTGAAAAAGTTTACACAATGTTTTTATGAAGTGATAGTTTTCCTTCCCTATACTTTTTGATAATATTTAATTATAACTATTTCTTCAACATATTCTTTTTTGTTTCCTTTCGGTTTAACTGTTGTAATAAATTATATCATCTATAATAAATTATAGATGATATAGATATCTATAGATGATATAATAATAAATTATAGCATCTTCTTTTCCTTTTTGTTTATCAATTAAGCATCCACGAGAGAGAGATAATGTATTTTTCAAGAGGTTTTAGCTATCTATGGTCAATTTATGTATAAAATAACTTTGAAATTATTTTTCACTTTAATTGTCCATCAATAGTTATTTCAGAGAATGACTATATATTTTATAGAATAACGAAGTAAAATATTAAATTTGTATCAATCATATCTCCCTTAACTTACTTGTTTAGTTATTTCATTAAATACCTAGTTATTTCATGAAATTACGGAATTATACACTTTAACAGTGACATGCATATTAAACTGCCACAAATAAGATAGTCACAGTAATGTAACACAGAAATAATACAACTCTTAGCATTACGAGCTAAGATTATAGTGTTAAATATAGTTTGAATCCTTCCATTTATATTGTTTAATTTTTCCATTAACATGTTCGAAGAACGGGTATACCAGTTAGTAAATATATATAATTAAAAGAGTAAAATGCTAGGTCAGAGAAGGAGAAATATGTTTTCTTATCTCTAGATGATTCAAATTTCTGATACATTTCGAGCCATAGTAATTGTAATTAAAATTTAATTTGAATTCTAGATCTTTATTACCTCAAATTAAGTAGTGATAAAGAAGACGAATCTAGTTTGAGGTAATTAATCTATTCATTTTTAATAAGATCTTCAAGACGTAGTAGCCTAGTGGTGAAAATCACGGACTCGTGATCAGTGTGTCATGAGTTCGAGCCTAGCACCGCTGAGGACCCATCGTGCAAAGGGGACCAGGTCATGTTAAAGCTATCGAGCTCAAACGTCCTCCCATTGGTATGGTGTGAAAGTTAGAAAAAGGTAGTATCAGCTGAGGTGTCATCATTTGACCTGGTTCAACATTACGAGGTTCGTTTCCAACAGCCCTCGTGCAGATTTATAGAGTGACGTTAATACAACATTCATCCAAAGTATTTAAAAGGATCTTTTAACAAAAGTTATTGAATTCTCCACGTTGGGGGTCACTTCACGAAAATCCATGAAAATATCGATTTTCAATTTTGATTGAAACATAAAAAACCATTCTTTTTCTTTCTAATGCAGTTTAAATTTTTGCTCTAGCTTAATTAGAAGTATTTTTAATATATTTTTTAAAAAGTTGTTTACATCTGTCAAACCCCAAAACCGCTGATTGCAACGGCCTCTCAAATCAAAACAAAACACACATGCTACTTTTCAGCCCTATCAAATGGTTTAAATTGATTAAAATAATTTATTTTGATCAGCAGCTTATCCAGGAAAGAAGTGAAGTGAATAGTTATAGATGTTTGTTTACTTACAGCCTATTTTTTACCTCCTTAAATGCAACGGATTTCTGCTATTGTGCGCAATAGTGTTTTCCATCCAAAACATTAATAAAACGTTTACAAAACGTTTTTTAAACTCTGTTAAGTAATAAAATGTTTAAAAAACGAAAGCGTTTGGAAAGAAATGTACAAAAATCCAAATTTTTATGGATTTAAACGTTGATAAGTCAGACAATTTCAACATAAATAAATCAGTTTTAAAATCTAAGTTAGGTAAGTTTAATAAAGAGTATATTTCTTTTTTAGATTCCTTCGAATGTTTCTGTGAAATTTCTGACATTGTACTGTTCTTTTGTGCTATGAAACAACATTAATTACATAAAATTAATATAAAAAACCAAGGCATTCACATAGATTTTGGTCGCCAAATCTAGGGTTAGGCCACAAAATTGTTAATATGTTGTGACTTTTGTGGTCTTATTCAAACATTTCTTAATACCAGGTTTACTAAAACAGTAGTTAATCAAAAAAGATACAAAATTATATGAAGTGGACACAATAGAATTTCATATGCTATGAGGTCTATTTAAAAAGAAGCAGTTGCAAAAATAATTTTGCGGAGCTATGCATTTGTCACGTACACCATAGTGGTTTTACGATTCCATGCATACATTAAATAATGCGACAGAGAAAGTAACCAAAGTGTCTATGGATTTAGCTGCTGCCGAAACAATATTTAATAATCGATAACCAAATGTACCAGTGGCTATCAATGGTACCTGGCTAAAAAGAAGCTATACATTTCTAAATGGTGTTGTTACGGCAGTTAGTTTGGACACTGGGAAAGTTGCTGATGCTAAAATATTATCGCAGAAATGTTCATGTAATTTTAACAGCGATGTAGATAGCAATGAGTGTTCGGCAAGTTACAATAAAAATAGTAGGGGAATGAAAGTTGAAGAGGTGCACTTTTTTTTTTTATCTCTCCTCACTCGCAGACATTACACAATTTACGATATACACAATATGTGGACTATATGGGAATTCTAAAGCAAACAAAGCAGTTTTAGATACTAAAGATATGTCAATATTGAACAATTAGAATGTGTTGATCATGTTGAGAAAATGATGGGGACATGACTTAGGGCCTTTAAATCAAAATTAAAAGACAAAAAGCTTAGAGACAAAAAATCTCTAGGATGCCGTAATGACTTGACAGATGCTGAAATAAACAAATTGCAAAGTTACTATGTTTTGGTTGTTCAAAACAACTCGGGAAAATTTGTCAACCATAAGGCAAGCTATATGGGCTATAATTTTTGATAAAATGTTCACAGGTTTGAATCTAAGACACGATTTTTGCCCCACGGGATGTGACTTGTGGTTTAGATATAATATGTCCATACTGAAAGGTTACACATAGAAGCATAAACACTACTTACCTATTGCAATTAGGAGAGAATTGCATAAACAAAGTACTTAGAGGTCACTAATCTTGAACATTTATCTGGATGTTTGCTTGATAAAACTCAAAATATTAGTGAAAGCGGAAATAGTTTTTGGTGTATAATTCCAAAAACTGTATTTGTGCAATTGGGAACTTCAAAAACTATAGTACATGAAGCTATATACTATTTCATTACCAAATTAAAAGTTTTAGATGTATTAAGCATTCAACCCCTTAATTTTACAAATGTCGAGCATTGCAAAAAGTAGATCATCCGTGTATTAGGAAAGCAGAATAGTCAGTTTTACAATGAACCAAAGAAGCTAAAATTAAAAACAAAGAATTAAAATGTAGGCAAGAAGATGATCTTGCAGATGACACTAGCAATCCCCCCAAGTTATAGTTCTGGTATGCATTAGTTAATAGAGTAAGTTTTTACTTTAAATCACTATTTCTCAAAAGTGTAAATTTCAACACAAAAGGAACATTTTTGAAAACACAACTTATTTTACAGCCTTGAAACTTTGCACATACGAGTATGTTAACACTATACAAATACATATTTTAATGAGATATTTTGTCAAAAAAATTATTCTAACAATATTTATGGATTAAAATGTACAAGAATGTTCATCGTTTTAAAAGTTTTGACGTATGAATGAATAAAATATGAATTTTTAAAAAAAAACTAATCAAAATTTTGAAAAATGCTCCCATTAAAATAATAAAAACAATACAATGAATACTCAAAAAAAAATTCATGACTGTACGACCAGCCAATTTTTAAAAAATGTTCCTTAAACTTGGTCATTTTTAACATTACGTAGATAGGGAAAATGCTGCGTGAAGTGAACCCCTTGGTATCCGAATACCCTAAAAACATGATTTTTTTAATTTACAATTTTCTTATGATTTTATTTTATATGCCATCTTTTTAGCTTTATAAAAATATAAATTTAATTATTTTCCATTCACTAGAACAAAAACTACAAGAATTTTAGTAAAAGCAGATGCCAATACAATAAAAAACCTGGCATACTTTCAACAGCGTTTTACTCGAAAGTGTTTTTCTTTTTTTAAATGTTCAACGTGGACAGCTATTGCTTAAAAAGTTTTGGAAATAATTAACTGAAACTTTTTTTTATATATTCTGTATAATAGTAGAAGTGTCTTAACTTTCAGATTTATCAATCACTGTTTTATTAAAAAATTTACAGTCCCTTATACGTGAATATAATCACTGCTTTTTTAAGCAATTTCTTATAATAATTAAAATAAAGTGCTCTATTTTTTGTTAAAACTAAAGTATCTCTTATCCTGAAGGTCATTTTAAAAATGAATATCAAAGTAATACATCGAAATTGAAAACTTGTTCATAATTTTTTTTTGTACAAAATGGGAACCGTTTATTTGATTTTATGTACATTTTTATCCATTTTAGTAATACTAATTTATTTTCCTTTAATTAATTTTAGCATATTTTTCTTCAAATGCTCTAAATAAATCTAAAAACTAAAAAAAACACTCCTTTTTTTTTTAAACTGTCTCAAGTAGTCGGATACCTTAATCCAAAATATATTTTTTTTTCTTTAAGGTATCCGTTTATGTTCGGAAACGTGATTTTCAAAAACGTAAAAATGGATAATATTTATGATCTTTAGTGTCACTTAGATTATAAAATATATATAAAATTGTTTTAAGAGCATAGTATTAGAGTAAAAAATTATTTAAGAACAATATTTTGACAAAAAATTAACATAGAATGACCCATTTTCAAAACATTCTCCTTTTCTAAAAAATGCTTCTATTATAATAATATTTTGCCTGTATATAGCTCAGACCTCACTATAGAGACTCAACTAGAATTTTGGAAATATATAACTTAGAAGTGGATTTATCCATATTTTTCAACAAAGAGGGGATGAATTTTAAGGAAAAAACGCCGATAATTTTTTCACTTGGCAGTAACTCTGAAAATGTGAATGTTTCAAAAATCCTAGTTCAGACTCTCTGGAGAAGTCTTTACTTTATATAAGCAAAAAATTATTATTATAGAACCATTTTTTATAGAAGGAGGTCTTGTAAAAAGGTTATTCTCTAAGTTAATTTTTTACCAAAATATTGTATTTAAATATTTTTTTTTAACATAATGTCCTTAAAACCATTTTATACATGTATTCTAATCTAAGTGACACTAAATATCATGAAAATTATCCATTTATGCGCTTTTTCAAAATCACGGTTCCGAACGTAGTCGGATACCTTAGTTTATTTTCTATAAAACTAAGATGTTTTGAGTATGTAAAATAATTATACCTAATACAACTTTTCATACTCAGCTAGCATTTTATAAAAATACAAATAAGTGGCTAAATTTCATGTCAATCAATTGTATACAAAAATAGCAATTTTCCTCTGATATAAAATAATAACACCCTTATTCTCAGAATTATCGAAGACAACATAAAGCCTCAAAAATAAGTCTTTAAAGTTTTATCGCCTCTTTTGGGAATAACCCTTAACACAATTTCGTCAATAAACGGGAGTACTTAATGAAAAATAAGCACCGTTGTTGCAACTGAGCACGTCATACATTATCTGTTACTATAGAGTTAAATTAATATTAATTGGATCCGGAAGGGGATTTTACGGGAGTGTAAAATGGTTAATCATGCTATCCTAACAGTTTTCCCTCTTCGTAAGCCAGTCTTAGGGAAAAATGAAGGCAGCTGAGGTTATTATCATAGCAGCGGGAAATTCAATTGATATTAAATCTGCTTGGTAGTGAATTTTAAAACTTTATATTACCTGTTACTAGAGTCCTCCGAAGACTGTCTTGATTAATGTCGTCTTAGTACTTCCTCATAGCTCCCTTATTTAATTTCAGACTTAAGGGTAATTCGAATATTCCTCATTGTTCCGCAGTTAAAGAGAAATACAAGTTTTTACTTGTAATGATTATTAAAATTTATTCATTGTCATTATTGCTTTAAAATGTAAATGTTAATTCCCATGGGCGTTAAGGTATCCGACAACGTTCGGAACCGTGATTTTGCAAAAGCGTATAAATGGATAATATTTATGATACTTAGTGTCACTTAGAATAGAAAATGTATATAAAATTGTTTTAAGAATAGTACTACAATAAAAAAATATTTAAGTACAATATTTTGACAAAAAAAGGCACATAGAATGACCGATTTTCAAAATATTCTCCGTTTGTGAAAAAGGTTTCTATTATAATAATATTTTGCCTGTATGTAGCTCAGACCTCTGTACAGAGGTCCAAATAGAGTTTTTGAAATACATAACACTTAGAAGTGGGTTTATCCATGCTTTACGACAATAGAGTGGAGAAATTTAAGAAAAAACGCCGATAATATTATTTAAAATGGTTGTAACTCTGAAAATAATGTGAATTTTTTAAAAATCACAGTTGATCCTCTGCATTGAGGTCAGAGTTATATACAGGCAAAATATTATTATAATAGAAGCATTTTTCACAAAAGGAGAATATTTTGAAAAATGTTCATTTTTTGCCGAAATATTGTATTTAAATATTTTTTTTTTGCCAAAATTCTGCCTTAAAACAATCTTATACATGTATTCTAATCTAAGTGACACTAAGTATCATGAAAATGGTCCATTTATGCGTAAAATCACGGTTCTGGACGTAGTCGTATACCTTAAATAATATAGTTAAAACGATGGACTTGGGTTATATGTTCGTAATGAAAATATATTTCACCTTCACACACTATGGTTCTTTTTGCAATTTCTACTATTGGTTCACACTTCTCTCCCTATATATAGTTATTAATATATACATCCTGTTCAAGCTTTCAATCTCGTTAATAAAATACTTTATATTTATCCATTCAAGTTCAAATACATTTTTTAAACTTGTAGTAGATGACAATTGATGTTAATACATTTCTTTGTCAAATATTGATTTTTTTAATTAAATTTTATTTTTTAATTCTAAATGTATTCTGCGTTGTTTCTGTCGTAGTTACAACTAGTTGCAACGGATGGTGCCAGTACATTTTTCTAACGAAGTAGGAATTGACTTTTTTTTAAAAATTAAGTTATTTGTTTCTTCTATGAATTTTAAATTAGGGCCATTTTTTATATCTTTTTGTTTTCATTATCTAAATAGGATGTTTCTAATAAACGGGTTGGATTTCTGTGTTCACATTATTTTCTGAAATAGTGTTCACCAAAACATTTATTCCTGAAAGATTTCATTATTTATATAGGTTAAATTAATTATTATTTTTTTTACTGTTATATAACAAAAAAATGTTATGTTTATGTGTTTTGTAGTTTTTTTACAAATATATTTTCAGATTAGTTGTTTTTAATGATATTTATGAAAAAAAAAAATATTTAGAATATCCATAATACAATGAGTAGCTTAATACTTAGGAGCACTTACCCCTTTTCCGTTGATTGACCATAACGAAACCTTATTACCTCTGGGGGAAGAGATTTTTTTTTAAAACAGAATGCAGGAAAAAAGGAAGCATAAGTTTCACCGCAAAGAAAAATGGGGGAAATATTAATTTGCCAGCTCGAAACGTATGAACGCTCCTCAGCAAAACGGCTGAACTTGTGAAGTATACGATAACAGCAGTTATTAACGCTTACAGAGAGTTAATTATCAAGCAGCAAACCGGATCTCAACGTCAGGCGTGTGATCGTCATAGACTGCTGAATGCTCGCTTGAGCTTGCGATAGTTGTCCAGTCCAAAAAAAGAGCGACCGCACGTTATATCGAGGGGAACTTCGATCAAGAAGCAACTGCGAACGACTCTAAATCGCTGCATTTTCCTCCAATATGCTATGGTAGTCGATGACTTGTTCGAAAGCCTCTACAAATATCTCCAGTTTGCAAAGGAACACAAGGATTGTACAGTAGATGAGTAAAAAACGATCATGGGTTTCAATGAATCATGTTTTCAACTACACCATGTGGTTGGCAAGGTACAAATACAGTCGAACCTCTATATAACGAACCTCTGTATTGCGAATTTTTCTATACAGCGAACTTTTTCCAGGAGCCTTGAACATTTCACGATTTATTTTGTAAAATAACCTCTCTGTAGTAAAGTGCATTTTCTATCTAACGAACTTCTTTTGTGATTCAATTTTTGTTCTCCCTTTTTTTAAAGTATTTCTGAAAAAAATTTTCAAGTTATTCTCTCTAACACATTTTATGGGGCCATAAACTTTAAACTGGTTTTATTGGATCCTAACTCGTCGAGAGTGATAGAGTTCTGGACGTTTCATCCAAGAAGTGCAACCTTTAATCTCCATTGCCCAGTTTACTAGGAACATCTGCGATATCCTCTTTCAAACCTCAGGGGAGTTGTTTCGTGTCGTCGTGCTCTAATTATAAAATAATGTACGCTTAATATTACTTGTATGCTTTAAATTATAAAATGTCCTTAAAATTAATTAATTTCAGAATAAAATTAATTAATTTTAGCATAAAATTATTTTCTTAATATCAAAAATACATTGAAATATTCGAACTTCTTTTTTTTTTGTATTCCTTGCAATTTTTCTTTCTTTTTTGATGGGTAAGATATATAAAATAAACATTAATTAATTTTAAAAAAAATGTGTGAACAATTACTTTTTTTAATATATAGTGCTTATGAATTTAAAATTTGTTTTATGTGGTTTATAAAGTATATTAAAAGATGTACCTCTCTCTATATATAACGAATTTTTCATATAACGTACTTTTTTCCGGGATTTAGTGGCTTTGTAATATAGAGGTCCGACTGCATAGAAAAAAAAGAGACGTAAATCATGGACTTGATATGAATTGCCTCAACGCTTCAAGCTGATGGAGGTATTATGGTTTGCGGACTATTTTCAAGGAATTGCGTGGGTCCTTTGACTCATGTATATGGACCTATGGATGCCCAAATGCATTAAAGTGTTATTGCAGATCAAGTGCATCCTATTATGTTAATGGTGTACCAGTGGCGTAACGTGCACCCCCGCAACCCCCGCATCGCGGGGGGCCCAGGGTTCCAAAGGGTCCAAAGCCTGACTGATGCAAGTGTCTACCCTTTGTAAAATTCAACGTGGGGGCCCAAAACCTGACTTTGTGTGTGGGGGGGGAATGTTCTTCGTTACGTCACTGTGGTGCACCCTTTCGGGAATGGATACTTTCAGCAGGACAATGCTTCCTGACATATATACATGCCACTTGTAGATGATTTAAAGAGTATGATAGAGACTTTAATTTGCTTAGTTGGTCTATATAATCACCAGATCGTAATCCAAATAGGAATCTACAGGATAAGATTGAACAGGGCATCAGACTGCTGTATGCTGTACCCTCCAATCTTAAGTTATAGGAAAGGTCAAGTAATCGAATGTGGTCTCGTATTCCTAGTTACATTTACCAACATTTCTTAGAATCTATTCTAAGAAAACTTCACGCAGTATTAAGGGCAAACGTTCGTCCAATGTTATTTTGAAGGGGTGGTTATAATAATTTGGCCACTCAGTGTGTATAACAGTGCTTCTCAAAGTGTTAATACTTGCGACCCAATTTTCAATCATAATTTTCTTCGCGTCCCCCTCCCCATACAATAACAATGTATTGAATATCATAATAATGTACTTTGACGCTGAAACGACAATACTATCTAATTATAAACCACTCAAATTATCAAGATAAATATTAAATGTTGTATCTGTTACTTTCAAATAATAGATATTTTAAGTAAGTTAATTTGATGTAATAGATATTTTAAGTAAGTTATTTTGACTTAATAGTTATTTTAAAAAAGTTATTTTGAAGTAATATATATTTTAAGTAAGTTATTTTTGAAGTAATATATATTTTAAGTAACTTATTTTTGAAGTAATAGATATTTTAAGTAAATTATCTATACTTTTAAGTAATAAGAAAAGTATTATGCTGATTTTCTTTTCTAATTTTTAGAATGGACAGATATCAATACAGATGCAACAAACTTTTTATGTCAGAATGTACTTTGTTTTATTTCCTTTAACCCTTTATCTACCGACGGTACCTATAAGTATCACTCACTTTAAAATAACATAGAATTATCAATTTTACGAATATTCTGACAATACTTAGCAGGAGTATTCTTTGAAATCCACTCTTCCAAGATATATGGCAGCACAGGTTTTATTAATATTTTAGTGGGGAAGGCGAATAGTTTTATAGCAGAAATTACGTTTTCAACTGACGGCGTATTCAGCGGATAGCGAAGACTATCATTTTTGTCCCGAAAAAATAGTTAATGTCAAAGTTTAAGTGTCTTATTTTTTTTGTATGTTAATGAGAATCTTAGAAAATAATTTGACTCTTTACTTTAAGAGAACAGTGTATATAATTAATTTTACAGGGGAATATCTTTAATTAATTAATTAGCTCTAACGAATTAAATCTTCTAAAGTTGAATGTTTTGCTTATGTGTATCCCTTGAATTTCAATGTAGTGATCCAAAAAAATATTGCATGAAAAAAACTGCAGTAAATCATAATGCGGTTGATAAAGGGTTAAGTAAATTTTAATAACATTTTAAAATAATCTTTTATTATCGACTTTTTGATATGCTCGTGCCCCTCTCGTAGGGTTATCACGCCCCCCAGGGGGGGGGCGAGTGCCATAGTTTGAGAAACACTGGTGCATAAAGATTTTCTAAAGAGGGAAATAACCAACCTTGGTTAAATACTTATGCAGATGAACGCGATTTAATCATCTTTTTAAAAAATATATAGCCAAATTACATCAATGTTTGTTGAATATCGTTTGGCATAAAATATACTTATTTAAAGTATTTCCCAAATTTGGCGCAGATGGGATAGTTCAATGTAACTACTTTTGGACTTAAAACCGTTCTTGGAACAATCAGCCTCTTCTTTCTCTCTATTTTATAACTGAACCAGCCTCTCAGCTCAAAAAAGTGGCTCATGTAAGATTTAGTTGAGTTTATTTTTCTATCAGATATTTTTTTTTCCATTATTGAATGTCATAAAGTAATTATTTTACATAACTTTTAGAATATTTCACGGAGAAAGAGAAACTTTTTTTTTAAGTTTGAAAATAGTGGAAAAGCCAAAAAGGTATTGCTAATTAACGGAGCAAGAAACTTACTTTTCTAAATGAGAATTGGTGATTATATTTGGATCAAAATGTAGAAAAAGAGATGAAAATTTAAATTTGCTAATTTTTTGGAGTGATATTTTTGCTTTTAACAAAATAATATATAATTCATATGTTCATTTTTTTTCTTTTCAGTTCGCTCCTACACAGTTCTGTACTCTGGAGAATTACTGATTCACGAAACGCAAGAAAAAGATGCAGAATGGAGTTACAGGTGTCAAACCAGACACAGACTTACTGGGGAGATGGTGGTTAGCGTTAGCGCTGGGAAAATTACTGTAACAGGTAACGTGTTCATTATTATTATTATTTGATATCACTTTTTTTAACTATTCTGGAACTGATTATTTAAATATTTGGTTAACATTTTTTGTAATAAGTTCCCGCTATACAGTTTATGCGCTTAGAAATCGAATAATTACTTATTATAACAACCTAGAAGAATAAAGTCGCAAAAAGTTTAGAATCCTGATCTTCAATCGTCATTTTTATGCTAATGATATGCAGAATATATTTAGATTCCTCAAAAGCGTCATTTTTTTCAGTTTTTATATTTTTTTAAACAAGAATTCATAATTTTGCTTCCTTATTTCGAAGCATATTTAAAAATATACGCTTTTTGGATTATTCTACAGATATTATCTCATTTTCTGATACTTATGTTTGATGCCGGATGCCAAATTTTTTGAAATCGAATCACTTTAAAAATTTGACGCCAAATGCTGCGTCTTGCTGAAAAAATTGATTCCCCTGCAGCCTATTCCTAAGATAGTTCAAACGCAATTATTTTGGTTGCTTATCCTCAAAAACATAACATTTTTATAGGTTCTATCATTTTCGCGCATGTTCACCTACAACCTTGAACTCGCATACTCGAAAGTAAAAGCATTGTATAAAAAAAACTTCAGTGACAAGCTTCTCTTATTTTGATGTGAAAAAAGATTATAGTTTAGAATTTATCTTCTATGGAAGTGAAAACAGGGAAATACTCAAAAATATACGTGTAATACATAAGTACTGGAAAGATTATGGGGTTTAACAAAATGATAAAATGAAAAACATAGCAGAGAGAGCTGAAAGATTGTATTTAGATTTGTATTTAATGTGGTGGCGTCTACATTAAAGATAACTCTTTCGTCGCAATTTTGAATGCAATTATGGCATTTTGGTCATCTAAATATTGTAGTCGTTATAAAATATTTTTACGTAGATACGGGGCTCGAAGATTTTATGCAAATCACACACTCGCTTAGAACAAGACAGTTCTTTAAGAGCGATATGAATAAATTGCGGAAATTCCAATCCTTAAAATACAGGATTTAGCAGCACTATTCGCAGATAAATCTCAGAAGGTCTTCACACCTTCAACAACACTCACACACAATAATCGGTGTCTAAAATACACGTGTGGGAATGATTATTCACAAGCACAAGCTCGTTCAACAGGCGAAGTAATCTCTAATCGCTTCAACTGTCAAGACTAGTCTACTTATCGCTAGTTAAAGTAATACAAACTAATCGCTGGTCAAAACTATACTAACTAAGCTCGAGGAAAGTCTACCTATTTATATCTCTCGTGGTTCTTTCGAGAAAGATCAGCATGCGTCATAGATCGGGAAATTAGTGGGTTCCTCCACTAATTTCCA
Organism: Trichonephila clavipes; assembly: GCA_019973935.1. Lineage (NCBI taxonomy): Eukaryota > Metazoa > Arthropoda > Arachnida > Araneae > Nephilidae > Trichonephila > Trichonephila clavipes. The sequence goes on from BMAU01003820.1 coordinate 552,453, forward strand.
GAAGAATAAAGAGAATCCCAAACTCACCAAAAAATGATGGCAACTTGGCTCTATCGCCAAGATTTCGCGAAGTCCTTATTAAATCGCCATCATAACAAGAGGGACGGCTTTGCTTGCGAATATTACAATTAAATATAACGTAATAGTTAAAGATAATGTATTAAAATATAATAAATATATAATAAATTAAATATAATGTAGAGAAATGCAAATGAAGTACACATCCAAAAATACAGATTTTGTACACTATTTTACACCAAGTTCGGAACAATATATATATACATCTTTCGTTAATTTTAAGTGTAAGTTTTTTATGCCGTATTTAATCCTCTACACCTTCGCCAATTCGTTGAAAACCCATTACAGAAGAAATATGCGTGGGAACTGGTTTTCCCCATGTGATGAAATGCCAGCGTTTTGTGACGGATTATGATTGCGCAATGTCTTTTGGTTTAGCAAATTTATTCGACAATATAGCAATTGCGTAAATACTCAGTATCTATTCGCTACACAAGATATACTACAAAATTTCAGTGTAGAATGAGTATTTCGCCAAAAAAATGTGAATTTCAAAGCTTAAAGTTACGTCAAATTCTGTTCAGTGTAACATTTTTTTTTTAAATTTCAATGTAGAAAAATGTAATCCCCATTCGTTACGATTACAATCTTACAATTGCTTTGAAGATAAGTATCTGACTATAAATTCAAAATCAAAACTTTCTTGTGGTGAAACAAGAATTAATTAAAAAGCATTAAAATGCACAGTGAATAAATGGACACTAATAAAGGGTGTTTTTTTAGAGGTATAGAACTTTAAATTTCAATAAAACAACGATATATTATTCGATTCACATGAATTTTTTTTATTCGAAAGATAATCTTGTGGCATTACATTTTAAATATGATTTCTGGCATAGGACTGCCACGGCTGGCTCGGATGTAGTCCAATCTGGACGTCCAATTTTCGATGACTTTTTCCAACATTTGTGGCCGTATATCGGCAATAACACGGTGAAGGTTGTCTTCCAAATGGTCAAGCGTTTGTGGCTTATCCGCATAGACCAATGACTTTACATAGCCCCGCAAAAAATAGTCTAGCGATGTTAAATCACAAGATCTTGGAGGCCAATTCACAGGTCCAAAACGTGAAATTAGGCGGTCACAAAACGTGTCTTTCAATAAATCGATTGTGGCACGCGCTGTGTGCCAGGTTGCGCCGTCTTGTTGGAACCCCAGCTCCTGGACATCATGATTGTTCAATTCAGGAATGAAAACGTTAGTAATCATGGCTCTATACCGATCACCATTGACTGTAACGTTATGGCCTTCATCGTTTTTGAAGAAGGATTCCACCAGTCCATAAAGTGCACCAAACAGTTAGTTTTTCTTTATGTAACGGTGTTTCGAAATACACTTGTGGATTAGCTTCACTCCAAATGCGGCAGTTTTGTTTGTTGACGTAGCCAATCAACCAGAAGTTCGCTTCATCGCTAAACAAAATTCGCTTATGAAAATCGACCATTATTTTCGAAATAAATTTGCACAATTTGAAAGCGTTGTTCAGGCGTGAGTCTATTCATGATGAATTGCCAAACCAAACTGAGAATAAATCACTTGACAGCTGTTAAATCGGTCGCCATCTTGGAAAGTAATTCCAACTTAAACTTCTTTATCTGGAAAAAAACACTCTGTATGTTACTGTACAGAGTTCTAAATTCTAAATATTGACATCAAAGAATAGTAAACTACTCGTATCTGGGGACAGAGATAATAAACACAATATATTTACAAAGCGAAAAATATCAGTCATGGTTTGCCGCCAAACGGGATATTGGGAAGAATCTGCTGAGAAATCAGGAAATAATTGAAAATTTGGTTAAATTAAATTGTATACGGTGTTTGATGGCAGTTTTGTCATTTTTTTACACGAATTTAAAAAAGCCCTTAAGTTATCATTAGCGTTTTCTAAAACTTATGATTTACATGTTACCAATTAGGAGGAAGTTTTAAGAACCAATTTCCAAAAAAAGAGCCATTTGAAGAACCCAAAAATTGCTAGATTAACGTGTACCCTTCAATTCATTTTGACGGATAAGATTCTCATCAAAAATTCTGTAGATATATAAGAATAAAATACATACCAACTAAAAGATTCCTTTCGTTGCTTGATTCTTGTTCCAATTGCAAAGGACTGTTCTTCAAAATAAATTGAACAACAAATAAAAATACAAGTCCACAGAGAAAACGAGGCAATTGGAAAATGAATTATATGTATATATAACTATTCCTTACATTCCTATATTTAGTTCTTATAATTTTGTAGTAATATATTTCAAAACCAACATGTTTTATTCTTTTATTTTTGCTTAAATTTTCCTTTCAGCGCAAAATTGATTCTTAAACTAAATATAAATAAAATGTAATGCTATTATCTTACACATTGCAAGAATTTTAAATTTATAATTTTTAAAATACACAGTCAGAAAAATATTAAGCATATTTTAACTATAATGCGTATATGCTCTTAGAAAAGAAAAATGAGACGATAAGAAAATCCATTTAAAGCTATTGAAAAAAAAGCATTTTCGTCAGCCAAATAGTGAGAGAAAATAGAAATTTCTCGTTATAGAAATAAACTGGTTTTTTTTTTTTTACTTTTCAAAATATTTCTTGGAAATTAGGGTCCAATATAGCTTATGCTTATATTGGCTTTTAATAATTACAAATGCTTTTTTGTAAGGAATATATTTCATAGAAATAATTAATTCCCAGGAAATAAATAATGTTAAAATCAATTACTTTGAAGAAAACAAATTAGTATTTGACTTAGGATCATTTCTTGTTAACTAATATATATATATATATATATATATATATATATATATATATATATATATATATATATATACTTCTTAGAGAGAATTAGAATGTATTTTTAATATTTAAAACGTATAAATAGTATAAAAATGTACATTTTAGTTTGAAAACTAAAGCACAAAATACTATTACAAGACTATTTTCATCATTCATGCATTGTAATATATTCAAATTCATTGCGTTGAGAAAATATAGAAATATCGTTAACAAAATACACTCAAAAATGTGAACAAAGACATTAATCTGGTTAGAGTAATTAGAAATTGCCATAAATTTATTACACTTTAGAACAAAAATTTACAGACACTGTTTTACAAAATTGTTATTTTATTTTTTTTATTCGTTCTGGCAACATATTAATTTCAATAATACAAATTATTGTTCAAGTATCTTATGTTCCTATAATCACACATACTTTAATTTGAGATAAAAGTCTAGAATTTCCCAGTTTCCTTTTCAGAGCTAAAAGAATTTTTTCAAAATTATGGTGATACAACAAAGTATAAGACCATTTTTTTGCTTAATAATATAGAAAACTTTCAAGTTTGGTAATAAAATAGAGCCTAAACCAACCGAAAAAAAAAAGAAATCAATGATCAAAATAGAAATCTGAATTCCTTACATTATTGAAAATATTTCTTCTGAAAGTGAATGGTCTGAAGCAGGAACGGGAAAACTGGTTCTACAGTGGAAAAGTCGGATTATGGAATAAGTGAAATTGTTAATCGTTCTGAAACTACTGTTTGTAAAGTTTTGAATAAAATGTGTTAGGGTGAAGCGAGTGAACTAGTTTTCTGGCGGAAGGATAACTGTGTGACGCACCCAAGCGCGGTTTTCCCGCTTCACTCCCACGCATTTCTACTACGGAGTTCACTAGCTGAATTGGTGCTGCGTGCTTTTGGGTCAGACTTCTTTGCTGAGTGCAATTTCTGTGATCGTTTTTCGTATTTGTATATAAATAAATATGCTGTACAGAGATACCTGTGAGTGGAAGTAATTTCACAAAGAACAACAAAAAGCTATTACGTAGAATGTAGAAAATTATGGCCATAAAAACAAGCTGTGAGCTCTCGTGGTAATATACAAATTCTCAAATTGGCAACAAAACAAACACCATTCGACTGGTTAAATATCACAACAGGAAAATAAACAACTGACTCATGTTAAAGTATGACACTGCTTGGATTGCAAGTGTTAATCTGTAGGAACTAAGAGAAAAACGAAGGTTATTTAACCATTATAAAGCAGCACATCTGAAATGTTTAAAGAATGCCATGTTTTGGATCTGATCATGTGTGCTTCGAAGACTAATTAGTTTGGTTGGTGGATAAATTCAGATTCGCAACAGTATTCCAAAATCGGAATAGGTTCAAAAATGTTTTAAGACATCTTGTGGACCTGGGCCCCTATGCAAAAGCAGACCCTACCTGCAAGCAATTTTAGTAGACGGTATATTTATCTAGCATACGTTGTCAAATACTTGCACAAATGGAAACCCGTAACAAATAATTGTGGTAACTCACAATCTCACAAATCTAAGAGCAAACCGATTCGATTGACTGCTGCCTTTCGACTAAATGGTTAATGAGGCTGTAGGGTGGTAGACCCATGGACGTCTTAAGACTTTTTAAGTCCCTGGGATCCTTAAAGTAGGCCTTGCTCCTTACAGAAAAGTAGTCAATACCTATGAGCCTTAAATGCAGAAGGTACATAGCATAGGTTGCCAAATACTCTTACAAACAATAAACCGAAACAAAAAAAAAATGTGAATGACTTACAATCACACAAACCGGCTTGATCAACAGCTATATTTTGATTGAATGAGTAATGATGGTGTATGGTGGTTGGCCTACACATTGTCATACACTAGGGTCATCACATACAGCCAGTTGACATATTCTCCGAAATTCCCAGTTTCTCGGAGAATACCATCGGAAAAAAACATTTGACTGTTGAAATTGTTCGAATCGTTATCTTTTTTGGGCTTAGTCGAGAACGAGAGGAGGCTCCCATTGTGGTCCATGCCTGAAGACGTTCCTGAGTAGGCATAGACCTAGTCATGGGCAACACAATAATTCAGTCTTGACCTTGTTCACATTTGCCATATATAGTTCGAAATTCTCAGTATTTTTCGGAGAATACTTCCGGGAATATTACTAGGCAATTATTATTATTCGTATCTTGATCTTATTAGAGACAAACCAAGCACAAGATGATGAGAGGCCCCACGCTCAACCCAAATGCCACATGCATTAAAATGTCCTTAAATAAGTTAATTAAATACATCAGAAACATAGAAGGTGATACTCATTTATTTTCCTTGTATTAAAAATTTCTATAAAATTGTAAAAAAAATTACTTATAAAATTAATTGAATACTTAAATTTTAATTTTTAATTTGTTTTTGGTTGAAACATAATGCTCTCAAATGACAAAACCTTTGATCCCGGTCATTTGAAAAGATTAAGACAAATCTAAAAATGTGTGTTTCAACATTTTTTTCCCGATGCAGCATGAAGATTTGGCAGCGACAAATATGATTTGAAATATTATCTGTGCACTGCTGCTGGTAAAAATTGCAAGAAGTAAAGCCAGTTGTATGCTGCTTAGCTTAAGTTAACATGGTCAAAATATACTATACAAAGTATATAAACTATGGTCAAAATATAGATATTAACTTTCAAAACAATATTATTAGTATTTAGTTACATAAACTTATAAATTTAACTCTTGTTTTTTTCCCCCTTTATAGTCATGATTGTATTCTGTTCCGTATATTCTATGTGCTTCTTCTAGGTAATCATTATAAATTCTTACGGCGGCTGTATGTAAATATGCAAAGAAAAAAACTTAAGTGAATTGGTTTTTCTATTATGGAATTTACTATTATTTTTGAAAGAAGTTGAGAGAAAGAAAATAATGTTTTGAGTAGTGCTACTCTCTTAAGAGATTATCGCCAAAACAGCTGTTTGGCATACTTAGCATTGAACTACGGTGAATTTAAACATTCCATTTATTCTAGCTTAGCGAATTATGTTCAATTTGCATAATCTGAGTATGTTAGGATTTATAAATATTCTATTTACCACCAGATGAGTCTTATTATTAATTCACTATTCAACTATAATCCCTTGAGAATTTTCTTAGATAAATTAAATAACTATTTTACGTAATCGTATGTCTTTATAAACTTGACATTTTTACGCCAAATTTGGACTAGAATAGATTATAGCATTCTCGACTACTCTATTATATTTATAGAAGTGTGCAAAGAAATGCTAATTATTATAAATTGAGAATAAGTATTTTTGTACATGATTTGTGATTATTTACTTTACATAATATATTGAGTAAAATAAATTCCTTACCGTAGAATCTTCAAAATTAAGAAAAGTGTTCTAGGATAGGTTGTAGTTAATTTAAGTTATAAAGAATCTTCATCATTTTAGTGCTGTAATATTTCTTCATAAATTCTCAAAGGTAATCTATTCTTCTAAATATGCCATTTACTTCTCTACTAAATTTCTTAAGATTAAGATTTATTTTGTAAGAGTATACATACATATTATATGCTTTCACGTCCAGGATATGTCTGTAACAAAACTCCTTAACCAATGAACTAAGACATATTTTATAAGTAAAAAAGTAGACTTTTCTGCAAAATAAATGCATGCCATACCAAAAAATAAACTTTTACTGAAAGATAACATGTAATGTAAATTTATTTGAATTATATAAATACAAGACTTTACATTTTATATTTATCTAAATTGTATATCATATATTTTCAAATTCGCTGATCAATGTTTATATATACTGGGGTTATACTAAATTCAGAATATGTTTTAGATTCAAATAATTTTATTTCAGAATCTACTCTAAGAAAATTGAAATCTTTTCAAGTTTAATTTTAATAAAAACTTTTTGATAAATGCAAATACCGTAGCATCTACATTAGAATAAACTATATAATATACCATATTTCCTTGTACCTCTAATTCTTATTCATATTTCTCTATTTCAAATCCAGTCTGAATATGTCGTTACAATTTGTAATTAGTTATTGAAATGGCAAATGTTCTGATCACAGTTTTTGAAATAAGGGATCTTTATGCGCAGAATATACTCATAGTTTATTCTATAATTTAACAATAAGAATAAAATAATGTTCTCTTAAACATATGTGCGTTCTTCTCATGTGGGAATAAATAATTATCTCCGCATATGTAAGCGGAAAATTTGAGAAAGTTTATAATGAAAGGTTATAATACATCTCGGAAATAAAATTTATTTTATGATTATTTACAAATTCTTTACAAATAATTGTTTTTTTAGTGCAAGATCAAACTATAAAATGTTATTTCATCAAATTCTATTCAATTAGATTTAATTATGTTTTTTTACCTAAAAATAGACTAAATTTTGATACGAAATGAAATAATAGTAAATTCTAGAACAGAACCAAAAATTAATTTTAATTTATTACCATTAATTGAACCATTGATTGCTGATTAACGTCGCGTTTTGAAATTACATAGGAGATACTGAAGACGAAACTTGTAATTTTCATTTACCGTCAATTGACGTGGACTTAAAATTTCTCAAAATTTCTACAGCACGAATTTTAAACTTTAACAGTCACAAACATTGAAACTACTTTTATCTGAACCAATAAATATTAATAAATCTTCTTATTTGAAGAAGTATTATTGACTAAAAGGCATAACATATCTTGAAATAATTTGAGAGAGAAGTAAAAAATATTGTTTTGAGAAGGATAAAGAATCTAAAGTCACACACTCATAAAAATCATTTAAGCATAAATAATGTATCAAATTTTATCTATAAATTATTAAAAGGTACATTATTATTTACTTCAAACATCGTTTGAAATACAGCTTATAAAAATAGGAACAATTACTACACTTTTCACAATAGACAAAGTAAAACGTTTCATAATATGTCCGATGCTTTTCCTTGTTTAAAAGTAACTACCGTAAAATCCGGCGTATAACGCGCACATTTAACACAAAAAAATTGTACGGGTGCGTGTTATACGCTGGGTATAGACTGATCGGTTAAAAAAAAAAGAGGAGCATAAAAACAATTAGACTTTTACATACATCTAAAGGAGATTGGAACTCGGTACCTTCCGATCCAGAAGCACATAACATGTCCACTACATTAAAATGATCACCCTAGTACGTAGATATTGTTACTGGCTTATATAGATACCATTGCCACACACTACCCTAACTGTGAGTCAGTGGATAGGCGAACGAACAATACCATAGTTATGGCGAGCGTATAAGTTGTTGCGTCAAGTGTGTTTTGATGGCTTGTAAGATACGTCATGTGATCTGACGGTTTGTTATGCTTCGTCATGCGTGTCTGATGGCTTCGTTGGTTGTTCTTGTGGCGGATAGATGGTGCAATTTCTGCTACGTGAAGTTTACGTTGTTTCAAAGTTTAGCCATGGTTACCAATGAAGGGGATTAGAACTCGACTACCATCCACGATACGTAACTACTCGACGATATCCACTATACTAAAATGATCATCCTAGTACGGAGGTTGTTACTGGCTTACATAGATACTACCACCACACATCGAAATACTGTTTATTTAAAATGAATGACATTCCTCTTATGAAATTGGAGTTGTAGTTCTAGAAGAATGTTATTTTTTTAATCCTTGGAGTAATACCGCGAATAAATGACTTCAAAGCATAAGAACATTGCGAAAGTACACTTCAGGTTTCTTCGTAAAAAAGACAATGTGTGTTGTACGGCGAATAAACCTAAAAATTAAAAATCCCAGCTTGAAAGTATAGGTGCGCGTGATATGCCGGATTTTACGGTATTCGTTTTTATCAGTTCTCAACAAAAAAAAGCTATATTTGTGTTTTTTCTATTTATAACCATATGAAAGGAGATTTTATATGCAAATATATAATAGAAAATAAGTTTTTATTTTAAGAAGGCTTGTGATTTAAAACTTATGATAAATGGAATGTTTGTATTTTGTACTGTATAATAAATTACTTTTACCAATCGATAAAATTATATCTCAATAATTTAAATTCAAATTTAATTCTATTCGCTATAATTGCTATATATAGCAGCTAAAAATAGCTATTTATAGAGAACACAGAAACATATTTCACTATATACATAGCTATTACTTTAAATTATATTTTTAGATAATACTTTACAATGATGCATTTAGAGATTACATGCATATACTATGTAGCTATGTAGATTAAAAATATTGCTTCAGATTGAAAAGGCAACTCAAAGAAGGATTGGTCAAAAAGTGAAAATATCCAGCTAAAAGTGACATACAGCAACAAATACTAAATTGTGTTTATTTTAAAGTACTACTAGAAACACAGCTTGAGAATAACCTTAATGCATTAAGTTGTAGGATCACCACGGATGGAGATACTCCAAGCAACACATCTAGTTATAGAATCAATGAGAAAACAGATATCTTACCGATGGTCGAATGTTTTCCCTGTTGATCATTTACCACACTTCGTGGTTCGAACGTGGTGGTGGCAGTATATGCAAAGGGTGTCCAATCCCATACCAGACATGTTGTATTGATGACAGAGAAAGAGATAAATGGTGTCAATGAAGTTGTTATATGGCTTGTAGAGCAGATATACAGTTTACTGGTGCTTTAAGTGTGTGGTGAGATGATATCCTACTGAAAAAAGACATTGGGTACATTCAAACAAGGATGTGCAGTCATAGTGCCCTTAATACAAATCAGGAGATACATAATATCGCTCGTGGAGGCGCCCAAAACAATGAGGCCGATATGTTATGCGGTGTATAATTTCACAGATGTGGACATATTTTATCATGTCAGACAATAAGTGTGGATTTGACCGAATAGGCTATATCCACGCCACCCCCATTCACGGTGACTATTATTTGGACTAATAGAAGCGTCGACTCATCTAAAAACACGAACCTTTCATTCCATTGTCAATGCCTCTGGGGCACCGACAATTGCAAACGGATACATCTGCTATTTGCGTCGATGACAATGTTCTTAAAGGATGCCACGAATGTAGAAATATCAAGCAAGGAAACGGTTCTGGTTAATATGGAACATCAGCAAAATGGTGGTGGGAGTGACTTGGGAAACGCGTAGGCTTTTTGGTGATGTCTCGATCCCTGTGTGCTGACATTACTCTGCATCCCCTCCCTGCACTTCCCTATCTTGCCACATTTCCTTGTTCCAACCATCTTTGCCGCAAATGGGGCATCATGGACGCGTATACAATGGTGTCAGCTGAGATATGATGCATGAACCAACCTGCTCTTTTCAGAGCAATCACCAAGCCTTCTACCCTTACAGATTCAACGGTATTGGCATTGGCATTTAGCAGGTTTCTCACTTAATGTCTAACTCACTAAGTACCGAAAAGTTACTCATTAAACTTCATTTCATTACAGTCATGGGTAATTACCCAGACATTTACTTAATTTTTTTCAGCCCTTCTTGAAACTGCATTTTCAATATAACACGCAGTTTAAATATATTTTAAAATCTACAGTAATTATATTTCAAATAGGAATTATTTACTGATTCTCAGACATGAATTGCTAAATATGAATTTAAGAAAAAATACATATTTTTTAGAAAAAAAATTCTCTTATGCATGTTTTAATTAAATGCAATGTAAAACAATTTTAAGTTACAAATAGAACGCAGATAAATAAGAAATAAAGAAATGTTTATACCTTACTTGCTGGCAGACAAGAACATTTTGATTTAGATAACAGAATGCCCAATGGAATATTAGTTATATGTATATTATTTAACTAATTTATGCCATGTCTTTTAAATTCTGAAGGCAAAAATGTCTAGACAAAGAGACTTATGCTACCGTATGAAGGAAAATAAGTGTCATATTGTTAAATAAACCCAGATTTTTATAACTATATCGTGGAATACAACTTAAATTTCTCTCATTGAGCCATTTCTTTTTCTTTCTTTAAATATAATTTAGTATATTGTAAAAATCAGGAATATACACAGGGAGATTAATATTTGAAATTCCTGTTATTTTCTTGGTCTTCGTGAAGTTTAAATTAGTTTTTAATGTGTGACTGTATCATAAGAAAAATATTTCAAACTTTTGACACATTAAAAATTTTATCTATTGCCCATGTGAATTTAAATTACATGATTCGTGATGTAAATTTCAAAAACAGTTGTTTTTATAAATTGTCTAAGCATTTTTAATGCATTTGTAATTTTTCTACACATGTAGCAAAGAGTTAGACCAGTGCTTCTCTCTCTCAAACTTTCAACATTTGCGACCCGATATTCAATCCTAATTTTCATCGCGCCCTCTTCCATTCAAATAACAGTGCATTAAATTCAATAATACAATATTTTGACGCTAAAAGAACAATACGACCTTAACCTATTAACTGCAATCGGCGTACATATATGTCTCGCTCAACCGGTGCGTTAAATACTAGGGACGTATATGTACGTCTTTCCGAAGTACGATATTTTCTATGCACTGATATCCATAAATATATTCCGAAGGTATTGGAATACAATGTAAGAACCTTGACAGTGTTTGCGAAAGGTTTATTTATATCAGATGATTTCCTTATTTTTTCCTTCTCTGCCCTCCATTCCAATACGTCACATATAAGCGCCTTCGTCAGTGTTTCTCAAACTTTCAATGTACGCGACCCAATGTTCAATCATCATTTTTATTCAAACCACCCTCCATACAATAACAATGTATTGCATTCAATAATATTATACTTTGACACTAAAGCTACAATACGACTTTAACCTCTTATGTACCACCAACGTACATAAACGTCTCACTCAGCCAAAGCATTAATTTTCTGGACGAATATATACGTCTTTCCGAAATACGATCTTTTCTGTGCAGTGATATCCATAAAATTATTCCGAAGACTTTGGAATGTAATAAAATGACCTTGACAGTGTTTGGGAAAGATTCACTTATTTCAGAGGATATTTGCTTGTTTTTTCATTTTCTCCTCCTCAAAAAAAAATCAAAATACGCTCGTCTACGTGATAAACGGTGGCATTGGGAATTGAATCGCATAACTTTTAATCGGCAGTTAAGGAATCAATTAAAAAACGTACAAATTATCAAGATAAGTGATAATACAAGCCCATGGGGTCACTGATAATTATCAAACTTGTTCTTAATTTAGTATTGTTAAATCAAAAATAAAATACATTACACAATACTGCTACATTTATAAGTGTCTCATATCAGTGAAAATGTGTATTTTATATTTTATTATATCAGAAAGTATTTTGTTTGTTTACTTTCAGTAAATTAATAATTTTTTAAATAATCTTTTCTTCTCGACTTTTGAATATGCTCGAGAAACCCCCTCGTAGATCTATCACGGGCCCCTTGGGGAGCGTGCCCCACAGTTTGAGAAACACTGGCCTACGTGGAAAACGGAGGTAATGGGTAGCCAATTACATAACATTTAAGCGGCAGTTAAAGGATTGTTTATAATCCGTAGGAAATATCGAGATAATCGTTAATTTTCTTATATACATTTATATATGACAAGCCCAATGGGTCAATTATTAAACTTGTTCTTAATTGAGTATTGTTAAATTAACTGTAAAAAAATACGTTCTGCATTAAGGGGGTTCGGCACGTCTATAGACACCCATGTTAAATTGCGTAGGTTTATGTACCTTTTTATCAAAAACTTCTTACTTGTCATGGATAGAATTTTTACAGTACGTTATGTGTACTATCAATGACGCTTTAACGAAAGAGTTTTATCTTTGCATTAAAATTCAAATTATTTATGAATTTTTTAAAAGGTGTCTTTTTTCCCCAAAATTTATTTTTAAAAAATCATATCTATAACATCTTGCTATATATATATCTAATTCCCTCCATTAAAATATGTAAACATGTCATAAGTCTGCTTACTGAAAGTTTGAGGATTATATGATAAGTATATTTTTAGAAAAAACTACATAAAGTGAAGTATATTACATTTTTTTTTTTAAAAAAAGGCTTTAAAGTAAAAATTTGTACTTTTTCAGCATTTACTTTTTATGTACTTTCCAGAAGTATTTACAACTCTTTCTTTTATTCTTGGCTCACACAAAAGTCTCTCTTCCAATTTTCTTTTTTTTTCATTATTTTTAACAATTTTGACTTTTTGGGGATTTCAAGATGTTTTCGTGGGGCTACACGAATCTTATGTGTATCAAGTTATTTGAAGAAGGACACAGTTATAACGTGTTTCAATATCACAATGTTTTAAGGTCGTTAGGTTTGGTACATGATTCATACTGAACTGTGTTATAGCCATATTTACCTCTAATATTTTAGAGTTTTTAATTCCACAAATGTAGATCTTGGAATCACAGACCATATGGTGTTATTCACTGACTCCTTTGGAATCTAAGTTTTTCCATGTAAACATTTTCTTAATCCTTAATTTGGCATCACCTAGATCTATCTCTAAATAGTGGCCTCATTTTATTCATTATGGTATATAGCACATGCGTATGCGTTTTTGATCATAGTGCTTTTCGTAACATTCAGCTTCTAGTCTTTTGAAACTTACACCAGGCATTTATACCCGCAAGACACAGTCCATGTTGTTTTTAGATAAAAAATGAAAATAGACAGCATAAAAGGAGTTTTCATGCTGTGTAGACCTCATTGATATTATTTCTAATAGTCATTACTATAATATCTTCGAATTTTTCCATAACGTTTTTAAGATAAAGAGTGTTTTTTTTCCAGGTATAGAAGTTTAAGTTGGTTTCCAAGATGGCGACCGATTTAACAGCTGTCAAGGGATTTATTCTGAGTTTGGTTTGGCAATTCATCAAAACGATCATCAAGCAAGGCGTAGATTCGTCGAATGGGCCCAAAACGAGATTGCCGTTGTTCCCGATTTTCATAAGTGAATTTTGTTTAGCGATGAAGCGCCTTCTGGTTGAATGACTACGTCAACAATCAAAACTGCCGAATTTGGAGTGAAGCTAATCCACAAGTGTATGTTGAAACACCGTTACATCCAGAACAACTGACTGTTTGGTGCGCTTTATGGGCTGGTGGAATCCTTCTTCAAAAACGATGAAGGCCACAACGTTACAGTCATTGGTGATCGGTATAGAGCCATGATTACTAACTTTTTCATTTCTGAATTGAACAATCATGATGTCCAGAAGCTGTGGTTCCAACAAGACGGCGCAACATTTCACACAGCTCGTGCCACAATCGATTTATTGAAAGACACGTTTGGTGACCGTTTAATTTCACGTTTTGGACCTGTGAATTCGCCTCCAAGATTTTGTGATTTAACACCGCTAGACTATTTTTTGTGCAGCTATGTAAAATCATTGGTCTATGTGGATAAGCCACAAACGCTTGACCATTTGGAAGACAACATTCGCCGTGTTATTACCGATATACGGCCACAAATGTTGGAAAAAGTCATCGAAAATTGGACGTCCAGATTGGACTACATCCGAGCCAGCCGTGGCAGTCCTATGCCAGAAATCATATTTAAAATGTAATGCCACAAGGTTATCTTTCGAATAAAAAAAATTCATGTCAATCGAATAATACATCATTGTTTTATTGCAATTTAAAGTTCTATACCTCTAAAAAAAACACCCTATACAAAAGACTTGTACCCAAACACTTATTTTGGGTAAGCACAACTCACTCTAAATTTTCCACTTGAACATAATATGGATTTGCGCTCATTAGAAAATTACGCAAGGGGAAACACAAGTGCTTCTAACAGAGCTTATTTGATGCGTGTCAAGGTGTAGCTTCATTAAAAAAATAAATAAAAATACTCTTCTATAATATTATCGTATTTCCTTATATTATATATTATTTAAAAACATACATATTTAAATTTTCAGAAAATATACAAAAAAAGGAAAATCGATAATATTTTTTTTCAAAAATTAATGTGTTTTAAATGTAATTTTCTGGCATATTTTCAAAACATTTTTCATTTTATGGAAATTGCTTCTGTAATAATATTTCACCTGTTTATTGCTAAGTCTTTTCTACGGGACCGACCTAAGAATTTTGAAACAGTTTTCAGAGTCACGGTGTTTTTTTTTTAAATTTCTCTACTCTGATGAATTAAAATATGGTTATGGTTATTCGTAAGAAATGACTAAAATTCAGATAATTCTTTAATTTACAAGAACGGTAGGGTTTCAAAAGAAGGATCAGTTAGGAAGCACATAATTCACGTCATAAGCTTTCCGCGTGGGTGTGTTACAATCTTATTTCTAGAATCTGAATAGCCTATTTCATAGACATTATTCTAAAAATGGAATAGCTTCTGGATTGACTGTATAAATATTCAAATAGCGTTTGACTTCATAAAATATTCAGTTGACGTTTGGGGAATATTTGAACTGGGCTTAGAGTTTTTTTTCTTTTTAAAAAGAATATTTGAAATTTTTGCAGAAAGCATGTATATATAACAGTCCCAATTCAAGTAAGGTGAAAATAGTTTTTCGGATGAAAATATGCATAATCTTAAAGAAAAGGAAAGTTTCATTGACGAAAAGTTTTCGGAAATTGTTTAAAGTGCCTTCATTTTTATAAAATCATGATTCGAGCCGAAGAATATGAAAATCGTTTTTTTAAGGCAATTTAAAATTCTTCTGTCTACAGAAAAGCTTTTTTTTAAAGTTAAGTTAAACAGAAGCTTATCGTATAAAAAAGTAGATTCCTGTTCAACAGTAGTTTTTTAAAAGAATCCTTTATAAAATTATTTATTTTTCATATTCAGATAAAGAGTTAAATTCTAAGTTTATGTTTAAAAAAATGGCATCATTTTTACATGTCATATCTTTATTGAATTATAGCTGTGTATCAATGCTAAAATATTGTGCTTTTGAGATTTATTTTCAACATTTGATATTATTCAAATCCTTCTTTTAAGGACAGAAGTTCTGTGTGCTTTCTTTAAAATTTAATAGCAATACGTATTTTTGACTGTATATAAATTCTATGTGTTTTTAATATTATTTGATTTAATACTTTTTTTATGATTTTGCACTTTTGAAAAAAATTTGCTTCTTTTGATTTTATCGAATCATATTCACGTTTCCTTTTACAATATAATGTAGAAATTTTACTACATTTACTTTTTAAAAAAAGTTTAAATTCAGTATTTATATTTTATTTTTTATTAAAATTGTAAATCAGTAAGAAATGCTACATATAAAGGGACACTGCAAGTTATACTTAAAATTTTAGGGTGGTATACATTTTTTATCAATATTTGTTAATCATTTAATAGTTTAATCTAATTCAAAAGTACACGAATAAAATAAGATTTTTTTTAAATCTTTTTTTTTTCATTATATTTAAACAGTTTTACCCATTAATGAAATTTTGAAATTTTGCCTCACTTTTACAAATAGAACAAAAAGTATACGTACGTTTAATATTAATTTTGAATTAAGTCGCGAACATGTGACTGTCATGAATTGAGCTCGTTTATTTCTCCTCTCCTTGAAAGTTTCCCGACTCTTCATTTACATCATCTTAACAAACTATATCTCTCATTGTGTGTCGTAGAAGTGTTATTTTCAAGAGAAATAATATTTGCAAGCTTCCTTGGAGTAACTTTCATTTTTAAGTACAGGAAAGAAACCCGTATTACACAAAGCTAAAAAAATAACACCCACTTGGTATACACAAATGTTCACAAATGTAGTTAAGCCAAATAGGTTTGGTATTGTCAAGATCGACTAGTTATATTGTGATGGATGTGCTCTCCCATCCATCAATGTGTATGAGTTAGAAAGAAGATTTGCATTAGTCGAAAAAATTTTACTAACAATTCTCAACAACCTAACAAATCTCAATAAACCAAGTTAGAAAATGCACCTTTAAATAAGTATGGGAGCAAAAGAGAGGAAAACGAAGTAATTAATGTTTAATTGTAAATTGAATCACTTATTCTTGGGACGTCTTAACCAAACACATTCCATATAGTCGAAATTACGTTCTAAGTTAATCTACTTCAAGTCGACACTGTTCCAATTTAAATATCTAGCTGACCAAATCGCCAAAGTTCAATTTTAAATATTGAGCAAGTAATCTACGAATCTCTCTCGACTAGCTTTCTATTACCTTACGTTATTTTCTACTTTTTGGTATTTAGATCCCTCTCTCTTGAACCTGAAAGCTAATGCTTAACTATTCGCCTTGATTTGCATAAGTCGCGTCTTGTTCTTCGGGAGAACGTTTTCAATAGAATAATATTTAAAGAAATAGTTTTCCCCCAAGAGGATTAGTAGAAGGTTCGCGTATGGACAAGTTACAACACCACCTCAAGACAGATAAACCAGTTCAAAGTGGTTTCATGTGGTTTGCTGAAAAAAAAATGCTTATCTCAAATCAATGAGCACAGCCCAGTTAAGTCGTGGATTTTGACAGAGTAAGCTGCGAATTAAAGTTTCCGCTCCACAACAAATTTATCTTACAGAACAATGAAAATTTCTGCCCATTGCACCGGCTAAGGAGCAAAAATTCTCGTGGTATCATAATGAATAAAAGATAAAAAAAATAACACATCATCCTCTTGGTTTCTGGCGCAGAAAAGTAAATATTAGTATAAATCTGTAATTAGTCAATTTCGCGTGATTTGGAGATAAAATCACATCTCAATAGACAGGTTTATCGTTTGAAACTAGGCTCGATAAAGGTCACGTGACTAATTCTGGAGCAATGCCGTACAAAATAGAATAACACTCCTTTTAAAACATACGACTTATATTTGAATTTAGAAATAAAAAAATGAATTAATATGAATTAGCTTATGTATAAACCAGGGCTTCTCAAAGTTGCAATATTCGCGACCCAATATTCAATCATAGTTTTCATCACGCACCCCCTCGTACAATAACAATGTACTGAATCCAATAATGCTATACTTTGACGCTAAAACTACGATAAGACTAACCTCTTCAGCACCCTCCCCCCTTGTATATAAACGTCTCGCTAAGCCAAAGCGTTTACTTCCCCAGACGTATATATACGTCGTTCTGAAGTAGGATCTTTACTGTGCACTGCTATCCTTAAAATTATCCCGAAAACTTTGGAATGGAATAAAAAGACCTAGACATTGTTTGCGAAGGATTTACTTATTCCAGATTATTTTTGCTTCTTTATTCCTCCCACCTCCACGATACACGTGTGTACGTGGAAAACGATTGGCATTTCGAAGCGAACCGCAAAGCTTTTGATCGGGAGTCAAGGTTTAATTTATAAACCATACAAAAATTATCTAGAGAAGTGTTAATTTTTGTTTTAAATTATATATATATATGACAAGCCCACCGGGTCACTGGTAATTAATAAATTTGTTTTTAACTTAGTATTGTTAAATTAATTAGAAAGCACAGTGTTTAGCACTGATATATTTATAACTGTAATATATCAGTGTAAATGAGTATTTTTTTATGTGAAAATGTATTTTGTTTGTTTACTTTCAGTAAATTAATAATTGTTTTAAATAATTTTTTTGTCTCGACTTTTCGCTATGCTCGCGTCTCCCTTGTAGAGTTGTTACGCCCCTCCCCAGTATGAGAAACGCTGGTATAAGCACACAAACAGGCTATACTTCTCTCTATATGAATATTATTATTTCCTTACAATATATGATAACAGGATAACTTTTCCAGAGAACTTTGACTTCTCTGCAATAACTCATTCGCGAAAATACATAGAAATTACTTTCAAAATTTATAAATCACAAAACAGAACTCATCTTACACCAATGATCTTTCAAGAAACAGGTAATTCTGCCTTTCAGTAAGTCCAAATTACATCTCTGACTCGCAGCAGTGGAAAAAGTTTTTAAACTCTCCAAGGGCTTTGACACACTAATAACATACATTACGCCATCATTTAAGTTCCAGTAACTCTCTGAAGTAACAGAAATTTCATAACATACGACAGCTTGTAATTAATTACAGGCTTTGCATCTTTTGTTTGAAGTTCAGCGTACAAAATAATCTTAACGACTCTGTGCCTTTGAACCGTCTATTACAGTAGGATGGAATACTTTTGACTTTTGTGAATTAAAAGATAGCTGTCGCGAAGTTTAATGAACGCCAAATTGTACACTGATATTATTTTTGACATCTGTAGCTCGTGTATACATATATATGTCCTTTGTGAAAAGGGTGTTATTTTATTGCAAATCATATAGTTATATAAAAGGATTTTTAATTATGAATTTGTGATGTTTTGAAACATTTCATATTCAACTCTTCAAGTAATCTTTAGACAAGACAGCTGTAAAAAATATAGACGTATTCGTTTATCCATATTTATATATATTACGAACTAATTTCTTTTTTATAAGGCAGCATTTATCAAACTGCGCAGGGGGGTCGAAAACAAAAGATTATTAAAAAAATTATTAATTTACTGAAAGTAAACAAGCAAAATACAGAGTGTTTTTTTCCAGGTATAGAAGTTTAAGTTGGCATTACTTTCCAAGATGGCGACCGATTTAACATTTATCAAGTGATTTATTCTCAGTTTGGTTTGGCAATTCATCATGAATAGACTCACGCCTCAACAACGCTTTCAAATTGTGCAATTTTATTTCGAAAATAATGGTCGCGCGCGCGATTTTCATAAGCGAATTTTGTTTAGCGAGGAAGCGCACTTCTGGTTGAATGGCTACGTCAACAAACAAAACTGCCGCATTTGGAGTGAAGCTCATCCACAAGTGTATGTCGAAACACCGTTACATCCAGAAAAACTGACTGTTTGGTGCGCTTTATGGGCTGGTGGAACCCTTCTTCAAAAACGATGAAGGCCACAACGTTACAGTCAATGGTGATCGGTATAGAGCCATGATTACTAACTTTTTCATTCCTGAATTGAACAATCATGATGTCCAGGAGCTGCGGTTCCAGCAAGACGGCGCAACATGTCACACAGCTCGTGCCACAATCGATTTATTGAAAGACACGTTTGGTGACCGCCTAATTTCACGTTTTGGACCTGTGAATTGGCCTCCAAGATCTTGTGATTTAACACCACTAGACTATTTTCTGTGGGGCTATGTAAAGTCATGGGTCTATGCGGATAAGCCACAAACGCTTGACCATTTGGAAGACAACATTCGCCGCCGTATTATTGCCGATATACGGCCACAAATGTTAGAAAGAGTCATCGAAAATTGGACGTCCAGATTGGTCTACATCCGAGCCAGCCGTGGCAGTCCTATGCCAGAAATCATATTTGAAATGTAATGCCACAAGATTATCTTTCGAATAAAAAAAATTCATGTCAGTCGAATAATACTGCACAATGAATTTTGTAATTAACGTAAGTATTCTGTAAGGGCCAGTTTAATAATTACCAGTGGACCCACGGGCTTGTCATATGTAAAATTATATACACAAATTAACAATCATTTTGATAATTTGGACGGTTTTTAATTAATTCATGAACTGACGATAAAATGTTACGCGTTATCTCCCCAATGCCAGCCATAGTTTACCACATAAGCCCGCTTATGTGATGCATTGAAGAAGAGGACAGGAACATAAGCAAATCCTCTCGAAAGAAAAAATCTCCTTCTTAGACACTGCCGAGGTCTTATTCTTGCATTCCAAAGCCTTTGAAATAATTTTATGGATAGCAGTGCATACAGAAGTAAGTGATCGTACTTCGGAAAGAAGTATATATATACGTCCTGAGCATTTAACACCGGTTGAGCGAGGTTACACATGGGGCTCTTAAGAGGTTAAAGTCATATTATAGCTTTAGCGTCAAAGTACAGTATTATGGAATTCAATGCATTATATTTGGGGAGGGGGGCGATATCAAAATTATGGTTGAATATTGTATCGCAAATACGGAAAATTTGAGCAGAACTGCTGTAAGGTAATCCTTACTAACATTATAAACACGAAAGTTTGTATGGATGTTTGTTACTGATTCACACAAAAACAACTGAATGGATTTTAATGAAATTTTACGATAACATTGCTTATAGATCAGAATAACTCACAGGCTATAATTTATGAAGATAGTGTGTGAAGTGTCCAAATTATAACGATAATTGTAAAGAAAGTAGGAAAGCCTCGTGACAGCATATATTTATATTTATGTGTGAAGTGAAACTTTGCATTTTGTTTTGTCTTTGTCAGGCGCCAGGAATTGCAAAAGCTTAAACAGGCAGAATGTGAGGCTAGATTAAAATTTTAACATAAAACAAAATACAACAAAAAGTAATATTAACGGATTACACTTCCAGATATAAATTATTTACACTATTTTAAGTATTCATTACACAAAATTTGTAACAATGTGCTACTTTTGCTGAATAGAGATCAGCTTAGGAAGGTGTTTTCAAAAATAGAGAGACCCACAAAAGAATTACGGGGAGTTATAGATTTAAAAAAAATCCTTTTTTATCAGCTATTAGATCTATAGACTTAAAATTTAACAAACAGGATTTTTTTGTTCCGCTGAGATATGCAAAAAGCTTTTTTTTGTTGTTTAATTTGCAATTCACGTAAAATTAACTCATTAAAAACTCATTTATTTTTCAATCTGTATAGTTTAATTTTTCAATTCACCCGTGCGAAGAACGGGTAAAACAGCTGGTAATAAATGAAATAAATAGCGTTGGGAGGGAGTCAAAAATGTTTTAGTAAAACACTCAATCTGCGAGTATGATATAAATCCCAAAGTTAACCCTGATGTTTTTGTTGTTGTTGTGGCTAATGCCACCTGTCTGACGAAGTCAGAACGAGGCCCACGAAATTCATCGTGGCATGGGCAAGAGGTACGCCTGTCGTTGGCCTTGAGCACCATATAGGTGACAGTGCGATTTTACGCTCAGAGAAACTTCCCCGAAGGGACGATAGATGGCGACACGACCTCTATCTCCACCTCCACAATTTCTGCAAGTGAACTGAAGGGGAGGGAAATATTCTCCAGTTCCTGCGCTAGTGAATAAGCCCACAAGACTACGGACCCACTGATTTAACGAGCACGTACTCCGCGTGCACTCGGAGGGTATTTGGTGACATCGAGCATCGA
Organism: Trichonephila clavipes; assembly: GCA_019973935.1. Classification (NCBI taxonomy): domain Eukaryota; kingdom Metazoa; phylum Arthropoda; class Arachnida; order Araneae; family Nephilidae; genus Trichonephila; species Trichonephila clavipes. Next base: position 574,453 of record BMAU01003820.1, read on the forward strand.
ACCCAGGCCTTCCGGTCTGGAGTCCGATGCTCTAACCACTAGGCTACCCACGGCCTATAACCCTGATGTGATTATAGGAAACACTTTTCCTCATTTTAAAATAGGTGTTTGTCGTATTTAATTATATCCATATCTGCATTTCTGTACAGAATATTAAAATAGTACGTATGCCAAACCGGAATGCTTAGGAAATAAATAAAAAAAAAGTCAGTGGGCTGTATTCTTAACATTGTTATATATTGCAGCTTATTGTGTCGTATTATCACAGTATTTTCTCATGGGTTTGTAATTCGATAGTTATAATTTTGTGCAATAATAAAGTATGTTTTAACAAATAAAAACAAATGCCTGATAAAGCTAGTCATTTATAAAGGGGCGAAGATACCGCCCCAGATGATATCAATGATACGGAGCCCCCAAACTACAGGGGCCCCAACATTCACGAGAAAAAAATCGTTAGTATATTAGGGGGCCCTAAAAAGGGCGTGCAAGTAATTTTGATATGGGGCCCACTCAAGTCTAGCTACGCCACTGCATTAATTCAAATTGAATTGACTCATATTGTTCCAAATAAACTACACATTGTTATGTATTTTTACGATTTTTTTTTATGGTGGTATTTAAAAACGAACTAAAATAAAGGACTACATACAGTTACGTAGATCTGGGTTCGTGGATTTTATGCAAAACAATCACAAAGAAAATAAACAGTTCTTTAAGAGCGATGTGAATTTATTATGGGAAGTCCAATCCTTTAAATACAGAACTCCGCAGCAGTATCCACAGGGTAAATATCCGAAGGTCTTCACACCTTCAACAGCAATCAAACACAATCACCAGTGTTTAAAAATACACGCACGTAAAGATTAGTCACAAGCATAGACGAGCTAATCACTGGTCAAAACAATCCTCACTACTCGCTGGCTTAATCAAGACTCATCGCCATACCGGCGAGCATCTTTTTATAGGCGCGACAGAAACTTCCAGAAATATAACCGCTCGTGTCTATGAACGTGACACTAGTGTGGAGAGATCTACTACTTTCTAGAAGATTCTAGAGGGTTCCGAACTCGCCAACATGGTCACCAATGACGCCAAAATGATCGCCAAATTGGCCGCAAACTTGGTCGCCAAAAATGATGCCAACTTGGCTCTCCCGCCAAGATTTTGCCAAGTTCACATTGAATCGCCATTATAACGTAAGGGCGGCATTGCTTGTGATTAGTATAATTTTAACAGGAAATAAATATAACATAGAGTAATATAAATGCATTAAACACTCAAATACAAATTATTTACACTATTTACACAAATTTCATAACAATGTTAATACTTATTCTTAGCAGCTTAATGGTCCAATAAGGGCATAACACTAGAAAAACTGAAACTTAGTTTATACATATATGGCCCAAAAGCAGTCAAAATGACTGCATTATGAAAGAATAACTAATGTGTAAAGAAAGAAAATTGTTTAAAAAATTAATTTTTAATATTATATTTACATTCGCATTAACAAGTTATTAGTAAATATTAACAATAAAAAAATTGCTTCACTTGGGAAAAAAATGTTTTCTAAAAATGTCGAAGAAATTGTGTCATTACATACGCAATTGTTTATCTAATTGGAATTAAAAAGCAATCAGAATGATTATCTTGGGCAATCTAGTGTTGCAGATCTTATCAAATCCTAAGCTATCCTCCCTTGTCATTCAATAAATAATTATCTTCAGACTTAAAAAGTATGTTACAAATAATTTGAGCTGTCTTTTTTTTCCAATGTATTATTTAGTTTTAAACTAAACATTTCCCATATTTTTAAAGCGCAATAACAGAGCCATAATCAAAATTTTGTATTGAACAAAAAAAAGGAGCTATATAAGTTCAAAAGAATATCAATCAGTAGCAATATCATAATCATTGAGACTCAAAGCGTGCCAATAAAGCAACGAAATTAAATAGTGGCCTTCCAATTATTTTAAAATTGTAAATCATTCGACTTATTCTTTTTTCATTTATGGAATCCCTGAGAGATTTTATTTATTCATCAATCCATGAGAAAAAGATATTCAATTTTTTGTGTATCTGTAACTGTAATCTAATAAGAAATTTCAGAGAAATGTATATTTTTTCAAACAAAAAAAATAACAGTCAAAACATAAAAATGTATTATTTTACTGCCTATATTGCATTACTATGTATAATATTAGATTAAAAACTTGTAGTAAAATTCTTATTTTCGAATTTCTATTTGTGAATTTTTTATTCATTTAATATTATTATTATATTTTGTACTGGCTTTACATGACTTTCATGAGTGAAAAAAAATATTAAGATAGAGTGCTTTTTGGAAACATTATTTTACATGATTATCTTATATACTATATTATTCACATTTACATGAAAGTTTTTTTATAAATTTAGTTGCACCATATTTGAAATTTTTACTTATTAAAGCTTTTTCAATTTTTATGTATGTTTCATTAAATATACTACAGGAAAATTGAAAAACAAAAGAATTAACAATAAATAAAAGTATAAATAATTTATTATATGAAAATGTTAGTATACGTATATATAACTTTAATTTTATTTTCCATATAAACGACATCCTGCAGTTGAAATGAGTTTTTCAAAATTTGGTATATGGATTACATACAATTTGTGAGATTATGCATAATTTTAAAAGAATAGTATTGAAAAATGTTCATTAAGTAGTGTGAATATAGCGAAGTGAAAGTAGTAAAATTATTATGGGAAAAATGAAAAACAAAAGAATCTAACAATAACTAAAAGTGTAACGTATTTATTTATACGAAAACGTTACTACATATAGATAGTTACAATTATATTTCCCCAATAAACGGGATTTTGCAGTTAAAATGAGTTTGCTCAAATTCGGTATATGGATTACCTACAATCAGTGAGATTATACATGATTTTAAAAGAAGAGCGTTGAAAAATGTTCATTAAGGTATCAGACTATGTTCGGAACCATGATTTTGCAAAAACGTATAAATGTATAATATTTATGATATTTAGAGTCACTTAGATTAGAAAATGTATATAAAATTGTTTTAAGAATATTATTACAATAAAAAATTATTTAAGTACAATATTTTGACAAAAAATGAACATAAAATAACTAATTTTCAAAATATTCTCCTTTTTGTGAAAATGCTTCTATTTTAATAATATTTCGCTCAGATATAGACCTTCAGACCTCTGTACAGAGGCTCAACTAGAATGTTTGAAATATATAACTTAGAAGTGGGTTTATCCGTGTTTTACGACAACAGAGGGGAGAAATTTTAAGTAAAAAACGCCGATAATTATTTCAAATGGTTGCAAGTCTGAAAATAATGTGAATTTTTCAAAAGTCATAGTTGAGCCTCTGTACAGAGTTCTGAGTTATATACAGGCAAAATATTAGTATAATAGAGGCATTTCTCACAAAAGGAGAACATTTTGAAAAAAAAAGGTTTTTTTAAGTTAATTTTTTGCCGAAAGATTGTATTTAAATAATTGTTTTTGTAAAAATGTCCTTAAAACAATTATATACATGTATTCTAATCTAAGTGACAGTAGATATTATGAAAAGTATCCATTTATGCGCCTTTTCAAAATCATGGTTCTGAACGTATTCGGATACCTTGAAAGTAGTATGAATGTAGCAAAGGGAGAATAGTAAATTTACGAAAGGATATGCTCCACATGGAAAAACAATTTGAACAATTCAGAACATAGTTTGTAAGTATAAGGAATACTCCGAAAAAAAAGTTTCATTGTTTCTTTTTAAACAGAAGATGAAGCATCAGGTGAAAAAAAAAACAATAACCGTAAGAGGACAGATCCATTTTTGTTTAATCGATTGAAGTAGCGTCAACGTAGTAGTGACGCATGCCGAGAACGTCGGAGGAGAGAGAGTTGCAGTAGACCGGTATGATTGAAGTTATTTGAGTTCAAATCACGAAGGCAGAAAAACGTGTCGCGCTGACAATGTGATCTCTAACGGAAGTTCATTCAGTAATCTGGTATCAATGAGCATTTAGGTGTTATCCGTGAAAATACTACAGACAAGGTAGAGAGAAGAGGACATTTCACGTCAAATTGTTAAAGGTTGGTATTGCGTGCTCAGGGAAAGGAAACAGATTATTAGAGAAGACGGGTGGTCCTCACATCCACGAATGAAAATGACAGTGCTTAAGTAGAGGGCATGGTGTAGGGTGCATGAGTGAAGCGGCATCAGAATGACATCCGCTCTGCGTATTAGTAGTGCTTATTTGATGCTTTACAATATATAACGGGGATTTACCGCGTTTTTCCTATTAATCCTCTTGGAGAACCATTGGGGCCAGCATTGAATTAATTCACAGCCAATCCTCTCAAGAAGAATGGCACCCAACGTTGGGGCATTGTGATACCCCCATATCTGGGGGTACCATCTCTGCATCAACGCGACCTATATTTGTGGGAGAAAATAATTGATCACCCAAGTTCACCATAATAAATTAATTAAATATATTGATCATCCCAAGTCGTACTATAGGAAGGAAATCAGGAGCGATATAACGTATTCCTAAATTCTTAGTAAACAGCGCTTGGAATCCTAACCACTTATCTTAAAGCAAAGTTATCCTATAAATCTTTATCTTCCTTAATATCTTTAACTCGCTAAAGTTCGTTCTATAATTACGATTATAAGTTTAATGTCTTACCATCCGCTCACGGCATTCAGCATCTCAGCTCCCTTTCTCTTTCCTCGTGATTACAAAACCAAAACTATATATCTACTAAATAATCTGAATATCACGGTTTCTTCTTGAGAGGATTAGCTGTGAATTAACTCAATCCTGGCCACAAAAATTCCCCAAGAAGATTAATTGGAAAAACGTGGTAAAGCCCCGTCACACAATATGTTGGGTAACTGAGAAGTGTATACAAGAAGGATTATGTGAAACCTGACCTTGTATCACAAGAGTGCAAGAATGGGATTCAGCCACAAAAACCAAGATCACTTTAATGGCATGGAAACATCGCGGTTCCTCAATGAAGGAAAATTTCGTCCAAACCAATGCAAAGATGATTCTGGTTGTGCAACAATTCCTTGAATTGCAGGGCACCAAGGTTTACTTGAGGGGTTTCTTTTGATTGCTCACTTCGACAAATGTCTCAACTTCGATGGCGGCAATGGGGGAAAATATTGCAAGGTGTAAAGCTTATGATGCCATGAGTTATTTTTTGGCAATAAAATTTGTAAGTAAAAAAAGCAGCTTATATTTTGTAAGTGTTCCCCGTAGTAATATGTAAAACCGAGAAAAACATAAGCTACCCATTTGTTCTAGAACGTAAACAAAAAAAACGTGGATTTCACTACATGGAGTCACTTAAAGAATCTGAGTTAAAGAAAAAGTTATGCAACCTGAAGAGTTCCGATGGTTTTACAGATCATCTCTCTTGTTCAAACTCCAGTAGGTGGCTATTTCTAGATTAAGTTTAATTATAATCCACACCACCTCCTTATGTGCATTCGTATTGCAGCTGTCCCTTCCACCGCAAGTTAGAAACAATGAAGAACAAAATAAAATTGTTTAAGACTGGCCCAAATAGTATTTATTTTTTGTTTTAGTCGTCTAAAGCATGTATTGTGCTGCTGCTGACGCTTTGCACTTACGACCACAAGCATTATTAAGTAAAAAAAAACTTTAAGTAAATACAACTACATTAGTAGAGCTAAATACAACACACACAGCATATGTTACGCATTTTTACATTAGACATAATATTAATACTCACTGATATTTGAAGATTGAATTTATGCATTTAATAGATGGTTTTCAAAAACTTTTTCAAAGAAATTGGTGTGAAACATCCGACTGAATGACCAATTCAACTTACAACCTATTAGTCTGACCAAAGGTTTCTCGCTCATCACAGACACAGTACTCAAAAACAGTAATTTGAGGCAAATTCATAATTTTTAAGACATTTTTCGTGGAGCGTAGTAAAATAGCATTTGAAAATTGATTCCTTATAACCACATTAAGACTACTAAATTTAGAAGTAAATTTATAACTTTTTCCAATTGTTAAGTTATTTTTATTTTTGATCATGTATTGAATTTATGTTCATCGATTTTGCAATCAGATATAAAGTTTTGATGGGGAAAGTAATTTTTATAATAATATACGTTATCTATTGCGCATTATTAGATGTCCTATACACGAAATACAGTTGAAGAAAAAAAAAAGGAAAGTAAAGGTAATCAATATATAGATTTATAATCATCTTTATAGCAATCGTGCAAATATGATAGGAATGTATCCTAAAAATAAAATTTCATGAAGATGTGACACAAAATTAAATATGAGCAATTTTTTTTTCCAGAATTATGTGTATGATTTAACCAAAAGGTCAGAGGCAAAATTAGCATACAGTAGACTTTATGCTCAGATTTCTTTTATATTTTGACTTTTAAACAAATCATTTGATTATTTTACAAAATAAGTATTAATTAATTTATCAAGAATTAGAAAAAATACCTGTATATAATATTAATAATTAATATTTTTTGCAGTAAAACTTCTTTACGCACGCTTGACTTGGGGAGTAAGCTGGTGAGTGCGTGACTAGAGCGTTACGAAAAGTGGTATCGGGAGAGGCGAACGGAAGTTGAGGTTCGTTTACGAGTTTGCTAGCGTTACGTGAACGGTGATTTCTTGATTGTTTCGTAATTTAAAAAAGTAACGATTTTGGTTCAACCCTTGTAAAATTGTTATTTCTAATTCAAATATTTTTTTTCTTAAAAACCATTTAAAAATAACTAAATTTTAAATATAAATCTTTTTTCTACTGGCTGGGTGGCGTGGTTGATTTGTCGATGGACTTCTGCACCTATGGTTGTGGGTTCGACACCAGCACAAGTCGGTGGATTTTCATGATGCAGGAAATCGGCAGTGTCCATGTCGTAAGATTATACAGCATGTAATAGATCCCTAGAATGTTTGTTTGGCTTTGGGTGCTCTAGGCAAAATTAAATCCTAGTACAGGCTCGCATCGTTAGAGCTTAGGAGAATCCCTCTAGAAAAGGAACTAGGCGTCAAATATACCTGCGGCAATTGGTATACGCCTATATGGCGTCGCACTAAATGAGATACCAGGTATCGGAGAATGTACTAGGTCTGCAATTTAAAAACTCCAATCGACAGCCCATTAGAAAGGAAAAACTTTTTTTCTACTGCGAAAAAAATGCATACACATACACATACTCATACACATAAACATATAGCGTGGAGCACGTACGATATTTTTCCGCAAATCTAATGTGTTAAGCCGGGGTGGGCATTAAATCGATCGCGATCGACCGGTGGACTGCAAATAAATTTTGGGGTGAACGCTTGAGGATTAGCCGTCAGTAATTGTATACCGAAATATTCAAGATTGGTTGACAGTATGCAGACTAAGTCTTCTATTGACTATAACAACGAAAACTAACTTTAAATATAGATGCTTTATTTTTTTAATGAATTTTGAATTGTTCGATAACAAATGCATAATTTGATATAATTTTTTTTGGCTATTATTCTATTGTTCATAGTTTGAAATTTTTGAACTAAACTTGTTTTTAAAATGTTACCGTAAAATGCGGCGTATAACGCGCACTTTTAAAGCAAAAAATACGATCAAGATTAAAGTGTGCGCTTTATACGCCGTGTATCAAAATGAGATGAGCATAGACAAAAATTAAACTTCTGCACAGTGGCGCACACAAGGGGGTCCTGGGGGTCTAGACCCCCCTTCCAAAGCCCTTGATAGTTTTTCCGACTGATTATAATTCTAAAAATACAGTACGTAAAATTTAATTAAGTATTTGTTATTAATGATTAATTTTATTAATTAATGCTAATTATTTTTTTAATAATTAGTTTTTTACTGTGTTTTGTTCCCGAAAATCAACAAAATCAAAAGGAGCATGATACAAGAATGGTGAACTTTCGACCCCGACTCCCCTTTAAAAATTCCTGTGTGCGCTACTGCTTCTGCATACATCTAAATGTTGTTTATTTTAAAGAAATGACATTCGTTATGTACTTTGTGACAAACATATACGGAACTTTATCACTAACCTTCTGAGTCGTCTTTTTTAGGGAAATTTAATTCCCCTACCTATTTCCAATCATCTCCAAAAAGAGGACAGGATTCCTTGTTATGCAGATTAGATAGAGTATTTAGGTCAAACGGAATAGTAAAGTAAAAAGCAGTAGGAGAGAGAGATTGAAGCAGAAAGGTATAATAGAGAAGTTAGAGATTTATAATTGAAGATTTCTAGGTGGATAAATCTCAGGAAGAGCTGAGCTGAGCTGCAGTGTGGTAAATATTGATTTATAATTAAAGTTTCATTAAAGCTTTATATTAGGAGTGAGATTAAAGTTAAATGTTCAATAGGAATATCATCGAATATAATTCTGGGATCTCTTATCACGGTAATCTCTGCGAGATCGATATTCTAATTGTTAATTAATTGGATCATTAAATATTTAAGTTAATATAAAGGTTCTTCTTTGACTCTAAATCATTCTCGTTCTCAAAGTGAGATCCAAGGGGATCTTCACAACTTAAGATATCCGACTACTCTAAAATCATGATTTTTTTCAAAAATTGTTAAATTTTTTTAATGACTTTATTTTATAGGACATCTTACTAGCTTAATAACAATACCAAGTTTTTTATTTTCCCTCCACTAGAACAAAAACTATATGCGTTTTAGTAAAAGCAGATGCCTTAACTTTACACAAGGTGTCAAACTTTAAAATGCGTTTTACCCGAAATGTGTTTTTTTTCTCGAAAAACTCAAACGGAGACAGCGATTGCTCAAAATGTTTTAAAAATAGTTGGCTGAAATTTTTTTCTTATGTTCTGCATAAAATTAGAAGTGTTTTGATCTTCAGATTTATCAATCACTGTTTTATTTCAAAATTTGCAGTTCTTTATGTGAATATATTCCATGTTTTTTTTAAGGAATTTCGTATAATGAATAAGATAAAGTGCTCTAGTTTTGGTAAAAATTAAAATATCTCTTATCCTGAAGGTCACTTGAAACAGGAATAACAAAGTAACACATCAAAATTGAAAAATTGAGAATTTGTCCATAAAATCTTTGAACACAGTGGGCCCCGTTTATGTAATTTTTTGTACACTTTTAATAGTTTTTTCCCATTTTAATAACAATAATTTTTTTCTCTTATCAATTTTAGAATTTTTTTCTTAAAATATACTAAATAAATATAAAAATCACAAAAAACTCCCCATATCCCCATTTTTTCGAAACAAAGTTGTTGCAAGTAATCGGATACCTTAAGAGGCTGTAGTTCTAGAAGAGAGAGAGAGAGTATACTCTATTTTTTTCTCTAAATCTTGGGATAATACCTAAAATAAATTACTTCAAAATATAAGAGATTTCGCATTTACATTTCAGATTTCTTCTTAAAAAAAAGGGGGAGGGTGTAATATAGAGAATATACCTAAAATTCAATAATTGTAGCTTGAAAGTATAGGTATACGCCGGATTTTAAGGTAATTTTTTTAATTTTAGGTTTGTAGATAAGTACGCATATTTCCTATTTATTATTTAGTTATAATAAATATTGTAGAGAATTTCCTTACCTCTTCACACCTGCGACACTGGGGCAGTGGCGTATCCAAGACTTTTTCAAGGGGAAGGAGGCGAGTATCACAAGTTTACCAATCTCGTATCATACCCAAATCCGCAGCAAAGCATATATATATATATATATATATATATATATATATATATACAGTGGTGTAACGTACACCCCCGCATCGCGGAGGGCCCCAAACCTGACTTTGCAGGGGGGCCCAAATGTTCTCCGTTACGCCACTGTATATATATATATACACTGGTGTGCAAAAATTAAGGACGAGACAGTTTTTTCAATATAACTTTGTACAAAAGCTTTTCAAATCAACACATTCATACCGTAAGATCCCCAATACGTAAGGACATGTGTAATGTAAGCAACACTTACTAAAAGAGAAATCAGAGGGATAAAAAGAAGCTGCATTGAAAAAGTAGCATGGAGCGCAATGCGACTGAAGGCCGAAACATCCCTGTGATGGGTGTCCAGCAAGAAACATCCGGTCTTTAGTAGGGGATATGATCTCCCCTGACTGCTAGGCAGGTTTCACAGCGTCTGCCCATGCTGAGAATGAGGGTGTCAATGAGTTGTTGAGGCATTGCTGCCCATTCGTTTTGCAGCGCCAATCGAAGCTCCCGAATCCTTACTGGTGGTAAGGTACGAGCTGCCAAGCGTCTGCCTAGAAATTCGTATACATGCTCGATGGGATTGAGATCCGGAGATCGTGCCGCCCATTCCATACGTTCAATATCCTCACTCTCTAAGAGCTGTTCGGAAGCTACTGTGCGATGACATGGTGCATTGTCGTCCATGAAAAGGAACTGCAGACACATAGCGCTTCTAAAAAGACGCACATATGGAAGAAGAATCTCGTTACAATAACGGGTCCCGTTGACTGAACCTGCGTCGAAGATGTAAAGGTCTGTAAGACTACCAAGCATGATGCCTCCCCAAACGAGAACACCGCGACCTCCATACCTGTCCCTTTCAATGATGTTCGAGGGATGATTGCGGCTTCCCCGCTCTCTCCAGATGAGTATGCCATGAGAATCGCTACTCAAACTGAATCTTCTCTCATCTGTAAAGAGTACTCGTCCCCATTTATTGTCTCTCCAATTCCGGTGTTCCCGGCACCACAAAGAACGGCTTCTCCGATGGGCAGGCGTTGAAGGTACACACCGTACAGGACGTCGTGCAAACAGACGACCACCGTGCAGTCTTCATGCCACGGTAAAACGCGATATCGGTCGTCCAGTCGCCTGTGTCGTGTGTCTAGCGATTTCTCCCGCTGTCTGCCGCCTGTTTCTTCTGGTCTGAAAGACAATGTACCTGTCATCTGCGGGTGTGGTTCCTCGTGGACGACGACTACTGAACCCCCGCATAGCTGTTCCTGTAGTTTGAAATTGTCTCCAAAGTCGTGAAACGATGCTGTGAGCAAGTCCCAACTCTGCAGCCACACTTGTCACACTGCGGCCTTCCTCCAACTTCTCTCCCAATGGGGCTGCGGTAGCCCAGTGGTTAAGGTATCCAACCATGGCAGGCATGTCATGAGTTCGATCCCAGTACCACTAAAGACCCGCCGTGTAGGGCAGCGATGCACGTTAAATCTGTCGAGAGCTGAAACGTCCTCCCGTTGGTGTGGTGTGGTAGTAAGGAGAGGGGGGTGCCAGCTCAGGTGTCGTCCACGTCACTTGACCATGGTTCAAAATTACGTGGTCCGTCGCCAAAATCCCTCGTGTAGCTGAACAGTGCGACGTTAATATTAACTAACTAACTAACTAACCAACTTTCCAATGATTCGACCTCCGGTAAAAGCATCCAGATTTCGTCTAACAGATTGATTATTCGCTATTTCTCGCTGAGGCAGCAACTCGGTGTGATTTTAACTGCTATACGGCGTGTAATCTGTTTGCCAGAAATACTGATCTTACACCGACAACATGCTTTATACTACTCAGACACTCCCCCATTACGTCAACCTGCATATCTGCGCATGTGCTACCGTACATCACCTTACTTAATCTCCTGATTGGTCTTTCTGTCCGCTCTGCCTCTTCGTTCAGCTGATATGCTAATTTTTCGACTTCGTCCTTAATTTGTGCACACCAGTATATATATATATATATATATATATATATTTACTTTGAAGATTATCGGGGGGACAGTAAAAAATAAATTACTGAATAAATATACAGCATTAATTAATAAAAAAATATTAGTATCAAATATTTCATTAAGTTTTACGTATTATATACATTGGATTATAATGAATTGGGAAAAAAATCAAGGGTTTTGGTGGAGGGTGTTTCTTCGTGGTCCCTCCCCCCTTGTGTTCGACACTGACACTGTGTGGACTGCAACACCTTCAAAAATTAGAAGTAGCTTGTACCCTGGAAAAGCCTGCCCACTCCTGCATTAGAACCCCGAAAACTCGATTTAATGTGGTTCGAAGCGTGGCTGAGTTTATGAAAATGTCGAGTTATCGAAAATGAGATTAAACCAGTGCTTCTCAAACTTTCAATGTTTGCGAACCAATATTCAATCATCATCGCGGCCCCCTCCATGCAATAACGATGTATTAAATTCTATAATACTATACTTAGACGCTAAACTGATAATACGTCTTTAACCTCTTTAGTTCCCCGACGTGTATAAACGTCTCGCGCAACCAGTGTGTCAATCTTCCAAAGACGTATATATACGTCTTTCCGAAGTACGAGTTTTCTGTGAACTGCTATCCATAAAATTATTCCGAAGGCTTTGGAAAGCAATAAAATGACCCTCCCCCCGCCTCAATGCACCACATACGCTTTCTTACGCGCGAAACGGTGTGGCATTGGGGAAACGAATCGCGCAATTTTTAATCGGCATTTAAGGGATTAATTATAAACCGTACAAATTATCAAGATAAGTGTTAATGTTGGCATATAATTTTATACATGACAAATCCATGGAGTCACTGGTAATTATTAAAATTGTCCTTAACTTTGTATTGTTAAATTAATTATAAAGTAGATAGTGCATAATTGACACATTCATAAGTGTGTTATAGTGCAAATGAGTATTTTTTTTATTGTGTCAGGATGTATTTGTTTGTTTACTTTCAGTAAGTTTTTTTTAAATCTTCTGTTTTCGATTTTTCAGTATGCTCGCGCTCCACTCGTAGGGTTATCATGCCTCACCCCTAGGGGGTGCACATACAGTTTGAGAAACGTTGGATTAAACTGCAAATTATTTATTTATCGTTCATGCTTCATATTATTTTATGATCCTAGAATGTTTTGATTTAAAGCTCGAATTATCGCCGTTCGCGTTAGAATTTAGTGTGAGCGACAAACAAAGCAACTTAAGCATTATCTCTATATTTAAATAACTCTCGCAAGATAATAAACTCCTTTGGCAAGTCTGTCCCCACTATTGATTCTTCCTGTTTCAGATTTTGAACGGTCTTCACCAAGAATCGTGCTCATAATGGAACCGGTGTTGTTGATTTACTCAATTTGGAACAACGCCAACGGCAAAAATTGGATACAAGCACTATCTGGAAAATGGTGTATTGCCTTTTTTTGCTGTGTATAATGTATGTGAAATTAATGAAGAATTTTATTGATGGATTTCTCGGGATATTTACGGTCGGTTCTTGCGGGTACTGATTTATTGGTGTTGGTAAGTTTCCTAATAGCGTCAGAACCATTTTGTGGTGATTTACGAAAAAAACTATTAAAAAAAAGCTAATATTGATATATATGGATTTGTGCTTTCCATTAGGTTGTAGTGTTGTCTGATATTTTTCACAAATTATGAAGTAATTATTTATTAATTTTGAAGACATGGGAGGTTATTTTTCAAAAATATGTTTAATTGGGATTGGCGATTACTACGATAGTTTTTAAAAGTTTTAAAAGTTATTTAATTTTAATAGAATGTTTGGAAAGTAAAATCATATCCTACTTTTCATGGATACATCTTGAAAATGTAAAAGAACATGTTAATAATTTTATATTAAAAGAGGAAGATCCACTATCATGATGTATTCCGCAATCAGTTTCTTTGAAACAATCTAAATTATACAGTACAGAAGCAATTTAGATGCTATGAGTATTTAACTATTGATTATATTGTTATATTTAGCTATATTTACTATAGGGGAACTCTTATTTTTGTACATTGTGTTCTTTTTACTGTTAACCAGTATTGGTTTAATAATTATTTCTTTGTTACCACTAATATTTTGATTAATCAGTACTTTTATGATTGTTAGTTTATGATTTATGTACTGATACTAAAGTCTATTTTTAATTTATCAATCACTTATTTATTCCCATTTTGTTTATTTCAACCACTTCTTTTTATCATTATTTTGTTTATGTCAATTGCTTACTATTATTAACTATTAACAGCTATAGTTAATAGTTACTGAAAACTATCTCTAAATCTTTAATTCAACTGTGTGCTGGTAAAATGAATCCAATAAAATTCTATCTTAACCTCCTTACTTTTTGGCGGAAAAAATTTCACTAAATCGTTGAATACACTAACCGTTGTCGAAACTGACAAAATTCAGTCCGGGTAGGGTTTCATTATGTTCATCGTTTCGCAGGGTAATCAACTATAAGCTCTAAAATATTGCCACACTTTGGCGACATTTTTGCCATAAAATCAGTGTGTGTTATGGGGGTGGGAACTTGGATCTATGTATAAATCCCTGTTTTTAATTTTTTATTCGCTTAACAATCCTTCTTTGAGCAGGCATCTTCATATCGTCGGTCTAATTATCAGACTGCGTAACTCCATCTGGGATGCTAATTTGATACATTTGGGCTAGGCGCCAAGTTGTTGTTTATGTTCGCCAAGATAGGCGATAATATTACAATATGGTTCACTTTCATATTTTTACCGTGCGATAATGTGGTTACCATGGTAATAATGTATATTAGTGTTAGTTTTTTTTTTCGTGGAAACTCTCTCAGCAAAAGTAACACATTGTTACAAATTTTGTGTAATGAACGCTTAAAATAGTGTAAATAGTTTACATCTGGAAGTGTAATACATTAATATTACTTTCTGTTGCATTTACTTTTTGTTAAAATCCTACCACCACCTCTTCCTTCGAAATCTAGTTTTATTATGCAATAAAAAAAGTAGTGATTACACTGATCGAGGAATAAATTAAAAGCGGAGCGCGCACTGAGGCATGGCGTAGACAAAACAAAAAGATTAAGGAATCGCGCCAAAAAGCGCAAGGCGCGTTGCACTCCTGTATCAAGTCAGTTACACTGGTGGAGTTACGCAGTCTGATAACTAGGCTGACGATATATTAAAAATGGGTACTTTTCAGTTTCGCCAATGCATATGTCGTAAAGCAGGTTTTATTAGCAACACCATACAGAATACACATAAAAATATGTTGATAAATGTTATTTCTCATTCGTTCTTCATCCATTTTTAATGTATCATGAAAAATTAGTTATTGGCAAGAAAAGACATCAACTTGTTTCGAAAAGTGGTGGTAAAAGGTTACCAGCGGGAATATTCCGTTTGGCGTCAGTTGTTTCATTTTTGGTGACTTTATCACCTGCGTCAGCGAGACGAAAAAGTGCCAAAAAAATGTATACGAAGTTAAACATGAGTATATTTTGAAAGCATGGGACTATAAGTAAGAAAAAATAATATTCTTATATTAAACTATGGTCATATTGGCTGTAAAATAAAGATAAATAGTTCAAATTTTACAAATTCTAATTGCTAATTAATTATTCCCGTGACAAGCCTTGAAACTTGGAGTCTTTTGCAGATGATGAAGGTAGCACATCTCATAATAATCCCTTCTTTTAACTTCAACAACTTTTGGGTAAAGAATTTCAGATCTTATTCAATTTAACAGTGCCCCTAACTGTTCGACAAGGCAGTCTTAAAGAAAAACGGGACTCAAAATTGGATACGATTGAAATGTAACTGTTAGTATGGTCAAACTCGCGGTCGTTTTCATAATTTTGATTTTTAAATAAAATACATAATTCAGTTGTGACAGATTATATCTCAAAAAACCTGACGGTATCTTAAGTAAATTCAGATAGAGTGGAAGTTTTAATATATATAGTCGCAACTCTATATAACGAACCTTTATATTGCGAATTTTTCGATATAGCGAACTTTTTCCTGGAACCTTGGACATGTCATGATTTTCTTCGTAAAATAACATCTCTATAGCGAAGTGCATTTTCTACCTCACGAACTTTTTCTTTTGTGATTCAATTTTTGTTCTCCTTTTTTTAAAGTACTTCTGAAAAGATTTTAAGTTATTCTCTCTTTAACACATTTTATGGTGGTCATACATCTTGAACTGGTTTTGTTAGATCCTAACTCGCCGAGAGCAATAGAGTTCTGGACGTTTCATTCAAGAAGTGCAACCTTAAACCCCCGTTTCACAGTTCACTAGAAGCATCTTCGATACCCTCTTTCCCCCTCAGGGGAGTTGTCCCTTGTCCCCGTGTTCTAATTATAAAATAACGAATGTTTAATATTACTTGTATGCTTTAAATTATAAAACGCCCTTAAAATTCATGAATTCTTTCTTTCTTTCTTTTTTGATGAGTAAGATATATAAAATAAACATATATATATATATATATATATATATATATATATTAATTTTAAAAAAAATGTGTGAATAATTACTTTGTTTAATATATAATGCTTATGAACTCTTAAAATATTTCTTTTATGTGGTTAATAAAGAAAATTGAAAGATGAACCTTTTATGTAACGAAGATTACATATAACGAACTTTTTTCCGGGATTTAGCGACTTCGTTATATAGAGGTCCGACTGTATTTTTTTTCTTCTTAACCAAAATAACGAGGATATTTATACCTGAGGAGAGATTTAGTTTTAACGCGCATTCTAACAAAATATAAACATTACTTATATTTCTAAATGATACAACATCTCCTTCCCAGAAACGTGAGTTTAGTTCCTGTGAAAGAAAATCGTGTTGGAGTCGCTGATATATTCTCATGATCAGATGATAATTTTATCCATTTTCATGCATCATCCAAATGATCTAACTCATACTCCTCTGAATTTATAATAGAAAAGGATTCATTATCGCTATCATCATCTTTATCATCAAAAGTATCTGGCTAATCAGTTTCCGAATCACTTGACATCTCATTCGCCTTTAACTTTCGAAAGTCTGACACTAAAGCCATTTCACAGCTAAAAATGAAGTACTAATACTCGTAAAATACTGCATTCGAATCATTCTGTCTAGTTCTGCCATCGATTTGTAAAAGAAGCAACTACTTTAGAACGCGATATATGTGTTTGTAACATTAGAAAGAGTGCAAAATCCAAATGGACGCGGGCAGCGTAACGTTGAGAGATAGATTGAGATGAATGAACTGTGATGTTTGAGAATTTAATGATTCCGTGAGATTTATGACTTCAAATATTAGATTTATTTACGTCACATTTATTAATTATAACATATACATTTACATTGAAGTTATTCAAAATGTTGGTTAGTTCATTAGGGTCCACAAAATATGATATTTATGAGAGAGGTGATCACAATCGTTCTGTGTGATGTTTTCGAAGGGACTTTCTCTGCTTCTCCAAGCTCTTGGGATGGAGGGATAGTTACTCCTTTATCCTCGAATTACATCCGGCTCGTAGGTGGAGTAGGGTTTTCTCATTGCATCAAAGGTAGCCGGGGCGATAACAGAAGATCGAACCTCGTAATATTTAGTGGTGCACGTGGGCACAGGAACGCGATTATCTTATCCACAAATAGGAACCAACTTTTCAGCTGTGTGACTCTAAAACGTCACAGCGCCCAGCCCGTTTGGGTTAATGGTTAAGGGAAAACACACTTGAAATTCCGCAATTTCATTTACATCAAATTCTTATATGAAAGAAGCTATTATAAATTATACTTTATGTTTTTGATATTGTTAATATGCAAATAGAATAGAAGTTTAAATCTTGAAAATGCAACTGAGAAAATTAGCAAAGTAAATTACGTATTCATATCTCAGAAATTTTAGTTGGATATTATAATTTCCATAAAAAAAAGGAAACTCAGAATTTTTTCGTTTAATAATAATAAGACTCGAGTAATAAAAACTAACATTATCTTACGTTAACTGTACAAAACACTTTGCATAACTAATGCCTTTGTTACAACTAGAATATACTACATTATTCGTAGATGTATATAAAACATGAAGGACTTAAAACTTAGAGTTTTATTTATATCTGTATTCGCTTACTCCGTTTTCCATTATTTAAATTTAAAAAATTCAATCAGCTTACCTCCTTTCACGTTCTTTCTACAAAAGCTGGCATAAATAATAAATGAGAGTTTTCGTCTGTAAACTGATTAAAAGAGTTATTTCTTGTGAAAGTGACTATAGAATAAGTAATCATCTTCCTGAATTCTTGCACGAAACTATTCGCTAAAAACAACTTGTTTGTAAAACAAATTATTTTAATAATCCCAATTTATGCACATTATTCAATGTACATAATTAAGCATCTTGCGTTTTAATGCATTTTTGATAGTCACATAAGAAATTCACGATGCAGGGAAATATTCACACATTTTGTATTAATAATAAAATGTGAAAAGTACTTCTATAACGTATATTTTTTTTTATCTTTAGAAATAAACCTAATTTAGTCAGAATCTTGCGTAAAATCTTAAATGCTTTTGTTTGGTTCTACATTATTTTGAAGTGTTAAAAATACCAATTGAGATATATTATGTTATTCTAACCAAATTATTAAAAGTTATTAACTTGTTCAACCTCTCTATACATCAGCATTTCTCAAACTGGGGGCGGCGTGATAACTCTACAAGGGGCGCACGAGCATATTGAAAAGTCGAAAACAAAAGGTCATTTCAAAAATTATTAAATTACTGAAAGTGAATAAACAAAATACTTTCTGATATAATAAAATATAGAATACACATTTACACTGATGTGAGACACTTATAAATGTATCAGTACTGTATAATATATATTTTATTATATTAATTTAACAATATTAAGTTAAGGACAAATTTGATAATTATGAGTGACCCCATGGACTTGTAATTAACACTTATCTTGATAATTTATACGGTTTATAATTAATTCCTTAACTGCCGATTAAAAGTTACGCGATTTGCTCCCCAGTGCCATTGTTTAATACGTAGACGAGCGTATTGTATTGTTTTTTGAGGGGGAGGGGAGGAGGAAATAAGCAAAGCATCTGAAAAAAGTAAATCCTTCGCAAATACTCTCAAGGACCTTTTCTTGCATTCCAAAGCGTTCGGAATAATTTTATGGATAGCATTGCACAGAAAAGATCGTACTTGAGAAAGACGCATATATACGTCCAGAAAATTAATGCTTTGGCTGAGCAAGGCGTTTATGTACGTTGGTGGCACATAAGAAGTTAAAGTCGTATTGTTGCTTTAGTGTCAAAGTATAGTATTATTGATTTCTATACATTGTTAATGTATGAAGGGGGGAGGAGATGAAAATGATGATTGAATAGGGGGTCGCGTATATTGAAAGTTAGAGAAGCACTGCTATACATAGTAGTTATTTTCAAAAAATGTGTTTTTTCCCTGGCATCTAAAATATGACGGTATATAAGCAACGAGTCACACTTCATTTTAATCTCAAAAACCCATCGCAAATGGGTTGGAGGATTCCTCTAAAGAGCTCTAACGTTTCCGTCTAAGAAGCCATATCCACCTTTAGTTCTTGCCAAAAGACTGTTTAAATAACTTTTTTTTATTGTTATAATATACTTAAAACAATTTTTTATATGAAAACTGTAATTCATGTGACTTTAAACATCGAAATCTCATTAATTAATACGCTTTCAACATTAAAAAAAATAAATAAATAGAACAATTTGACACCAAGGCTTTGATCCGAAAATAAATTTTTAAAAGTATTTCCGAATTTGGAAATTGAATTTATTTTTCTGAAACGGTCAATTATATACTTTGCGTAAATTATATAAATAGAGTGAAAGAAGTTATTATATTAAAAATCATTTTTTCATAAAAATGAGCATTGTTACTTTCAATCAAAACGAAATACAAGAAAACACGTTTAATATTTAAATTATCATTTTGTGAAAATACCAAATTATCAAATGAACTTTTTATGCGGTAGAGTCCCAAAAACTTGTCCTAACGTGGACAAAAGATGACCAAGTTTGGGAAAACGCTGGGTTATTGAGAATGGGATTAAAAAAGAAAAAGTAGGAGTGTTTCCTCACAAAATATTGTACTGCTCTTGAATACATTGTTTGCTGAAAATGCAACACAAAAAGTAAACTGCCAAAAGCCTTAACCAAAGGAAAAGGTACGTAGTTTATGAAGGCATGGAGCAGAGGTGGGTAGACTTTTCCAGGGTACGGGCTACTTCTAAGTTTTACAAGGTATTGCGATCCACTCACTGGCGTAAGTGTA
Organism: Trichonephila clavipes; assembly: GCA_019973935.1. Taxonomy (NCBI): domain Eukaryota; kingdom Metazoa; phylum Arthropoda; class Arachnida; order Araneae; family Nephilidae; genus Trichonephila; species Trichonephila clavipes. The sequence continues at coordinate 594,583 of BMAU01003820.1, forward strand.
ATGTGCTTAAAGAAGGTATATAATACAGTCGGTCCTCTATTTAGTGAATGTTTTACTCGAACCCAAAACATTTTATGATTTTCTTCGTAAAATAACCACCAAATGGAGAAGTGTATTTTCTAATTAACGAAACTTTCTCTTATGATTGGATTTTTTAAAAATATTTCTGGACCTTCGTATGATGAAATGATTACTATGATTTAGTGAAGGCGGTCGAAATCCAGTCACTGAGTGGTATCGTATCACGTTTTCACGCCACAAGCCTAGGGATCAAATCCCGTCCTGGGCAAGATTGACTCAGCCTTTCATCCCTTAATTAGGTCGATAAATGAGCGCCAGGCTTGCTTGGGAACCAAACAATGGGAGTTCGCCTCAGGCTAACTACCCGATCGGAACATCTGCTCATGCATCTTAGTGCGCAAGGTCACGAAAACTGAGATGGGCACAGAAGGCATTGTCCGTCATGGGCTGTTGTGCCACTGAGTTGAGTTAACGTAATCAACCCAAAATGATTGGCTTTCCACCGATCGATCGCAATCGACTTAATGGTTAGCCCGGGAATAGAGCATTTACTCCATGAAAAGAAAAAAGAAAGCGTTGTATCAGTGTGAACACGCGTTAGAAGTTAACTTCTTTGGCTTACATGTAGTGAATTGTATAATAAAGTTTTATTTTGAAGTAATCTTATATGTAATTAACAAATTTATTTTTATCATTATTATTTCAAACTGTATTTTAAAAAATGCATGGAAAAGGTATAAGTATAGACAAAATTTTCATTTTCAATACATAATACTAAAAAAAAAATTTATTGTATGTATTTTGAGAAAAGTACCATCATTATTAGTCTATTTCCATTATGCTTATGGATGCTTCAGTACATACATACATTTGTTATAAAAGGTTTGTGGTAACTAAAGTAAGAAATGTAGGTTTTGCACTCAATATCGCTTAAGTATCTCGAAAAGACTGCATCAATCATAGTAGTTCAGTGCTTCTCAAACTTTCAATACGGGCACCACCCTTTACAATCACAATTTTTATCGCGCCCCCCCTAATACATTAATAATGTACTGAATGTAATAATAATGCACTTTGACGCTAAAGCAACAATCTTTATTAAAAACCCTACAAATTCATGACATAAGTATTAAATTTTGTATGTGATACTTTTCAGCAAAAAAAAAAAAAGTAATAGGATAATTATTATGTTATTTTTCCTTTCTCTAATTTTTAAATTGGAACATATTGCAAAATGTGGTGGTTGCTTAGAAGACAAAATATATATATCTCAGTTAAGTATAGAAAAAGAACTCAGAGGGTCAATTTCTAATCATAAGCATTCCTTTGAAAAACTTTCCTCTGTAAGACAAGCCCATGGAAGTCGCTAATACTTATTAAACTTGTTCTTAATTTAGTATTAATTAATTAGTTATAAAATACTCTGTGCAGCACTGATACATTAAATGTATACCGGCTGAAGTACGCGCTCTTTGCACGAGTTCATTTATAAGAAAATAAAACATTATTGATATAATCGCTGAATTGTAAGGAGAGTAAGCCAAGTGCGCGACAATGTTTACAAAAATGTAAAATGATTTTTTTAAAATGATTGCTCAAATTATAATACGTTTTAAGCGAACTGTAATTTTAAGTCTCACAGAATTAGCATTTAGAATTAAAGTTGAATAATGAACAATAATATAAAATTCCGATGAAGAATAATTGTATTATTTTTAAAATTTAAAGCGAAAAGACTTCAACATGTTTTAACCCTGGAGCAGGCGCGCACTCGATACTAATGGTCGAGCGGGGTTATATAGTCAACCCAATCCTTTTTTTATAATTATTTTTATAGTACACAATAAAAATTGTAATTCTCCAGTGATATATTTAATTAAGAGAATATATACTCACTTACTTTGAAGGACACAGAAAATATTTCGGAAAAAAAAGTTATCACACCGGGAACTCAGTCAAAAGTACCTTAGGATTGTAAAAAAACATTTGTCACTCCCAAAAAAGAGGGAGATATGTGACAAATATATTTTAGTTCACGTTAAGACTGTCAAACAGGAGGATAGTGTCAGGGTCATTAGAAACAACTAAACAGTTTTGCTGAATTAAAAAAGCGCAGTAGAAATAGTTTATTTACAACTTCCCTAAATGAAAAAACAGATACTACGGGGACGTAATAACCGTACAAGTTCGAAGGTCAAACCGCAGCAAATACATTCTGCTGCCTACAGCTGATTGCAATAATATATAACAGTGATGAATTTTCTATCTTCCTAAACTTTTTTTTGATTATTGGTCTGGGTTTTGTTTTTTCTCTGAGAGAGTAGCATTTTCGGTTTGAAAAGAAACGTAATAAAAAAATCTCTCATCATGGGATTATAGCAAATCAAATCAAATATTTTATATTTGGCTGTAGTATCAAAGATAGGTAAAAAAATGAGGTTGTGAAGTAGAAACTTTTATTTTTGATGACGCAATATCACAGATGATATATATAAATTATATTAGTTTAAATGTGTATTTTTTATTATGTCAGAAAGTATTTTGTTTTATTTCATTCCAGTAAATCAATTTTATATAAATCATTTATTTTCGATATGCTCGCGCCCCACAGTTTGAGAAACACTGGGTTATAGGATCAAAGATGCTAATCAGCGTTTGAAGTGGAATCTTTTATTTTTGATGATCACCAGATAAAAATAAATTATATCAGTGTAAATGTGTATTTTTTATTATGTCAGAAAACATTTTGTCTTACTTCATTTTAACAATTATTTTTTTAAACCTTTTACTTTCAATATGCTCGCGCCCCCCTCGCAGGGTTACCGCGCCCCCCTCACAGGGTTACCGCGCCCCCCAGTGGGCGCGCCCCACAGTTTGAGAAACACTGTAGTATTTGATTTTGTAATTGATTTTATTCTGTTGTTTTGTAGAGATAAGTTGAAATTGTCTTTTAAAAATTCAATCAATTGTAGAGATTTGTCTAAAGCAAAATTGACATTAAAATCTCCATTTAAAATCATAGGTATTTTATCATAATTTTTATTAAGCAAAGCAGTACCTCTTGATGTATATGGTAGTAATGATCGATGAAGAAACTCGATAATGTCATCCAACTTTTTGTTCGGAGTAATATATACTGCTACAATTATAATTTTTTGTCCATTATCTATTACGCATTCAGCCAAACACAAATCCCCCACTGAAGATTGTATGGTACCATAAATATCAGATTGACTGACAGAACATTCCATGGATGGAGTTATAATGTTAACAGCATCGCTAGAGAATTTTGATATATCGCAACTCCTCCTGCTCTCGTATTTGGTCGTTTATTCTTCACAATGCAGTTGAAATTTGCAATAGATATATCACTTTTTCATTGACCAGCCAAGTTTATGATAAAACTAAAATATTTGAATTTCTTATTACTGAATCTTGTAAGTCTACAGTGTGAGCTGTAAGACTTTGGCAATTAAAAGTAAAAATCGATAAACCTTGTCTGTTCGTTATGAAATTAATTAAGTCTTCATTGATAGTTTGTAGTTTGTTCAATGAAAGTCGTCTAAACTTCTCTTTGAAATGAATTGTTGATGACGATCGTCTTCGACAATGGTAAAATGTTTAATCATTTTTTGTCGTAATATATAATACTTTAATACTCGTTACAGTTGATAAAGCAACGTATAATAATGATTAAGAGTGACGTCGATAGTATTCGTAAACAATTTCTGAGTATGTGTTGCCTTGAGATTTATGAATTTTTGTAGCACATGCACACACCAACGGAACGTGCGTACGCTTATGAATACATTTGTAAAGAATTGCTTAAAGAAGTTAGATCAGGTAAAAATAGGAAATTTAAAAAAAATCAAAACACATGGAACGTTTTAAAAATTTTTTTAATTTTTTTTAAAAACTATACTCATTTTTTCTCACCAATTTTTTTATATGATTTTAGTTCTAAGTTACATAGATCCAGTAAAAATTTGGGGCATGTTTTTTAAAAAATTTTACTGACCACTGTAGTCTTAAAATACAAATTAATGAAGCACTATATAACACTTTCACAACAATCAAATTAATACACCAAAGCATATATATGATTTAAAAACTCACTTCTTAAACTGTTTTGAGAAATTCCATTCGATTGAAAATTTAGTAAACACAATCTTTTATTGCCAAAATATTGGAAGAGATGTTGTGTTGTATCACTAAATTTTAAAACAATACATTGTTTGTATTATTTCCTTACAAGAATTTTAAAACTGTATATACAACAAACTTACCTTAAACTAATTTTTGACAGAATTTGAACCATTTAAATGCCTTCTTCGGGTACATTAAAGACTCACTTCCGATTTTTTTAAATGCATAAAATGGATTATATTTTGACTTCTAGGTAACGTAAAAACAGAGCAAAGTATGTATCGCAAAGCTAAAAGAGGAAGGGCTTGTTAAAGCTTCTGTTGAATGAGGAGATGGGGGCGGGTGCTAGCTCAAGGCTAATAGACGAAAACACAAACTTTTAAAAGCCGTAATTTTTAATCTATTTTTTCAATCTTTGAACAGATTACGGATAATACTATTCAAAATATGGAAAAAAAAGTTTCGTTAGATTATTTTTATAAATAATGAAGTTTTTAAATATTTAATTAAAATTTTGAGTATTTTTTGAAAAATCGCAAAAAAAAAAAAAAAAAGATTCCGTTATTTTTTTTTATTTTTATAACTGATTCTAAAAGAGAAAAGCATTAACTTGTTTAGAATAAAATATCAATTCATTAACTCGAAAGGAAACTTAAAGGGAATGATTTAGAATCCCTTTTTATAAAAGCTATCAATTTTAACTCATTTTAAAAAAAATCGTAAAAAATAGAAAATATCATTATTTTGTTTTAAAAAAATACCATATCGTGGCGAAAAGAATGATCTTTCCAATTCTGTAATTAGTTTTTGTCTGAGATAAATAGTATGCATTAGAGGGCGTTTTTTAAAACGAGGGGAAAATTCGGAACTATATTCTTTTCTACCTTACATTCATCGCTAACCGTAACTACTAACGCGTAACTTCTCCCTACCGTGCCATAAGAAGTTAACTTCACAAAAATTAATGAATGCATAGGATACAATCATTTACCTATTCAGAGAGACACCTAAAAATACTTTATGAAGGCATAAAAAGCTGTCCGTTTTTTTTCTTCTGTTGTCTTTCGTATTGCACTCTGCGTTTTGTTGCTTCATCACGAAGACGGCGAAGTAACTGTAAGTCAATTATCGACGCACCTTTTTCTTCTAAATACTACAGGAAGGCTTCGAATGCTTTCTCCTTCAGTATGTGATAATTTAGGTGTTTGTACAGTATCCTCAATGTTAACGTCTTGATCATTTTTTGACATTTTTTTCATTAACTGTGACGGCAGCAATAATTTCTGGAACGGACATAATATCTTGCTCAGTATCAATCTGTAAAGGGTCTGAAAATGGACAGTTTTGGACCTCCAAGGGTATTGCCCGGTTAGCTGGACTACCGGGTTATCGAACATCGAGTCTTGGGGATTCTACTGTATCTATTTCATTGAACTTAACGAGATTTAAATAAAAATTGTTTAAATTTTTTAAATTAAAGTCCTTCTATTTTCAATGTAACAGAAGAATAAACCATTTACTGGTAAAATATCTAGTTATTTAAAACTATTTTACAGTAAAATTCGTTTAACGAGAAAACGCTAAAGGCGAAATATCTATTAACACGAAAGAATGCAATAGTCCCGACTACTACTATGTACAACTACTACATAAGAGAGGTGGGAGGCCCCTGACCTCCCCCAGGGAGTTCTCTCTCAAAATTGGGGTGAAACCGAGCTAAATCGTTCTGTCACCTGTAAGATGCTTAAAGCTGCGGCTAACGACAGGCGTCAATTAGCCCTTGCATGGTGAATTTCATGGGCCTTGATCTGTCTTTTGCCGATCAGGTGGCATTAGTAACAACAACAACACGACTACTACAATGTAGTTTCAGATGTGTTGGAATGCTGAAATCTTATTTTTTTGACAATTTGAGATTTTTACAATTTCAAATTGTATAGATTTAAACTTTCCTAAAAATACCTTACTTTAACCTCTAGGGTAAGTAGAAGACCTGAAAACCTATTTTTAAATAATCGTTGAAACTGGGCCCCACCCATTTGAATGGCGAAAAATGTAAAGTACTTTTTTGCTTAGCATTTGAACATCTGATATAAACCAAAACATGTATCTTTTATTGTAAATTGAGATTTTTATTGTTTTTTTTGTTTCCTAGCCTATTAGAAGCATCACTGTATACGTTATATCAGTGCTTCTCAAACTTTCAGTACTGGTACCCCCCTTTTCAATCACAATTTTTGTCGCTCTTCCTTGTACATTAATAATGTACTAAATGCAAAAATTATGCACTTTGACGCTAAAGCTACAATACGTGATCTTAATTATAAACCATACAAATTAATAACATAAGTATTTAATTTTGTATACTACTTTTAAGCAGAAAAAAAATTAAGTAATAGGATAATTATTATATTATTTTTTCTTTCTCTAATTTTTAAATTGAACATATTGCAAAATGCGGTGGCTTCTTAGATGACAAAATATAGATATCTGCGCTAAATATAGAAAAAGAATCCAGAGGTTCAATTTCTAATCATAAGCATTCCTTATAAAAACTTTGCTTTGCAAAACAAGCCCATGGAAGTCGTTAATACTTACTAAACTTGTTTTTAATTTAGTATTAATTAATTAGTTATAAAATACTCTGTGCAGCCCTGATACATTAAAAACACACCGACCGAAGTGCCCGCTCTTTGCACGAGTTCATTTATAAGAAAATAAAACATTATTGATGTAATAGCTGAATTGTAAGGAGAGTAAAACCAAGTGTGTGACAATGTTTACAAAATTGTAAAATGATTTTTTTTAAATGACTGCTAAAATTATCATTAGTTTTACACGAATTGTAATTTTAAGCCTCACAGAACTAGCATTTATAATTGATGTTAAATAATCAACAATAATATAAAATTCCGATGAAGAATAATTGTATTACTTTTAATATTTAAAGCGAAAAGACTTCAACATGTTTTAACCTGAGAGTAGGCGCGCAATCGATACGGTCGAGCGGGGTTTTCGAGTCACCCCAATCCTTTTTTTATACAATTTTTTTATTGTACACGATACAAATCAAGATTCCAGTGAATAATTTAATTAAGAGAAAGTTTACTTACCTACTTTCAAGGTCTTTTCAATTTTTCTTTGGTAACAAATAACAGTTTTGCCAGAATTAACGATTTAGTGATCTGTGTGTCCCGCGCGACCACTTACGGGTAAAAAGTGTATTTATTATGATAATATGTATGTTACTGCTAAAAACAATTGCGTAAAACGTTTTTTGTTATGCTTTATATGTTTGAGAATACTCATAAAAATAAGTCTTCACCAAGTAATCCTTCAAAGTGTGTGTTGCTCTCCGTGGTTTTCCAAATATTATAAAACTCTTTTGCATGTAAAAAAGCGCTACAGAGAGGAGTCATAACTAACTGTACCAATAACTTAGAAGGTCGATTAGATTACAGCTATAAGGTGCAGTATTTCAAAAATAATGACAGTGAGGAGTTTTTTTATGTTCCTAAATTTTTTCGATTCTGGGTCAAGGATCTGTTTTTTTCTTTTTAACTTTGTTAGGTTTAAAAAGAAATCGTAATAATAAATCTCTCATCATGGGATTACAGCAAATGAAATAAAAGTTTTTTTTTAATTTGGTTATAGGTTCAAAGATCGCTAATAAGGTATTGAAGAAGTTTTTATTTTGGATGACTTAATATCGCGCGCGCCTATAAATTATTTCAGAGTAAATGTGCACATTTTTCATTACGTTTAAAAGTATTTTGTTTTAATTCATTCCAGTAAATTAATTATTTTTCAAATCTTTTATTTTCGAGATGCGCACGCCCCCATCGTAAGGTTATCGCGCCCCCGGGGATGCCCCACAGATTGAGAAACACTGCGTTAAAATCAATTTATCTCAACATGTAAATTTTGATGTTCGATGTACCTTTTCTCTGAAACGACTGTCCAAAGGTATGTAAATTATTTATGATATATTTATAATGATGGCTAATATATTTTGAAATGAGCTTTTTTGTAAAAAACTCAAAAATTATTATTTACTAATTTTTTTATTTAGAAAATGGACACATTTCACTATGTTTGTTAATATATTTTATAAATAGTGAAAAAAATTCAAAAAATTACATAGCTAAAAGATCATTTCAGTATAATGGGAATGGTGTACTTTAATTGTATGAAACACTCCAAGCATGTACATATGACAGATTTTGAGAAAAGGTACACATGGAAAACCGCCAATATAACATTGTCGGTTTAAAGGTTTCCTACTTCACTTCATGCTTTTTTCTTTTAACACGAAATGAAAACCGCTTAACACGAATGGACCAGGCACGATGAAATGCTAGTTAAAGTTTCTGTATGATTGGTCTGATTTGATTGATTGATGACTACTGTGTCATTAGAAGAATTCGTTAAAGTATATATATATATATAGATGAAGATTATGTGTATACAGAGACACAACCAAAATGGAAAAATTAAAATGGAATGGATTTAATGGAAATTTTTTTATGGAAAAAACATTTTGAAGTTTCTTTAAAAATCTCAAAAAATATCATTGATGCGTTTTCTGATGAAGAAAATGAAATGAATAATGCAGCTCCTATTCCTAAGTCACCCAAAATGAAGAACATCATGAAAAGTAAGCGCGGTTGCTTAGTCGCCCATTCTAATGGTGAAATGAATAAAAGCAATGGACGACGATGAACCATTTGTTGACAATTTGATACTAAAACAAACAATGCAAAGAAAAATATCAGGTCATTTTCCAAAAACTGTGTGTTATAAAAGTTTTTTTTTTTTCAAAAAACTTGAAAATTTCGTTGTAAATTTCATTAAGATCCTGTGAATGTTTCTGTTTAATTGATTTTTTTATTAAATACAGACGAACCTCTACATTGCAAATGTTTCCATATAGCGAATTTTTTCCTGGAACTAAGAACATTTCAAGATTTTCTTCGTAAAATAAACTCCCTATAGCGAAGTGCATTTTCTGTATAACGAACTTATTTCCTTTTAACTCAATTTTTTCTTCCCTATTTTTAAAGTATTTCTGGACATTTCAAGTTACTCTCTATTAACACATTTTCTGGTGGTCATAAATCTTCAACTAGTTTTATTAAGTGCCTAACTCGCCAAGAGCAAAATAATTCTGGGAGTTTCATCCAAGAAGTACAACCTTTAACAACCATTGCGCAGTTCACTAGAAACATCTTCGTTATCCTTTTTCGCCTTCAGTGGAGTTCTAATTATAAAATAATGTATATTTAAAATTACCTGTATGATTTAAACTATAGAAAATGTCTTTACAAATCATTAATTTTAATATAAAATTATTTCTCCTTAATTTTGAAAAATACAGTGTATTCCTCGAAATCCTTTTTTCTTGTTTCCCTTGCAGGTTTTTATTTTTTATAGGTAGTATTTACAAAATAAATAGATATTAATTTACAAAAAAGTGTGAATAATTACTTATTTTAGTAAACAGTCTGTATGAATTTAAAATTTGTTTTGCGTGGGTTTATAAGGTATATTGAAAGATTAACCTCTGCATAACGAATTTTCCATTTAACGAACTTTTTTTCGGGTTTTAGCAACTTCGTTATATATATAGAGGCCCGACTGTATATGTATATATAAATATCTATGTAAATAAAATGTACTCTAATAAACTTAATTTGTTTAATTATATGTTATTTCTTTGCTTTATTCTTTAACACTAAAAAATATTTCAGTCCTCTCAGTTTCCAGTTAAACTATTTTCACTGCATATATCTTTAAAAAAATCACGTATTTTTATCTGACTGGTGTTTTACAATATATAAGTGCTTACAAATCACTTTTCATTAAAAACCTTAGCACAAGAACGTATTTGTACATTTATATTATATAAATTGTGAGCCTTTTTTTTCCAATTTATTTCCATATTTTCAATACTTGACAGGTTGTTTTGCAATATTGTATATATGCTACAGAAAGACAAATTGAATGCTACTATAAAACAAAAAATGAGCAAAAAAAAAGGATTTATTTCCAGTATTTATTGATGTACTGTAGGAGAACATAGTGCCCCAGTCATGCATATCATATTTCTCCTGAAATTGCTTAAAGGATGGGGAATTGTTTTTTGGAGCCTGTACTCCAGGGAATTTAGATGTCTGATCTCTGAGTTTGTTTTTTTCCCTTTTTCTTCCTTTTTTTTTATAAAAAACATAGTAGGTATCTCTTTTTTTTGTTTCTTATTTTTGTTAGAAATGTCAAATATCCATTCGTTCTTGTTTGTTGCTTATTATTTCAGCATTTTGTATGCTAGAAGCAACTTTTGTACCAAGCCTATAAAAGTGTTTTCCTGTAGTCATTTATATGCTGCAAATCGAAAAAAAGATTTAGTTTCAAGTAAATTTTTATATGGATTTATTTATTGATGCACATATGAAAATTTATTGTCTTATTTATATCAGTATAAAAGAGTATAAAAAAGATCATTTTTATTATTCCATGTTATTTGTAAGTGGATAATGTTTTTGATTATGCATATCAATGAAAACCGATTCACTCACCCACTTATTACGATATGCCCTGAATATTAGACCTATAGACTTAAAATTTAGTAGGGGCTTGTTCCTTTTATCGAATAGAAATCAGCTACAAAAGGATTTTTATGAAAAGCAATCCTCAGTGGGGTTGCAAGGAGTGAAGGGGATAAACAATTTCGTTTTGAATTATTAGATCTGAAGACTTGAAATTTAGCAGGGTTGTTCCTTTCATGGAATATATTTAGCTACAAAAGGAATTTGGCAAATCTTCATTCCAGTGGTGGGTTGCGAGAAGTTAAGGGATGTTACAGAAGGAGATTCCTTTTTTTTTTAGATACTATAAACTAAAAATTTAGTAAGCATGTTTCTTTTGTTTAATAGAGATCAGATAAGAATGAATTTTACTAAAATCAACTTCTGTGGTGTGGGAATGCGGAAAGTTACTGGGACTTATAGATAAAAAAAGATCCCGTTTTCGAGGTATTAGCTCTACAGTAAGGAAATTTGGTATACATATTTCTTTTGTTGAGTTGAAATCTACTAAAAACATGTCTTACGGAAATCAAGCCTCGAAAGAGATTACGGGGTAGAAAAAAATTACTGGCTTGAAATTTGGCAAGCATGTTTATTTTGTTGAGTAGAGATTAATTGAAAATGAGCTTTGCTGAAATATACGGGAGGGAAGGGGGGGTAATTTTAGATCAATTTCAGAAATTTAAGTCCTGTCCTTTTTAAATCAAGAGAGGAGTGTTTTAAAAATGTTTTTCAAAACAATGGAATGCTTAAATCAAGGATTTATATAGCAATGATTTATATGCATACACATAAACATAACATATTCATACAACATTATGAATTAACTAGAGATGCAGCGGGGTAACGGATAATATAAAAATATAAATTAGAACTAAAAAAAATTGTGATCCAATGCTAAGTATGAAATAAGCAACGTAACTTTTAACGATGAATACAAAATTAAATATAATAATCTAGCTGTTATTCTTTTAGACGGTATATAATATACAGGTGAAGATAAATTGACAATAGTTTTCCTAAATTTCGTGGGGAAAAAATTACATAGAATTTACGATCCTCCATGGAATGATTTACAAATAATAAAACTCTCGGGTATTTATGTGTGCAAATCTTTTTTTAAAAAAATATTTATAACATAAATATAATGAGCTTAAGTAAAATCTATCGTCCCGCCTCTAGATAAGTTTATGTTTCGGCATTTGAATGAAATAAGATTATTTAAATGTCGGGGAAGTATATACATTTAAAATGAAATGATATTTCAATAATTTACAATAAGAAGCAATGTTAATATAGTATGCTTGTATGCTAACTGTTAGTCAAAGCACGTTTCCTTATGAATTCAGAACACACACACATGATTCAATAAAAAAAATTTTCATTTTCAATGTAAATAAATTCAAGCTATGAAATTCGATCCCCTTTAAACAGTGCATGGATATCGATTTTTAAAATGAAGAAATAAGATTTTAAAAACTGTAACTTGAGTTTCTTTTTTTTCAAGCAAACGTATATATATATATATAATCCTTTCAAAATTTATTCATACATTCCAATGCCCTTATCTAATATACACTTTCAGAATACATAATAAGGAAATTAGGTTACTTTTCCATTATATCCATACCACTTATTTCCGACGCCAAATTGGCTCATTTCTCTCCATGATATCAGGCTTTTATAAAATTAGAAGCCAAAGCAAAACTTTTTCGAGGAAAAATCGTCAAGACAAAGGAGACGCTGAGAGTTCTGGTCGATGCGGAAAAGTACTGTTGTAACAGGTCTATCCACGTTCTTTCCACTAATAGTCATCTTGGGGAACATTGTGTCTGTAAAAATTATTCTATTATAAACTTTACTCTGAAGAAGGTGTGATTATGTAAATTAAGACTTGTACATAAAGCTTAACTTTCGAGTTAGAGAAGAGAGGTTAGAATGTTAACGGATAACAGTGACTGGTTAACATGAAGTGAGGCGTGAGCACTCGTAGCTTATTTGTATAATATAAAAAGTCAATTAAGGATTGAATTGGATTAGGTCAATTGCATTTCTTAACTTGGGTTATTGAATTTGTGTTGTGTTTATAATTGTGAATGAATAAAAGTTGTTTTGAATATGGCTAATATTCCTTCTGAGCCTCCCACACTAATGGACGACGTGGGGTGTTCATTATACCTTAAAAACTTTTAAAAATTATAAAGATAATATTACCTTTATGTGCTTAATGGACATATTTCAAAATATATAAGTATTGTCAACAAGCGACTCACTCATTACGAGTATTATCGACAAGTACTCAAACTATTTAACTTACAGATCTTAAATCTGTTTCTTTTATTGAATAAAGATCCGCTAAGAATGGTTTTTGCAGAAATCGACTTCTAAGAAGGTGTGGGGTTTCAAGGGGTTAAGAGGATTTTAGAGGCACAAGTTCTTTTTTTTTTGCAATTATAAGACCTCCAGACTTGAAATTAGTCAACATGATTCTCTTTTGTTGACTAGAAATCTGCTAAGAACGAGTTCTGCGTCAATCGACTCGCAAGGGTGGTTGCGGGAGCGCTATGCATAAAAATTCCTGTTTTTAAGCTATTAGACGACCAGCTTTGAAATTTGGTAAGCTTCTCCTCTTAGAAATCGATAACGAAAATCTATTCTTAAGAGGTTTATGGGTGTAAAGGGGAATATATATATATATATCCCTTCCCCCAATTTTGGAACTATTAAACTTGAAATTTGTTTACACGCGATCACTCGCGCGGGGTGTTCTATACACCTCATCAACAAGAAAATCCTCCCAGGATTCCAAAAAGAATGCGCAGAACCCCGATTTTTTCTGTAGCTGCCCATTTTAGATCATTGAACCTTCAGGCCTCATGCAATCCCTCTTTCTCGAACGATTGAAATGTAATGACCTTCAAAATTTTATATGGGGGGGGGTTGAGAACTCTCGTGAGAAGTTGAGCATATATATAGTCTGCTCTGAATGTTTGGAAAATGATAAAAATATTATTTTTCTACTTTCTACTATCATTATCTCATCAATTATAAAGTATATTTACTACTGGTATATACGTTTTACTGGTTTACGAAAAATATATAATTATGTGTTTTAAAGAGAAAACTTTGTATGTTTAGTTTAATATAATGTTAGTCTCATTTGAATGCAATAAATTTAATAATTTTATTTAACACAAAATTTATTTAATAACACACAAAAACTTCATGTATTTTATAAATATGTATCATAATGACTTAATTTTATTTTCATATTTAAATACACGTTCTAAAAGTTTGGGGTGTTCTCTACACCCCGCGAGTAACGCCGGTAACAAAAACAGGCGTGAATGACCGCGGTTAAGCATGTTGTAAGCGACTACCCCCTGAAGTCGCTTTCTCATTGTCCTGTTTACCTAAATCTGTGGGAGGGAACGAAGCATGACCAAAACTCTCCATGATAAATTTAATTTATTATTATTCAGTTGTAATATTCCACAACAAAGTAACTCCTAGGTAAGCCCTAGGAGTGATATAAAAAAAGAAACCACCTTAAGTGAATAATCGCATGTAATCTGATTAATTTAGCTTTAATCAACCCTAAATTATTAATTCTTGATCCACTTATTTAGTCTAGTAGCCAAAATCCATCCTTTAGTTAAGATACATTGTTTCTAAATCTCACCTTAGTAATGCTGCATTCAGATGCCCCGCTCCTTCTGACCTACGATTATTAAACTCTAACTTTATATACTCTAACTAATTTGCATCTCAGGATTTTTCTTGAGAGAGATGGTTGTCTAATAAACCCGAATGCTAGCCCAAAGATTCCTCAAGAGGATTAGTTGGTGAAGGTCGCGTAAAGACCCGTCACAGTGATTTTTTTTTATTGAGTAGAAAGCCGTTATGAGTAGGTACTGCCGAAATATACTCTCAGGTGTTGCTGATGGTATAAATAAAGAAATTCCCTTTTTTTGTGGCACAACACCTACAGTCTAAAAATTAAGTTTTTTTGTTGAGTAAAATGCACTAAGATTGTATTTTATAAATATCGCATCCTAAAGAGAAAGGCTTACGTAGGTGTACAATGTAATTATATTGCCGTTTTAGTGTTTCAAGTCCTGTTCCTTATACATCAGGAGGTGAGGTCCATATGGTAATGCTTTTCAATACAATGGAACATTTGATGTTGGGACTTAGATAACCATAATTTATATTCTGTTTCCGTGTCAAATATCATTATGAAATAACTAGGGGTGAGTGTGTGTTTATTAAATTTACTTTTAAGGTATCGTGATTATAAAAAAGCGCATAAATGGATACTTTTCGTCATATTTAGTGTCACTTAGATTAGAATAAATGTATAAAATTGTTTTAAGAACATTTTGACAAAGAAAAATATTTAAATACAATTTTTTGGGCAAAACATTAACTTAGAATAACCTTTTTTTCACAATGTTCTCCTTTTGTGAAAAAATGCTTCTATTAGAATAATATTTTGCCTATAAATAGCTCAGACCTCTGTACGGAGGCTCAACTATAATTTTTGAAAAGTTCACATTATTTTCAGAGTTACAACCAATTGAAATAATTATCGGCATTTCTTTCTTAAAATTTCTCCCCTCTGTTGCCGTAAAACATGGATAAACCCACTTCTATATCATATATTTCAAAAATTCTAGTGGAGCTTCTGTACAGAGGTCTGAGCTATATACAGGCGAATCATTATTATAATAGAAGCATTCCTTACAAAATGAAAATATTTTGAAAATGGGTCATTCTATGTTCATTTTTTGTCAAAATATTGTACTTTAATAATTTCTTATTGTAATACTATTCTTAAAACAATTTTATATACGTTTTCTAATCTAAGTGACACTAAATATCATAAATATTATCCATTTATACGCTTTTGGAAAATCATGGTTCCGAACGTAGTCGGATACTTTAAAACAATACGTTGGCGATTAGTGAATACTCAGAGAAGTAGGCACGTAATGGTAAATATTACATAATGATATTTTATCCTAAAATGATTTTGGGTTAGATATGAAAGATGTGGTATGTATATGTGAAAAACATTTTTCTATAAATTTAAATAAATATTGATGCATGGCTTTTTACATTCAAAATTGATAATCCGATTATTAATGTATTGTTTATGTATATAATTTGTTGTTAAATTAAATCCCTATCTGAAATAAATTGTACACTCTTCAAAATTTATTTACCTTAATATATTAATTACCTTTATTAGTTAATATATATTTAATATTAATGTAATTATTAATTAAGATTATTGGTATTGATTTACTTTTTAATTACATTTGTATCACATTTGTTATAATTTACATTTCCTTAATTGATTTAAATAGTAGTTTCTGTATGTTTGGTATTTAAAGTTCAACCGCATATTCTCTATATAGAAACAATTTACGCATTAAAAAACGGGAAGGAGAACTTAGTTGACAGAGATACGAGAAAATAAAGTGCATAAAATTATACTTGTAAAAAGATTTCTTGTCCAGAACAGCAAAAAAATTGTTTGAAGATTTTATTCAACTTTTACAAGAGAGACGGTGTTTTTAAAAATATTATTCTTCCAAACTAGGACAAAAATTAAAGTTTTATTACTTAAGCTAACATAGGAAAACTATGTAATTTTTAAATATCTTTAAATGGAATTTAATGATTCATTTTTGAGTTTTTAAATCTTTATTTAAAAATATTTTCAAACCCTGAATGAAAACTAGTGTATTTTTATATTTTATTACATTCAAATAAATGTAGAAGTTTTCTTTCACTAATTCAAGATGGCTGTTTAATGAGAGAAGATGATTGACTATGTTTAAAACCCTGATTTTTTAAAAAGCATATTAATGAGAAAACCTTTTGATGTTTAGTGTCAGTTGAATTAGAATATATATATATATAATTTTTTCTAAACATATTATTACAATAAAAAATTATTTAAAAGTCAGTTTAAGGGGGAAAATTGACATTTTTTTAAATATTCTCCTTTTAAAGAAAATTCTTTTATAATAGCATTATGGCATAGTTAAGATATTTACACAGAGCCTGAACTAGGACTTTTCAAATATATCATTTAGAAAATGGGTGAATGCATTCATATTTTAAATATTAGAGCAGATAAATCATAACAAAAAATGCCGGTTATCATTTCGATTGAAAGTAGCTTTGAAAATAATATGAATTTTCAAAACTCTTAGTTCAGGCTCAAGAGTGAGGTCGTAGCTATATACACAGTCTGGTCACATTAGTATGACCTCCACGTAATTTCGACGATGGTGTTAAATAAACAACCACAGACGGCTGGTGGCAGCACAGTGCTGTTGAGTGTAGATAAAGGCTGTGGAAGGACTTCTGAAAGCATTTTAATCGTTGACGTAATGCAGAAACGAAGCGATTTATTGGACGTCCAAAAGGGCATGATCATTGGCTTTTGGGCCAAGGGTGGAAGCATTTCCAAAACAGCTAAGTTTGTGAACTGTTCGCGTGCCACCGTTGTAAAAGTATGGAAGCGTTTCCAAAAACGGCCAAGTTTGTGAACTACTCGTGTACCATCGTGTTAAAAGTATACCATGAGTGGCAAAATAAAACTGCGTGACGGGCTCATCGCGGTTTCAACTAATTATGCTCTGGGGTTTCTTTGGGGCCAGAAAAACAATTCTTTCCAACCAACTCGAGAAGAGAAATGTGAATATTCAAATTAGGGATCTTATAAATAGTAGAAGTTTAGCGTACGTGGGGTGGCTATGAGAAGTAAATATACGAGGTATATGTTTATGACTAAACGCGATTAAGTTAAAGTGCGAGAAAATTTCGAACTCAGGATTTAATCTATCCGAACCTGGGCGATCAAGTTAAAGGTGGATATCATTCCAAAAGGATAAAAGCCACGTCAGTTATAATCAAGCGAATTGCTCTTTACCCAAGATATAGCGGTAAGACTGTTGAATTAAGTTATTAAAAAACTGTGTAGTAACTGAAGTTAGAAATAGTCAGTAAAGTTAGGTATAGTGGTCGGTTACGCGATTATTTGGTAATACGAACTGTGTGTCTCTTCACTCCAGATTCATTTGAGTTACATATTGTTTTTTTGTGTATTGTTTAAGTTAAGATCTTAATAAAAAGAGGTATTAAGGTAACGATATGGCTCCTTCTTCGTTCCTTCCCACAGATCCAGGTCTAAGGATAATGTAGAAGTGAGACACTCCCGATCGGGTACATTACAACTGTCTCAAATCAGTGTCAAATATGGTGCACAACGGGCCTTGCATGACAAAGGTGAGCGGCGGCTGCGGAGATGTGTTCTGGCGAATAGACGTGCTACCGTTGAGCAACTGACCACCCAGTGGAACCAAGGCACTACAAAGAGTGTCTCCCAAACTACCGTTCAGTGAACGTTTATGCGTCTGGGTCTCCTGGTCCTTGCACTTATGCTGACTTCTGTTCATCGGCAACAAATGCTGGAATTTGTACTACAACTGGATGTCCAATGAGTTTCAATAGGTAGCGTTTTCCGATGGATTACGTTTTATGTTCCGTAGGGCAGATGAACTTTGGCGTATACGGCGTGACACCTCTGAAAGCAAACATCTTGCAACCATTGCCCGAACGGTTCAGAATGGAGCCTTATGTTCTGGGGAATGGTTTCCTGGCACATTCTCTGGGTTCTCTCATTGTAAAAGGCATGATGGATCCATACAAGTACGCATCTCTCCTTGCACAGACAATCCCCCCCCTGTGTGGAATATTTTCTCAGGATGATGGCATCTATCGGCAGGACTATGCAAAATGTCATACAGCTGACAGTGTACTTGTTTGGATCGAAGAGCACAAGGATGAGAGATAGAGAGATAAGAGAGCATATACCGTTATCTCCTGGCCAGAAAACTCAACTGACTTAAACCCTATCGAGAATCTGTGGACCATCTCGAGCCAGTTGTTCACGTCATGGATTCTCACCCGCGTAATCTAATGCAGCTGCCCACGGCACTGGAGTCGGCATGGCTCAACATCCCTGGGAAAACCTGCAGGAACCTAATGAGCTCTCTTCCTGTACCTCTCGCAGCAGTCCACTCTGCGAAAAATTGCTTTTGCCCGGTGGTCACATTAGTGTGTTTGGACTGTGCATACAGGCAGAATATTTTTTTATTCTCGAAACATTTTTCATAAAAGGAAAACGTTTTGCAAGGATACCATTCTTTAAATATTTTTAGGCGAAAAAGAAATTGTATTTAAATAATTTCTCCTCTAATAATTTTCTTGCAATAAATTTATACGTGTATTAACACACGTTAAAGAGTGACATTCATTATTTCATAGAATAACTAGGTATTTTTCATGAAATAACTTAATCAGTCAGTTACAGTATATAAAATTATTGAACTCTATGATTTAACTAGGTATTCTATAGAATAACGATTACTTGATTGTTAAAGTATGAAATACAAAACTCGAAAGTTCTTTGAACCGGTTCTAGCTGCTTTGGGAAGAATTTTTTCGATTAGACGAAATAAATCAATTTCACTCTAGATATCACTTCAGTATACGTCAGCGAGAATTTATTTCCATTGAAGAAATTCCAAATATTGTCTCAACCCTTCGATCTGTTGCAACAGCTCAAAATTACGGTACAGGACAAGTATTTAAAAAGTGCTCGTGTAAAAAAAAATGTGTAATACTAAACAGTGTGCTTGTTTCTCAAAAATAATAAGTAGTTCAATCCAAAGTGTTCTCACAGCAACCCTTGTTTTAATAAATAATGAAAAGTAAAATATAAAGGTATCTCATAAAATTTTAATTTACATTTTTGTTTTAAAAGTTTACACAATGTTTTTATGAAACAACCGTTTTTCTCCCCACCATGCATTTTTGTTGATAATATTTAAATATAATCCATCTATGCAACATATTCTTTTTTCCCCTTTCAGTTAAAATAATTTTAGCAATTTGAGCAATAATAAATTATACCATCTTCATGAGAGACAAAATATATTTTTCTAGAGATTTTTTTTCGGGAGAAACTTATGATCACAATTAATTTGTAAAATATCTTTGAAATTGTTTATTTTTCGCTTTAATGGTCTATTCTTAGTTATAGTTATTACATAGAATAACTAGGTAAAATATGAAATTTTTCATTTATTATATACTTCAAATGAATTGTCTTATTATTTCATGAAATATCTAGTTATTCTATGAAATAACTGAATTATATACACTTTAACGGTAACACCCATATTATATAATTCATTTGAGACTAAATATCCAAAAATAATCATTTACAAGCATCTTCAAACACACGGTTCCAAACGTAGTTAATCACCTTAAAGTTGGAGTTCAAATCTTCGTATTTAACACAGCATCGCACTTTTTTTAATTGGAACTCAGAAATTACATTAAGTAACCCACGGCAAAAAAAGGTTTATTAAAATAAATTAGCTACTTAGCCTAACACGGAATCACTTTATTGGCTCTAGAATGATAGGACGTGATGTAATCTTGCTTAAACTAAGGTAGCTTCCAATCCACATAATAAATCTCTCATCTCCGCAAAGATTCCCCCTACCATTCAGCGAATAGTCGATGCGTCCAATTAGTCATACAGGGCCCAGTGATTCTTTGCGGGTTATTAAATACTACAGCTTTGTTGTTTAGCGTTGCATACTGATACAATTGACGACCAGATTAGAGTTCGTCATGCTCAAAAGCCCCCCAAAGATTTTCTGAAACCTTTCAAAAATATTAACAGGTTTGCTGGACCATTTGTCGTGCGCTAGGTCCCAGATTATCCTTTCTGACCGCAACCATAGATGACGTATTGAGATTTATTTTACATAGAATAAATTGAAGCCGATTTGAAAAGGTTGCCTTTTCTGATTGATGTTTTGATTTAGAGCTTTCAGGATTTCAATTTTGTGGTAGGAATATATTATATGGTAAAAGTGTTTGAGGATTCGGTTTTAGAAGATGATTGTGGGTTTTATTTGGAAAGGGATTATTTGAGCGATGGGTGATTTTAAGTGAAGTCATTTTGATAGTGTGGAGTGTTTTAAATGATTGCAGCGGGGCAATTTTGTTTCATAGAGTACCGAAATATTTTTTTTAAAAAAACTGTCAAATTGTTAGAATTATCGGTGAAATAATAGTAAACACATGATACAACAAACCTATTGCCATACTATTTTCCTAAGATTGTTAAAGCTAATTTTATAAGATATTTCAGTAAATACATGGTTTTGTATGTAGTGTGAAGACATAAGTATGCAAAATTTAAAAAGATAATACCGTATATATTTTCTCCTTGTATAAGCCAAAGAATCCTGGGTCTTTTTTTAAGGTACTCATTGGATCTGCTTATTTAAGTACGTCTAATCTCAAAGAAAAAGTAATATATGAAAACCCGCTTTTTAACAATTTCCGTTAACTATGCGCAAGTAATTTTAATCTTTTAATTTTATCAAAGTTTCAAATGGAACTTTGATACTTAAAACAAATTAGCAGAAGAGGTATAAGTAAGGTGACCAATTTTCTTGCAATAAAAAAGGAGGATGAAAAATTTAAGAAAATGTTGCAATGGAATTTATGAAACGTTTTATTAATTCAAACAAAAATACGCTAATTATGCTTACATCCTTTTTAATTATTTACTTAAATGAGTGTTTTCTCATGGAATGAATTTTTTTGTTTATCAATATATTATTTTCTAATATATATATCGGCAATTTCGCAGCAAAAAATATCTTTCATTTTTACTGTAAACTGCAGCTAAAATATCAACATTCTTGATTTCTCACTTGTCCAAAAATTATCAATTGAAAAGACTTTCAACTGTCTCCAGAGCAGCACAATGTAAATTTAAAAAAAACTAAATTTTTATATGGAATGTGTTCATTTTTGGAATGGTTAAGTATTTCAACCTATCTTTTATCAATTTCAGCATGTTGATTTTCCAGTTGCTTCAATTTATTAGAATTTAAATATCCATTCAGTCTTCCAATTTCTTCAAACAGACTTGTCAACGATTATAATAGCAGGCATTTCTTTTGATAAAAACTCAACACAGTTTCCTTTTTCTGTCCGATTTACTTGGGAAGAAGTCAAAAAACACCATTGAAAACTGTTATTTCCTGTGATATTTGTTTCAGACTATTCTTCGACAAATTGGAAACATGTTTGGATCATCTCTGAATACAGAGATTAACAGATCAGTTTTAAAATATCGAAAAGGAGGAAAAGTAGGAGGACACTTTTCGAGGAAGGACAGGACCTATAAAAAAAGGAGGATTGGTCACCTTAGTATAAGTCATATAAAGTCTTGAAAGAGAGAGGGGGACGTTTGAATAGTTCATAAGATTCCAATAGGGATGTCTGATTTCATAAGACAATATTACAGCGGGTTTTTACACTAGGGAGTTAAACATAGGTTCACGATTTTATGTCCCTATACAAATTCTTTTTCCCAAACATTTTCAAAAGGGAAAAAAAAGAAAACTTACTCTAGTGGAATAAGTAGGATTAGCTACGATGTTGCACAAAATAAATGAATGGGGAAACATAAGATAGCTTTAGATAGGGTTACCAGAAATAAAACTATGGTTGTTGGCGTCTAGCATTTTACTTTACAGCAGTGCTTCTCAAACTTTCGATATTCGCGACCCCTCCCCCTCCCCTACAATAACAATGTACTGAATGCAATATAATAATGTATAATACTTTGAGACGCTAAAGCTACTATACGATCTTAATTATAAACCATGCAAATTATCAATATAAGTATTAAATTTGTATACAATTTTGTACATAATAAGCCAATGGAAAAATCTATAGTAAATATTAAACTTGGTTCTTAACTTAGTATTGATACTTAATATATCAAATATATTGTGCCCTCCTGATACATTTATAAGTATAGTATATCAGAGTAAATATGTATTTTGTTTCTTGTTGTGTCAGAATATATTTTGTTTTGCTTCCTTTTAGTAAATTAATAATTTTTTAAATGTTTTATTTTCGACTTTTCGATTTGCTCGCACCCCCCTTGCAGGGTTAGCACGTCCCCTAGGGGGGGGTGCCCCACAGTTTGAGAAACACTGCTTTACAGTAGTTTGATGGGAAAATATTCCACCCATTTAACAGCATTTTCGTCTTAATGTTTTCGTTTCAAAATTACAGTATTTTTAGCTAAACTTTTTAATATAAATTATTTCTTGCGTTATACACGGATCGATTTGTATTCGGGAATACATGGTAGTTAAAATAATATTGTTAAAAATAAAAATGAAAGTACTTCGCAGCCAGAAATATAAATGCTGGCTAGTAAATACACATATAATCCAATCCGATAAGAAATCAGTGTATATTATTTGAATATTTTGAGTAACATAACTTAAATGTTTTTTCTACCTGAAGTTGGCAGTAAATTTGCGTCTATTGAGATCAAGTGTAAATTTGGAGAAATGGATGTATAACCTATATAATTTCTTTTAGACGTACCAAATAACTAAAGCATTATGGAAAAATAATAACCTACCCTGTGATACCATGCAATACATTGGAAACTTTAATTGCAATTATAATTGTTTTTAATTTTATTATTTACAAATCTCTACAGTCTCTTGCAATATAAATACATAACAAAATACAGCAATGATAAAAATATATTCTAAAGAATCTCATATAACAATCTACTTGTAATAGCAGAAAAATAGTGAAACTCTCTGTCCGTAATCCTTTATGTAAAAGCAGAACAAGTTACTGAAGTAACCATGGAAACGCGAGAGATCTGCCGAGCTTATTGCGATCTCGTATACCAATTGATTCATATGTCCGCAGATAGAAGTATCCAATGGAAATAGATCTACATTTATAGCATATAGTCTTTCTATTTCATGAATCGACTTGATTTGCATACTTAATTTTTGGTTGTATGAAGTCATAGCTAGATTTTAAAACAAGTAATGTTCTCTTTTTTTTTAATTGGTAAACTCTTTCACTATGCAAAGATTCGTGGACTGCTTACTATATATTCGTTACTTATTGCATGTATGTAAACATTAAACCATAAACACTTTTGCACATTTTAATTCGGAGTCAGAATCAAAGTTAATTCAAAGTTGAAAATGTAAATTTACAGGATGATTTCTTATATCGTTTTCATCATTAGTTTCAATTCAACACACTTCGAGATTTATTTATCCTATTGCGTTACTGTAATAACTTTTCTGTTTTGTTTTTTAAAAAAAATATTTAATTTAAAAAAACAGATTGAAAAACACTAAGTAATTAAAAATAATTTAATCTGAAAAAAGATTTCCGTAACTAGGCATTTAAAATTATATTTATAATTAATTAACTGTCCTCGTAAGTTTACCAGTGATCATGGTCATAGACTCGTGACCGACTCAAGAGGTCCAGCACTATAGCCCCGTAGAGAGAATGAAACTGACAAGGGGAAGGCAGAGGACCCAGGAAATTCATTTTGGAACGAGACTTCTTGTAATAGTAGTACTCCTTTTGGGTGATCAATCCCCAATGTAAGAACGCCGAATGGTTAGTTAGTTCGGAGAAATAGCTTTCGAAATTCCTGCTTAGCTTTTATACAATTAAATTTCAGTTATCTTCAGTGATGCAATGACTTAATTGGTAGAGTACCTATTTACCGCGCAACCGGCCAAGGTTCGATTTGCGCAAACAATTTTTTTGATTTATTTTTTAAATTCATTTAATTATTTTTACAATTAAATACAGTTGTTTAAAAAAGTTTTATTAAATTTTAAACGATATTTTAGACAATTATTTTGTTTTTAAAAAGTAAAATAATTACTGGATATATAAATATTTATATTATATTTTATAAATATACTTATTAATAAAAAAAATCTATTATAAATATAAATCAATAATAAATATTAAATGATATTTTAAATAAAAATTAGTTACAGATAGCTTTATTATATGAAAAACAATACATTATAAGCAAAATATTGTAAAAAATTATAATAATACTAGCGGACCCGAGAGCCATTGAGGCATTTTTCCTGTCCAAAAATGTGTTCCGCGTTGAGTTCCCGCTCTTGTGCATACGTCGAAAACAGCCTTAAACAGCTGGAGCTATATAAGCGTATTCCTCTTATGTTTGTTTGTTTTTTCCAAAAAAAATCACTAGATGTTTCAACAATAGTCTAGAAATTATGATTCATATAAAATCCAATCTCTACAAGTCTTTCCTCCTACATCTCTATTCCTTGTCCCTTTCTATGCTATTGTGGAAATATAGAATAGATTACACTCCTTTATCATTTCTCACAGAAAAAAAAAAGATGAAAAATCTCTGGTGGGAAAGTAATAACAGCTTTATTTCACTTTGTCAAAAATGATAAAGATCACTTCTTAGAAAAGTAATCCCATCCACATTTTGCAACATTCCAGCTACAGTGAAAGATGTGGTATTCAATGACTTGGAAGAACTGTGAACTCGATTTCTTTAGGTGAAGAATTTGTCATTTTTAATATCAAACACTGTAAGTTATTTTTTCCCTTGGAAGCCTATCATGCGATCAAGGCTCACTCTGTGTGTGTATTGGATTGTATTTTAACTTTTATTATGGATATAACTTTAACTTTATCGTAGACAGATAAATTTGAAAATAAATATGATTTATTTTAAATAAAATATATTGTACAATTTATTATGATTTTTAGGTTAAAAGTTAAATGGACATTTTGCTAAGAATGAGAGGAATTTGTATGTTAATAAAAGGTGGTCCCGAATCCATGGTATAAACTTTAAGGGTAGATACAGGAAATTTGTGAAACAATCGTTTGTTGTATAGCAATGTGTGAGCGTTAAATGACGTGGTGAGTGCAGAGAGGGGGAATAAAAGAAAAGAAAAATGGATTTATCGATTGGTTGCGTTGCTGGTAGGGGGCAGTAGATGTCTAATGGTCGTTCAAAATGATGCATCTCAATAGTAGAAAGCACCACATGCAATGGGCTCAATTCATGAAGTCACGTGATAAAAACAAACGTGTTTTCCATTGAATTCAAAACAAACATTAAACTAATTGCACTTGTTCTATTTGTAAAACTCAGATAAAATTTCAAATTTCCTCTTTGTGTAAAGATGTTTAAATGTTTGGGGAAAAAAGTTCTTCAAAAATATTTTTTTAAATTTAAAGAAAATTATGTTTTATTTAAAATTATCTTTTAAATAAAATGCATTTTGTATACATACGTAATTTTTAAGAAGTTTCTGCAAAGAGCAAAACTTGGCAACACCAGAGCGCGTGAACTGATTAGCTGGAAACACAAGATAGTTTTTGAATTGATTGGCTAAAATCACGTGGCTTTAACTATCATGTGACTATTGCGTCATATTTATTGAGCCCATTGTGCCGACGTCTACAATGGGAGACTTTACGCATGCCGAAAATGCATGCTTACATTACATGTACGGCCTTGCAAATGGTAACGCCAGAGATGCGCTACGAATGTATCACGTGTAGTTTCTAGTTTTCTGATCGGCGAATGCCGGATCAAAGAATTTTTCAACCGTCAATTTCGGCAAACACTTTCGTTCTACGTCACCAGATATGATAGTGATCGAGACGAAGAGATGTACGCAGTCCAAGCCTGGAAGAAAGCATTTTGAACGTTTTGGCTGATATTCCAGAATCAAATACAATAGCTGTTGCTCATCACGTAAATGTGAGGCATCAGACCGTTTGTAGAGTGTTAAACGAAAATCGTTTACACCCATTTTCAGCGAGTTCAAGCTTTGAATCCGGCAGACAATCTTCTGACATTCGGTGATAAATCAATGTGCGCTACACAGCTGGCCTTCATAAACTAATTGCTGAACAGTTATGAACAGCTATTGTAAACATTACACTTGCCAACGATGCTTTCAATAAGCACTTTATTTTTCCTTTTTTATTCTTTGTGTGTGTGTCTCTCACTGCGTCACTTGCGTCCATATGTTTCTATACAGTAAATGATTGTTACAATATCCTGTACCTACCCTTAAAGTTTTTATCATGAATTCGGGAAACCCTGTATATATAAACCACTCAATTACGTACAATTGTGTTCTAGTTGCCTTAAGTGAGTAAAATACCAAGATTGCTTAGTAATGGTGGGAGGCCAGAATTGTTCATGTTTTTAGAAATCACCCCTCAGCAACTACAGATTTTTATACCAGTCCCCCTTGACCGGGTGTGGTGAAATTCCTCTGGTAGGGAGCGTCAAAAAGTTTCCCGCGTCACTGGAGTTCAGTGAGCGCATAAATTTTGAGGTGGTGTAACACTGCGCCTGGCTCCTGACCAATTAGAGAAATTATACAGGAGGGAGCAAATAGTTCAGCTCCAGGATATTGGAGTGATGAGGTGCGGGATAAAAAGGAGACGCACTCGAATTCAGACCAGAGAACCTCTCCCAGAATTGCAGAAAGTATTTACTACTTAGACTGAGCTCCAGCCCGGATGGAGCAACCAACATGTCCGTCCCACCTCATCTACACCTTCTCTCTCTCAAGCTAAGTTTTAATTCTTTTTCATCCTGTTGTAGAAGTAAAAACCTTTTTAAGTGTGCTTAAATAAATTTATCTTAAACGTTAAAAGTTCGTTCCGTTAAATGATTGATTCTTGTTTATTTTAACTATGGTCATGATGCGATGTGAAATTATGGAACCTGGGTTGATTTGAGAATATTAATAAAATAAAATAGCGTCGCACATCAGTAAACACATTTTACCGGCATTAATGAAAGCTCCATAAATATTTTAATATACTATTATAAATATAATCATAGTAAAAGCTTGCTTGCGACGTTTATTTGGTGTGGTTTGAAAACGTGGTTTTGAAAGAGAGTATAAATGAATAAATTTTTAATATGTAGTGCCACCTGCGCTGGAATGTACACATAAAATTGTTTTAAGAATATTATTGCATTAAAATATTATTTATATGCTATTTTTCTGGTAAAAAAATGAAGCAAAAAAAATTCATCTTTCAAAATATTTGTTTATGAAAAGAGAGCTCGTATAATAGTGTATTCTGGTTATTTATAGCAAGGACTTTTAAACAGAGCATGAAATAGGATTTTTCAAAAATTCACATTATTTTCAGTGTGACAATCAATTGAAATAATAACAGGTGTTTTCTATTAAAATTTCTCTATAAGCTCTCTTTGATTCTTTAAATATAAATATATCCACTTCAAAGTTAAATATTTCAAAATTCCTAGTTCAGGTTAACTATTAAGGGTTAACTAACATTATTACAAGGGAGGTTAACTAACATTATTACATAAGAGCCTTTTTCATATAAAAGCATAATGCTTTTAAAATACTTCATTTTTTTTGCAAAAAAATTGTATTTAGATTGTTATTGTTAAAATTGTGTTTTTTTATTGTAATTATATTCCGAAAACAATTTCTTATGAATATTCGAATTCAAAATAACACTAAATATCAAACACAATTATTCTCTTTGAAATTCACGGTTCCGAAAGTTGTCGGATACCTTAAGTATTTCAAGAAAAAAATGGCTGAAAATGTATATTCTACTAAAACCAATTTTAAGGATGACAAGATGAGAGTAATTTCTGATACTAGGACTTTGCGTCAAAATCCAGAAAGTTTATTTTTTTTAAATTTCTTTAAAATAGAGTATAAATTAGGTATATATTAAATAGCTGTTATTCTAAATAAGCATAAATAGAAGTATAACCATAAAGTTTTGGTGAAAGATAAGCCGCTACAGTAATAGCAAACTCTAAGCCTTAGAAGCTAAGATAGCTGGTTTAAACATTGTTTTGAAGCCAACCAAACTTCACCTGTAATTTGCTTATACTACTAGTCTATAGGAAAGGGAAATGGGACAATGAATATGTCACTATTGGAAGACTAAACACACTAATACTATTATGATGCAAAATTGTAGCATGAAAAATTGATTAAAACATATTACTAAATATAAAAAATTAAAAATATTAGTTTATACGTGTTATTTATAAATAATTAAACATACCACACTACACATCACCATTTTAACCTTCTCACCAATGGATAACCATCTTAGAACAGCATCGCAAAATAGTAAAATTAATTTATAAGATCAAATATAAATAAAGCTTAGTAAGGAACCTAAATTATTGTGAAGGAAAATTACACACACACACACACACACATATATATATATATATATATATATATATATATATATATATATATATATGAAGTACTTCTATTAAATATTTCTGGAGAGTGGTAAAAATATAATTTTAAGACGTGGGGCGAGTGGTTGATGTTAATGCGAAGAACCAAAAGATTGGGCGTGGCCGGTGGTGAGTGAACGATTACTGTATTATCGAAGAGGCAGTCTTGTAATTTATTAACTCCAATTTATTGTACTTCTTGAAACACATACGCATCTTACAAACAATAAAGATTAGACGGCAAAACACATACAAAGACAACACACAAACACACAACGCGCGGCAGCCGGTTGGCTACATAATTGCAGAGAAGAGCGAAGGGGCGAGAGTGCTTTCCAGATTTCGGTATTTATAGTCGGTGGTCAAAAGAACTCTGATTGGTCAAAATAGACGGAACAGGGATTTCGGATACTAATTGATTATGACGATTAAGATGAAAGGGTTATTTTTTAACCAAAGAATTAAAGTTTGTTTAAATATTATTAAAAAGAGTTAGCTAAAAGTATGCTAGATGGAATTATATATATATATATATATATATATATATATATATATATATATATATATATATATATATATATATATATATATATATATATATATATATGGGAGACAACAAGGGGTCCAAGACATTTGTCTTTTCTTTACTTTATTTTAAAACTAACAAAAATTAATTAAAAAGGTAGCTATTCTAACAGATAGGTTTGACGACGGTAACGCCTGCTCGCGCACGTCAGTCTTTCTTCTCTTCTTTGCTGTTCTCTTATAAGTCCAAAAGTTTCTGTTACAGTTTCACTTAGCTGCGCCTGCGCGCGAAGATTGCGTGGTTTGCTTTTGGTTGCATGCCTCAACGGCCAGCCTGACTGTACGCTGTCCGCAGCGGTACGTATTCCTTTTTTCCTTTCCATGGATACCAGAGGAGAATCTGAAACATACAAAAAAGACAGAACAGACAAGGACTATACAACAAATACACAAAGATTTAAAATATAATTTTGTTAAACTAGACAGTTTCTCCATCATGTGAAGGCACCTCTTCGACATCCGGAAGGTTCCACAGGAAAACATTTATTTTGCTATCTTGGTTTTTATCAGATCCATCAGGCATAAGAACGTCTTTTTTTAATAAGTTCTTTGGTTGAACGCATCGATATTTTCCTCTCTAGAGTTCTGGACGTCTGTTCAAAACGATCGCTCTTTTTCCTCCGTTTCCACTGCCAGGGGTCGAAGATCCTTCGGAGCATCGCAAACCGTCTATGTTTAGTCTTCATAGGGTGATCGGGAGTTAAAGTCCACGGAACTCGTTTTCATGGCACCATTGACTTTCTTACACAATACTATATCAGAAAATTTTTCTCTTATAATACTCAATTTTAACTTAGTACTCTTAATTTTATTACATTTATAATTCTTAATTAGAGAACTCAAATCATTTCTAATATTAAAGTTTTTAACATGTGACAAATCATAACTAGAGTTTTCTATCACATTTGCAACATAAAAAATAGAATTAGAATGAGCACCCAAAGTGGACTCACTTTCATTCAATAAAACATCTCTCTTTGCGTGGCCTAGTTTCTTTATTTCAGCATATACACTGGGATGTATAATAAATTCTTCGGTCAAGGTCGGTGATATTGCCGTTCGAACACTTAGACCGGGAGAGTGTTGATTAAGAGAAATATTTATGGCTGACACTTCTACCATACGCTGTTCGCCAAAACACGAGCTTAATGTTATTCTCTCTTCGGAAGGCTTGTTCACTCTAATTAGTGAGGAATTTAGAACTGGGATCTGGCAACCTGAATCAATCAAGGCTGTTACGGGCTGATTTTCCACAAAAATGTTTACATATTGGAGCTGTGCGAACTCATCGCTTTTTTGTTTTTCGCTCTCGACTTTCAAAGTATTCGCGTTTTTTCTATTATGAATGTGACCGTTAGATTCTTTAAGCTTAAAACGCTTCTCACAGTCTTTTGCGTAATGAGATGAATCACCGCATATATATATAGCAATTTTTATTTTGTCTTTCAAGATATTGGGGATAGTTATCTTTAATCTTTGGTTTAAAGTTTCGTGATCTATTTTTAAAGAGGTCTTCGGTGTATCCATAAGTAATAGGAGTTTCCTTACGTGATCCGCTTCTAGATGAAATATAAATATCGCACTCTTTAGCTAAATCAATAGGCCTAAACCAATGTCAATATGAGTTGCGGTTTCCTTATTTAAAGTTTCAAATAATTTATCAGAAATTATAAGATCACATAGAGATTCAAAGGAATTAACTTTTCTTAACGAACAATAATATTGGAAGTTTGCCGTCAATCTTGCAGCAAATTGGATGTATGTCTCGCCTGATAATTTTACAGCATTTTTAAATGAGTTTAAACATTCGCGAGGGGTTAATTGGAATTCTCTGAGTACTATAGATTTTAGTTTTTCATAGTCATTTAATTCCTCCTTTTTAATATACAGTAAGACATTATGAGCTCTTTCGCCCAGAAGATTTATAAAATTTCAGATTTATATTCGTCATTTATTTTCTTGGTTAAAAATGCGCGTTCTAATGATTGGAAGAACAGATTAAAATTTTCAGATCTGGTGGGAACAGGAAGGGATAAAGTTTTAATGCTTTTGATCATATTTTCTATGTTTGTTTCGAACTGTTTCTCTTCGACTTTAGCTGCAGGATTTAAACTTAATGCTTCATTTTTAGCCGTTTGAAGTTCGACTTCTTTTTCTAACTTTGCTAACTGTAGTTTAGCGAGCTCAATTTTCTGTTTTTCTAAAGTTGCCTCTCTTTCATTTCGCGATACCCTCTCATCTATACAGTTTTTAATTAAATTTTTAACGAAATCTGGATCACTTTCAAATGTACTACTGTTCTCAATTTTAGTCTTTAGTTTAGCTATGGTGTCGGTACTCTTCACAGTACCATCTAGATCCTCAACAACTCTTATGAGATCCTCTTTAAGAGCGTTTTTATACATTTTAGAAAAAATATGGAAAGATCCTACCTTTTTTTTCTAGCTCCCTTGTTGCTCGCACGTACGATGTATCCAATAATTGAAGAAAAACGTTGATTCCACAGATCTCACCTCTTCGCAGGTAATATAGTTCTTGTAATTATTGGAATTGACACCTCTTCGCAGGTGTTTATGAAATAGTTCCAACCTCTACACAGGCGGAATATTCACATTCAATTCCAATGAAGAATTCAACCTCTACACAGGTTGAACGAAGTTTCCAAAAAATGGCGGTGCGTCTCCTTCATGGACGCTTTTGATCATTGTCCAAACTTTGGTTCAAAATCCAAGACATTTGTCTTTTTTTCTTCTACTTTATTTTAAAACTAACAAAAATTAATTAAAAAGGTAGCTATTCTAACAGATAGGTTTGACGACGGTAACGCCTGCTCGCGCACCTCAGTCTTTTCTCTTCTTTGCTCTTCTCTTAAAAGTCCAAAAGTTTCTGTTACAGTTTCACTTAGCTGCGCCTGCGCGCGAAGATTGCGTGGTTTGCTTTTTTGGCTGCATGCCATATATATATATATATATATATATATATATATATATATATATATGTGTGTGTGTGTGTGTGTAATAACATAAATTGATATCTTCTCATAATTGGAATCTCCTTAATTTATAACATCTAATTCATAAATACTAATACCCTAGTTCGAAACGCGTCTCAAGTTATCTTTTTCTAAAGCATTAAAAAAATGCTGGTATATGTATTACTGATTCTCTTTAGACTTTGACATTTCGATAGATTTATTGGCGATTTCAAGAAGTATAAGATCGTTAATTGTTTTCTTGCTCCTTTCTAATCGGGATCAATATTCCCTAAACAATTATGTCATTTCCATAAAAGCTAATTAATCCCATAGCCTAAACACTTGACTATTTTCTATTATGTGTTTTCCCGTGTTCTTCCCTGTATTTAAAAACTTGATAGTTGAATAATTCCCTTTGTTGTATTTTGACACTGTACAAGAAGCATGCCCAAATAGATAATATGATCACGAACAAGCCTCTTTAATTTTTCGACTGCAACCATTTAATCACTGCTAATCAAAATGTAAATTTTTCGTGGGCAAATATATGTATAATATATATAGATATGCATATATACATACGTAAAACAAGTATAATTTATTATTTAATAGTAAGTAAATCTGAACCTCTTGAACACCTTTAATCCATTTTAAATTAAAATCAATATAATACAAAAAACATTTTAAACAATATTCTAAATTGCATTCTAAAGTGAAGAGAGCCGACTCTATCCTAATTGATTCATTGTCATAGTACGAAATACATTTATTTATAAATTCCCTGAATATATATAATTCCATAGTGTATAGAAAACTGTATGAAATTAGATGGTGATTATGCAAATCAAACGAGATTAAGGTCTTTTAATGGAAAATATTCCTTCATAATCCAAACTGTATTCATTCTGAAGTTTAGTTGCGGCTGTACACTAATTAGTCAGAATTTTGTAATGAATGTGAATGTATGGGAAGTATATATAAACTAATTGATGAAATATGTGGTGTTAAAAAGTGGGTGAATTAACAATACATTTTTATCCTAAAACTATTTTAGCATTTTCTTTCAAAGTATATATATTTGGAAATTATTTTATTTCTTCTAAAACTTTCACGAACATAATTTCATGATTTTTTAAATTTAAAAACAATGAAATTTACCAATCGTAATCATATAACTTAACATTAACTTTCAGAGGTTATTGTATTAACTGAAAAAGATACTCGAGATATTTTCTACCAATTTTCTCAATACACAATATTTTTAATATTAATTCAAATTTTGGTAACTGACACTAATTGTTATAAATTGGAATACTGTCGTTTTGAAAGAGGGGCCATATCTGTGTAATACATATTTTATTTTGAAGAAATATTTGTCCCTTATTTTGAAAAATAGTCCGTGTTTCTAAAATCTCAAAATAAAAATTTGTGAAAATATACTTCTGATAATAACCAAGTGAGCAACTCACTAAACTATTTCCAATGATTTACAAGCTTTATCATATTTTGAAAGTCTGAAATTAGATTGAAAATGAAATGGATACGTTTTCAAGCTCATTTCAAAAGTAACAGCTGAAATTTTTATAATTGAATAAAAATTCGAGCTGATATACATAATTTCATTCGTAGCCAGATTCGGAATGCAAATACAGATTCAGAGTTGTAACATGACTGACCGAATAGTAGAATAGCAATAAGTATAAAATTATTTTTACTAAATTTATAGTAAACTAATTAACTTAAGTTAAATACTAAAATTATATGAGTATCACTAAGAATATTTCAGTATTTTGCTGCACAATAATACTAAGGCCAAAAATAAAACAATTTGAATGTATTATTTTTAGGAGCTATTGTTACGTCAACTGTCAATTTAATATGTAGACAGTTACAAAAAGATGTACCTTAGAATTTTAATAGTGTAGATAATATTATTAAAAATCGAAATATTTACTGTATATTCCTTATACATATATAGTTGGGATTTCATAAAGCAAGTTCAACCCCAACTCTCCACGCTAAGCCTTGACTTTAGAAACTATGAAAATGCAATAGGTTTCCATTTAGATCAATTAACTTTTTATGTAAAGTCGAACCTCCATATTACGAGCCTCTATATAACGAATTTTTCTGTATAGCCAACTTTTTCCTGGAATCTTGAACATTTCATGATTTTTTTCGTAAAATAACCTCTCTATAACGAAGTGCATTTTCTATAGAACAAACTTTTTCCTTTGGGATTCAATTTTTGTTCCCCATTTTTTTTAAAGTACTTCTGAAAAATTCGTTTTTCTCTCTTTAACACATTTTATGATGGTCATAAATCTTGAATTGGTTTTATTAGATCCTAACTCGCCGAGAGCTATAGAATT
This sequence comes from Trichonephila clavipes, assembly GCA_019973935.1. NCBI lineage: Eukaryota > Metazoa > Arthropoda > Arachnida > Araneae > Nephilidae > Trichonephila > Trichonephila clavipes. Next base: position 629,506 of record BMAU01003820.1, read on the forward strand.
CTGGACGTTTCCTCCAAGAAGTCCAACCTTTAACCCCCATTGCCTAGCTCACTGGAAACATCTTCGATATCCTGTTTCACCCTCAGTGGAATTGTCCTATGTCCCTGGGTTCTAATTATAAAATGATGTATGTTTAATATTACTTGTATGGTTTAAATTATAAAATGTCCTTAAAATTCTTTAATTTTTTTTATAAAATTATTGTCTTAATATTGCAGATACAGTGAATTCTGCGACATTCTTTTTTCTTGCATTTTTTTATTTATTTCTCTCTTTTTTGATGGGTAAGACATATAAAATAAACACATATTAATTTTAAGAAAGGTGTGAATAATTACTTTTTTATATATAGTGTTTATGAATTTAAAATTTGCCTTATGGAAGTATATTAAAAGATGAACCTCTATGTAACGAACTTTCCGTGTAACGAACTTTAGCGATTTAGCGATTTCGTTATATAGAGATCCGACTGTATTTATACTTATACTTTGGTTTCTTGTTCTTTGCTTTCAATTCCATAATTTTTCCTTTATTTGTTTTGTTGGATAATTTATGATACACATGTAAAATATTTATATAGTCCCATTTCGCTTTATAGTTACTGTTTCTAAACATATTTCCTCTTTACTTTAAAGCCATGGCGTTTTTTAACAACACACCACACAAATTTTGTTGCGAGATGACCACCTAATCTGAAAAAAATTTCCAGAAACTACGTCATCAAAAACTCCTTTCACAACCTATCTCTAATACGCCATCACGGTTTATCAGATTAAAAAAAACACCCTGAAGACTGCATACTTTAAGCTCAAAGCATCATCAAAAAAGAAGCACAATCTTCGAAGACTTCATTCTACGTGAACATGTCACCGGGGAATCGTAAAAGCTGTAGGAACGGGATTGAAAGGTAGTATTATGCCTAAAAGCGTAAATCCTGGCCCCCGCGGGGGCTGTATCTTTCAAATACGTGACACCTACAAAATATAGAGCCTGAGTCTTCGCTGACTGCTGCCTTTTAGAACAGGGCCATCTTAAAGTCGGGACATAGAATGGCTCTGTTTTAATCACGTTTGCATCTTTGTTAGTTAAGGTGAAGCAATGCATCTGATCTACAGGGTAAATGAGACTTATAAAGGCTATTTAATTAGGTCTAGTGGGTTCATGGAAATGGTCTACTTGATGGAAATCGCGTTTCAAAGCATTTTACTACCGCTTCTGTTACAAAGGTAAGGTGTCGTAGGAAAGGCAATTATTTTTGATGAAGGTTTACTCGTTAAAATGTAATCAGGGCAGTGGAATGTTTTAACTACTGAGGGAAATAATTTCTTTTTGGTTGTTTGTAAAGAAAAGACCTGGAGGAATAATTTAGGTTAGAATAATGTCCCCCAACCTGTATGCTGAACAAGTTGGTAAAAGTATCAATGCATTGGGAACCAGCGTTTCTTAATCTGTGGGGTTGCCCCTCTAGGGGAGCGTGATGATCCAAAGAAGGGAGCGCAAGTATATAGAAAAGCCGAAAATAAAACATTTTTTTTAAAAAAAAATTAGTAATTTACTACAAGGAAGCAAAGCAAAATACATTATAACCTAATAATAAAAATAAAATACGTATTTATACTGATATAATACATTAATATATGTATCAGTACAGCACAACATATTTGATAATTACGTATTTGAGTTAAGAACAAGTTCAAATGATTACTAGTAACCCCATGGGGTTATCATATATAAAAAATTCAATACTTATCTTGATAATTTGAATTGTTTATAATTAAAGACGTATTGTGGCTTTATGTCAAAATACATTATTATTGAATTCAATAATTTGTTATTGTTTGTATGAGGGGTATATGACTGAAAATTGGGTCGCAAATATTGAAAGTTTGAGGAGCACTGCTTTACATAGAATATTTAAGCCCATTAAATAAGTTTCGTAGGGATATCATCTGTACCTAGAATGCATAATAATATTATGTAATTGCACTTTACAATGCATATTGTTCCTTTTTAGAATCAAGATAAATAGAGAATGCTTTCTTCACATACCCCCTTTCTATATTTCAATGATGAGAGAGAGATTGTATTTGATCTATTAAATGTAGTAAAAAAAAAGTCAAGAAAGAGAGTTTATATTGGTTGTAATTTTTTATGTCTCATGAGGTTTATAAACATATACATCTAAAAAAAGTCTTAGGTTTAAATATTAGATTAATAACTAAAGAAAAATAGAAATGAAAATTGTATTCAAAATATACTTAGTTATAAAAATACTGGTTGAGTTTTATAAAAATTAGACATGCATTGTGTATTTCGAGTACAAATTTAATAAAGTAGTAAATGCTAAGTTGTGTAAAGATTTGTGAATGGATATATACAGTTTTTTTTGCACTAAATATTTCCAAGTCATTCACAAAATGAAAAGAAAAATACTGTAAGTAAAACTAAAAAAATACATATTTTTTTAAACTTCAAAAACGTGCTTTAAAAACTTTGAAAATAGTTTACAGCCAACAAAAAAGGTGAACCAAAATCTTTTTCTTAAAGTACAGGGAACAAATCAGCTAAGTTATGATCTCCGCAAATGTAATCCTTGTACTGAATAACCAATTTTACTACTGCTAATGCTATTTTCTATTCGAAAAAATAGGATAATACTAACATCTAAGAGAAGGAAACTCTTTGATCCTGAGAAAATCTATATGATTAATTTTTCTTATATGTACCTAAAAAGTAAATGTATGTGAATGCCCAAGAATTTAGTTCACATTGCACAAAGCATATACTTGATTTCTATCACTATTAAGGTAAACGTGGACATTATTTGGTAGATAAATATTACTTTTACCTCTGTAATGAATATAAAAACTATATTACTCTGAATCTAGTTAACAGGGAGAGTCATTGGGAATTGACAGTTAATGTTCGCTTAGACCTATTACTTTCAGCACTGAGGATAATACACTTCGTATTTATAGGTTATAAGGTATATATATATATATATATATATATATATATATATATATATATATATATATATATATATATATATATATATATATAGCCAACAAGTTAATTTAGTAATATTATTACAAAGACTATATTTATACCTATGAACGTAACCAAAAAAAAATTTTCACAGTTATCTTGCTCTATATAACGTTTGTTTATTTAAAAAGGGGAAATTATTCTGGACATATATTTAGCAATAAAATATTACATCTGCGAATTACTTGTGTTACAACAAGAACTTTAAATAATAGGAAAGTTATAGTTTGATTAAAACATTTCTTGGCATGTGTGCTAATTCATTGAGAAACTGGCAGTGCTCATACTGAGTTATAAAACACAGCTGAGATTTTAATAGCCCCATGATTTTATTTAGTTCCAATTATTTTGTTTAAATGCTGCGTATACCAATTGATAATTTCAAAAAAAAAAATTCAGTGTTACGTTTAATTTACCAAAAAAAAGGGGAAAAAGTTTAGAGAAGTAAGAAAAAGTAAAATTTATAATAGCAGGCTCTTTAATTTTGTAAGTAAGTTTAAATGTACTTAATTGTAAAGGGATCTCTTTTAGAACACAGTCTGTTTCAGGTTATCGTGTGTACATTTTTGTGGGAAATCATGACTGTATAACGATTTTATTATAACTATTTCGTCTGCATTTCCAGAATCACGTTTTTAACAGAATGAATGGAGAAGGTAGTACATAAAGTGATTGAAAGCCATAATGCAACTTCTTGCAGAAAAACGTTAATTCTCCGCAGTCGTAACTCTAACTTAGTCGGATACTTAAGGTATCCAGCCAAGCCCTAAAACCATGATTTTTTCAAAAAATTGACAATTTTTTCTGACGTTATTTATAGACCATTTTATTAGCTTAATAAAAATACTAAGTATTTATTTTCTCCTCCTCCATTTAGAACAAAACTACAAGTGTTTTAGTAAAAGCAGATGCCTTAACTTTACACAAGATGTCAAACTTTAAAATGCGTTTCATCGAAATGGGTTTTTTTCGAAAACTCAAACGGGGACAGCGATTGCTCAAAAAGTTTTGAAAAATAATTTGCTGAAATTTTTTGTAGAATGTTTCGTATAACAGTAGAAGTGTTTTGATTTTCAGATTTATCAATAACTGTTTTATTTCAAAATTTACAGTCCTTTATGTGAATATAATCACTGTTTTTTTAGGCAATTTCATATAGTCACTAAGATAGAGTACTCTAGTTTTTGTAAAAATTAAAATATCTATTATCCCGAAGGTCATTTCAAAACATGAATAACGAAGTAACACCATAAAAACTGAAAAATTAAAAATTTGTTCAAAACATTTTTGTACAGAGCGGGCCCCTGTTTATGTAATTTTTTGTACATTTTCTCCAGTTTTTTCTCATTTTAATAATAATAAATTTTTTTTTCTACTTCAGTTTTACGATTTTTTCCTTAAAATATACTAAATAAATCTAAAAATCACAAAAAATCCCCATATCTACATTTTTCAAAAAAGTTGTCGCAAGCTGTCATTTGTTTATCAGCTCAGAAAAAAAAAAATTTAAATCGGGTTGAATATGCAAGTTGTGACACACACACACAAAACCACGAGACTGGTTCATTGCATTTACGGAATCAGTTCTCCGTAACAGTATTAAGTTCAAAGTAGTTCCTTTTAGCATTCGGTAGACACTTCTGCACTGGATGTTCGCCATTGCTGGTAACAGTTCTGGGACGAGGTTTTTGGAAGTCCCTTTAAGAGATATTTTTTTTGTTGCCTCGAACCTCTTCAATTGAGGTAAAATGGGTTTCCTTTCAGCAAGGTTTAATTGTGCAGGGAAAAATAGAAAAAGTCTCATGGGGCCAAATCAGGGGAATATGGGAGGATGCCCCATCATTGTAATATTTTTTACTGGGCTAGAAAAAAGCTTGACAGATAGGGGCGTGTGAGCGGGGGCATTTGTCCCCGTGCAACAGCTATCCATTAATCCCCGCGATTCTGGACTTTTTTTACATAATTTTTTTCGCGAGTTTTTTTTTTAGTCTACTTTTTAATGTAATAGTGTTGGATTAATAGTCTCGATCTCTAAGAAGTGAGTGGGAACCCAACTTATATCATGAACTTTGGCCATGTTTTGGTCTGTAATCATTGGACCTTGGGCGCCCAGCAGGTTCATCCTCTTCCGCACTGACCCTTCACGCTGAAAACCTCTTGCCACCATTCAATCACATGTACA
>BMAU01003821.1:0-42952 GCA_019973935.1 Trichonephila clavipes
ATCTAACTAGTATTGTGAGGTTTTAAAGGTAATATCCTTTAAATTAACTTAATTAATGATCCAATTAATTAACAATTAAATAACGATCACTCAGAGATTACCACAATAAGAGATCCCAGAATTATATTCTATGTTCTTATTGAACATTTAATTTTAATTTCATTCGCAATAATAAGACTAATATTTAATACACTGCAATTCAGCTCAGCTCAGCTTTTATCTGAGATTAAATCTTCCAACAAGAAATCTTCAATTTAACTTCACTATAACTTTCTGCTTCAATCTCTATCTCCTACTGCTCCAACTTTACTATTCCGTTTGACTTAAATACTTTATCTAATCTGCATAACAAGGAATCCTGTCCGCTTTTTGGGGTTGATTGGAAATAGGTAGGGAATTAAATTTCCCAAAAAAGGACGACTCAGAAGGTTAGTGATAAAGTTCCGTATAGATTTGTCACAAAGCGCGATTCCCGCCTGTCATGATTTTCAAATTCATTTTGTGTCCGGTTTCATATACTGCGTGGATCGCGCATTTGGTTATCCGAACAATCGTGTATCCGAGCGGTGTCCGGTCCCAATTGATTCAGATAAACGACGTTCTACTGTAGTAAGTTTTCACTAAGATTCGAAAACAAACTTTAAACGAGTTTTGTAAATAATTGCCGTTACTACGTCCAATCCTTTCCTCAAAATTATGAGGCAAAGATAAAACGTTAAGATCTCTTTAGAGCAATTCAAAAAAAAAAAAAAATCTTAATGACCATTACAGAGTGATTGTGTCAAATAATCCTGCAAGAATTAAAAATAAATAGGTGGCGGCACTAGATGGAGCGTATGAGAGCTATTAATCTAAAACAGGAAAAAAGTAACTTTTCTCAAATAAACAGGAATTTGTGGTCACTAAAGAAAATAAAAAATTATATAGTTTCGGATATATAGTTGTGAATAGCTAATGCATTCGATACACTGAAGGAAACTTGTAGAAAATGAAATTCATGTAAATTTACCAATCTTTTTTGGAAAGGATAGCATGAATTATTTCTTGTCCATTCTCTATTTTAAGTCGTTTCCTTCCTAGTGGTACGATAAATTCTTAGATTTATAAATACTTGTTTTACTTTTACAAAGAAATTGGTTATTTCCTTGTACCCTTGACACCTCTTGAAGTATCCCTTCCTTATATAATATGTTTATATATATACTTTCGAAATGCAATTATTAATTTCCTAAATGTATTAAAAATATATCAATGGATATAAAATTTTCAATGGATGTATGGAGAAATTGATGACTTAATAAATCAAAAAATACATTTATAACGCTCAGGGCGCTTCTTGTGGTAAGACGAGTCCCTAAGAGTTAAAATTTAATTGATAGGAAGGAAATAAATATAAATTTCAATTTTTATCTCTTTAATATGGAAACTGAGTAGTGAGCCAATGCTTTATTTTTAATTCTGACCACATTGATTCCAGTGAATTGAATCGCTATCACACAAGCTATAAATCAAATTTTTTTGCCTTTTCTGTCTGTTTTTTATTCATTTGCAAGAATTTAAAGTTAAAAACAATATCAGACTTGTTCAAAAATATGCGCAAATTTCACGTACTCATTTCACATTTTATGTCACAGATTGCTTGAAATTCATTATTATTCCAAAATTTAATACACATAAGTTGAAAAAGCACAGGTTCAACACATCATATAAATTTTGTGACACTGTTCCAGCGGCCGCAATAGCCTGTTGATCAAGGTCACGGACTTGTGGCTGGCATGTCTTGAGTTTGAGTCTGGTTCTACTGAAGACCCGTCGTGAAAAAGGAGTGGCTCTTTGTTAAATCAGTTGAGGCTGAAACATACTCCCAATGGTGTGGTGTGGAAATTAAAAGGGGGGGCACCGGCACAGATGGTGTTCTCGTCACTTGACCTTGAATTCCGAGGTCCTCACCATATTAATCAGAAATTGTGACCTAAAATTGAATTAAACTCTGTAACAGGTTTTCTAAATAAATGTTTTAAAATTCTTAAAACCAATTTTTTTAAATCATAAACATTTCATTAATGTGGTTGAACTCTTTATATTAGTTTTTTGGATAACTTATTTGAGAGAATACTTTCGATTATATAACAATTATAATTTTTATTAAATATGCGAGAAAATCTCTTAAATATGTATTTCAGTCTTTTGTTGTCCCACAAAGAATATCGTTTGATTTTAATGCGAGAACGCATGAATCAGGTGATGTATGAATTAAATCCCATTTTTATATTGCAATACAAATTTTTTCATTTAGTTAAAACAACAAATTAACTTTGAGCTTTAGCTTGACAATTAACTCAGTGATACGGAAAAACAGCAAAAGAAAAAGTACGTATTCAAAACTAAAAATATTGTGGGGTGAATTATTTTCTTATGTAAGTGTTTCCTTTTTGAAGTGAAACTTCTTTGGGCTCGAGAGGAATGATAAATAGGCCCAGTTTTTCATTAGGATGAAAAAGCGAATGGATTCAGTTTCCCCATCCCCCAAATCGTTGCCATGTTGAAGAGATAGTTAGGGAGAGGAAAAAGGGGAGCGGGACAGCACGTGACTTGCGTCACATCCCTGAAAAAGTTGGAAGATTACCCACCTCTCCAATTGGTCGACATGCTACCTTCCGATCGGGAGCCCTTTTCCCTCAGGTAAGGAAAAATCTATCATCGGTTGTATGAGTTGCGGTATGTGCATTACGGTGTAAATAAAAGAGCTCTCGCGGCAAAATCGTGCCCTTTTGAAATATTTACTTATATATAAAGGAGATTGGAAAATTTTGTCTTTTTCTTATCGTACAATCGCATCACGAGAGCTCAGGTGTCTCCCTCTGAGGAGGAAACTGTACGTCAAAATGACTTGCGGCGATTGGTATACGCCTATATAGTACCTCACTAAAAAGAGATACCAGCTCCCGGAGAAGGTACTAGTTCTGCAATGGTAAAACACCAACCCGCTGCCCATTAAAAATAAAAACGTGTTATCCTACTAAGAATATCACTGTGCGGATGTATGAATGATAAATTAACCATTTTTAAATTGCAACAATTTTAAAATCAGGCTTTATATTGGCAATTTATCCATTGATACAAAAATGTAGCAAAAGAAAGTTTAAAATAAAAATTCTGATGGGTTGAATCCTTTTCTGCAACAAATGTTTACCTACTCGATAGGTTTCTATGCGTATAATCTGCACCAGCGATATTGAACATGCGGCTCACAGAATCTTTAAAAGTGGTCCGGTCATGTCCTATTGCTCTGAGAAATTTTCTTATTTAAGAACATTACATTAAAAATTTGGTGGGAAATTCTTTGTCAAAAAATCAAATATATCTATTTTGTTTTTGCTGTTGGTATTGTACGGGTACGAATTGATAGTCTTTTTCTCTTTGGGACGGTTATGGTAATTGATAACAGACAATAGTAAAGTAGCGACAGTTTTATCGTTGGAACTCATTTTTAACTATCTTTCATACCTTGCAAATGAAAAATATTCGAAGAAAATATATTGTTTCAAACGACTGAGAGGTTAACTATTTTGTAGTGAAAAACGAGCATGGATCAGCAATTATTTGTTTTGTCACGAAAATGTTGTATTTAAAAAATATAAAAAAACAGGAATCACATACATTCAATGACACTTCTTTTCGAAAATATCTTTCAAGAGGTGATAGATATGCTTTCTTGAATAATATTTGCAACATCAACAAATTTTACTGCGATAACAAAGAAATCCTATGAAGTCTGTTATATTATAGGTAATTATATGAAACCGTTTACTGATGCAGAAATTGTGAAGAAGTGCTTCATAAATGCTTATAATTTAATGTTAGTGGCAAAAATGAAAAAAATCTAAAAGAAAAGTGATGAAAATGAGCAAAATAGGAGTTATAATATTTTGATCAATTTCCCACATTTTAAATTTCCAATGTAAACTTGGTCTTAAAACATTTCATTTATCTCATACAGTTAAAAATGTAACTTTGAATATTCGAGATTAAAATCAGTTCAAAATAATCTAGTGTCATGGGCTGCCACCTTACGGAGAAAAAAAAAATACGTATTTTTATTAATTTTAATTTCAATTTATGTGTGTTTTCTCTGTACAATTATACTCCAAGAAAATATTAAAAACATTCCTTGAAAAAGAAATGCAATGAATAGAACTTGACAAATAATTCCTCTATTGAAAATTAGGAGAAGTTTATATAACTATACTGGATGTAAAAATACAACTCAAAATATAAAAATAAAAATAACCCCCTTATTTTAAGATTGTTTATCGTACATTAGAACAGGGGTTGGCCACCTTTTAGCTGTGGCGTGCCAAACCAATCCACCAATGTGATTGAGCGTACAACGCAGTGGGACATGTTTGAAACATTTCGATCTTCGCGACATTGTATGAAGAGTAAGAGAATAGAGGTCAATAATCTACAGTTATATTATATAATAATTTTGCAGCATTTAAAAACATTTCGTGACATAAAAAATATATGTATATATATTTCATCAACAAGAAATAAAAAATTAAAATTGCACATATATTAAGTACATTTAAATATATATATATATTAAAAAAGTAGACCACATAAAATATAAATAGTTCCTTTAATTATAGTTTGATAAAAGGCCAAATAAAATTTTTAATGCTAACATAATACTCTTATCGCACTATTTTCATTTCACAAAATCAGGAGTAGGATTTATGACTTTCAATTTGATACCGTTCTGAGCATTGAGTTGTTAAACAATTTCTTTTGAGACTCGATTTATTTTTCACGTGAGGAAAGATATTTTACTTACATTTGAGGAACCAAAAGCGGAAAGCAGATTACATGCAATTTCCTCTCTTCAAACAATTATTTCTCAAGCAATGACATTCAATAATTTACAAAATAGCTGTAAATTTATCTTTGAAGTTATCTTTCGGATTTTTTCGTAATTTTATTGATGTCAGTAATTTTGAAGATGAATGTTTAATAAGGTGCATTACAAATTTAATAACTTCCACCCACACAAATATTGACAGATTTGTAGAGTAGTGTAGAGTGCAACTGATAACTGTATCGAGTGTCACATGTGGCACTTGTGCCATAGATTGACGATCCCTGCTATAAAATATTCAGAAATATTTGGGATGCAGCACAAATTGACGAGTTATTGATAAGATTTTTATTCAGGTGTTACTCGTGTTTTTAGTAAAATATTTAATTTATGCTTCGGGATTCGGGAAGATTTAGGTCAATTGAAAATCATCACTATCTTCACGGAAGCAGAAATTCCGTCAAGATCGCTCTAAATGGAAGGTCATTCTAGAGGCGTTCTTTGATATCCAGAGCGTTGTGCATCTGATATATATTCCTGGAGGACACACTGCAAACAAAGAATTTTATGTAAACATTCTGTGTTGTTTGCTCGCATCGATCCGAAAGATAGGACCGAAATTGTAGGCTGAGCAATCACGTGAGTTTTACATGATAACACTCCTGCACAGTAATCCCTCCTCGTTACTAACTTTCTTCAAAAACCTAAAATAACTGCTTTGCCACTTTCTCCTTAATCCCCTCATCTCGCCCCCGGTCACTTCAGCCAGTTTCCTACACCGGCAAGTCGATTGTAGGGTCGTCGATTTCAATCCGCAGTTGTTAAAAATGCATCGCAGACTGAATTAAAGGGTACGGCGAAAAAGGATTCCCCAGAAATGCTTCGACGATCTTTAAAAGTGATGGCAAAAGTGTGTTATTTCTTAAGGGTCTTATTTCGAAGGAGAACGTGCTTCACACACACACAGCAATTAAATTAGTAATATTTTTTAAGTTACAGACTCTGTCCAGAAACTTTTGAATCCTACCTCGTATATGTAGATTCAGTTCCCGTGAAGTGATATCCGTACGAAAATTGTAACCCTGTGAGTACATTATAATTAGTATGTAGTAATTTGAGATATAAAGGGTAATAGATAATATTTGGTTAAATTTGTCTTATTCTACCTATAAGCACGGTCATTGCGCGTAAGAAATACAAATTGCAGTATCAGCTAACTAGGTTTTTGCGCTTTTTAGATTATTTAGTTTGTACTCGTCAGTTAAACTTATTGAAGGAATATAAGTTGTAAAAAAGGAAAAGCAATGGTGTAAAAAAGCTTTCAAAACGCGAAGGTTTGTTATAAGATATTTAAATGTCAAGCGCTGCTTTTACACAGAGTGCGTTTTCCAATTTTTAAAAAATATTAGGAATATCATACGTAATTTTTATCATCACCGATGTTAAACGTCTTGGTAGTTTATTTGAAATGGAAATATTCATTTTTCATCATTATAAACTGCAAATTTGTTGTTGATGCATGTTTTTGTTGAAAGAGTGAGTAAATGAAATAGTATTAAAGAAATTCATTTACATTGATTCTTTTATAACATTTATTGTGATATCTATGTACAAATTAGCCTTTTTTCGTGTGCTGTAATACTTATAAATAAAAGAAAATTTTTAAAAGAGAAATAAAAACCGAACATAAGAGATTTTAATTTACCCGGGAGGTGTTCTAAGTGCTCCAGCGCTTCCAATATATGCTTCAAGGCAAAATTTGCCCTTAACGTTAAAAGTTTTCTCATGGATATTCATCAACTGGAATGAGCTTTTCGTAGGTTTAAACAGGTAGCTTCTAAAAATATTATTAATTTTTTGTACAAACATGAATTCATGTGAATATAAAGCAATATATACTTATAAACCAAATATATATATTACTAGCTGCATGGCCCGGCATTTTACGGGATTTCTCTACTTTTAAAAATTTTCCTTTCACAAAAAATCAGAGCACTTCCTTTTTTCTTTTTCGAAATTACTTTTACTTTTTTTGTTTCTTTCCCCTCTGCTTAGCCCGGCATTGTATGGGTTTTACCGAGAGTATAACATAATTTCGACGATAATTTCCTCTTTCCTTCATGACGCCAGCACCCTTGTGCAGGTGTGTACGCGTACGATGTGTGATCGCTAAAATGATGTCATTAAAATTACCTTTTTCAAATTTTTTTCACTTTTCACAGTGTGACAGGTTTCTTTTCCCTTCATTTACTCCCTGCGTTGCACGAACATATTTGAATGCATAACACATTGTCATGGAAATTCCCCTTCTCCTCTAGTTAGCACTTTCTGTTGTGTGTGTATGATTTCTATATTAATGTCATTACAAATCCCCTTTCAATATTTTTTCCACATCTTTCCACTGTCAGACACGTTACTTTTATCTCTCTATAGCCCGGCTTAATTACACACAGCTATTGAAATGATTTTTTCCCGATTGTTTGATTAAACATATGTACGTATAAAGAACACTATATATATATATATATATATATATATATATATATATATATATATATATACCCGTATATATATTACCGTGTTCATCGCACGGGTGAACTGAAAAAATTAAACAACACAGATTGAAGGAAAAAGAAATTTTTAATGAGTTAATTTTATGTAAATTGCAAATTAAACAAAAAAAGCTTTTTGCATATCTCAGCTAAACAAAAAAAAAAAAAGAAAAAAAAAAAAACACCTTTGTTAAATTTTAAGTATGTAGATCTAATAGCTGATAAAAAGGATTTTTTTTTATTTATAATTCCTCGTAACACTCTTGAGTGTCGATTTTTCAAAATACCTCCCTAAGCTGATCTCTGCTCACCAAAAGTAACACATTGTTAAAGGTTTTGCGTAATGAACGCTTAAAGTAGTGTAAATAATTTATGTCTGAAAGTGTAATACATTAATATTACTTTCTGTTGTATTTTTTTATGTTAAAATTGTAATTTTCGCAAGCAACGCCGTTCCTTAAATTATAATGGCGATTCAATGAAAAACATAGCGGAATGTTAACGATAGAGTCAAGTTGGCAAATGCCTAGCTACTTTCGTAGCTCGAGCTTTTTTAGAGCTTTGTAAGACCCGCCGTGTAAAGTAGCGATGCACGTTAATAATTAATCCACCGCATTATGATTTACTGCAGTGTTTTTCATACAATATATTTTTTGATCACTACATTTAAAATTAAGGGATATACATAAACAAAATACTCCACTTTGGAAAATTTAATCCGTTATAGAGCTAATAAATTAATTAAAGATATTCCACTGTAAAATTAATTATATATACCATTCACTTAAAATAAGTAGTCAAATCATTTTCTAAGGTCTTCATTAACATACAAAAACATAATACACTTAAATTTTGAAACTATTTTTTCCGCTAAAATACTCATCATGGAACCCGTGCTGCCATATATCTTGGAAGAGTGGATTTCAAAGAAATTCCTCCTAAGTATTGGTAGAATATTCCTTCTAAGTTGGTGTAGTGTGGTAGTTAGGAGAAGAGGGTGCCAGCTCAGGTGTCGTCCACGTCACTTGACCATGGTTCAAAATTACGTGATCCGTTGCCAAAAGTCCTCGTGTAGCTGAACAGTGCGACATTAATATTCACTCACTCTCACACTCCAAAAAATACAGTACAGTAGTTATTGCGTTTTTAAGTATAAAAATAATTATATCTGCCCATTCAATTAAAATTATAGCGTTATAATTAACTACTAATCACAAACAAATTTTGAAAATTTGTTCAAATGATGCAGTGTGAAAGAGAAAGTTTATTTACTTTAAGTATCAGAACTGATAAAAGCATTTATTTGGAAAAAAAGACCAATTTCTTACTACCAATTATACATAAAAGTTCTTTCACAAACAAAACATAGATATATGCTGACGTTTGCTTTTTTGCAGCGCAAGCTGGAATTGCTCGCAGATGGCTGAATTTTTTCCTACTTACTTGACAAATATCGTTATATTTTGGACACTTCATACAATATATTTATAAATTATAGTCTATGCTATAAATAATAGCCTATGTGCTATTCTGATGTATAAGCTATATTACTGTTAAGTTTCATTAAAATCCATTCAGTTGTTTTTGCGTGAAAGACCCACAAAGATATTCACAAACTTTCGCATTTATAATATATATTAGATATATATGTATATGGGGAAATGCCAATATATATGTTTACATTCACTAAAAAACCTTAAAAACAAAAGAATACTGTTTGATAGAAATATTTTACTACTATATTATAATTTTATAGTTTTTCATTCCTCTGTATTTAGTAAAGCATTTAACCATGTATCTGACGAAAAAAAAAGTATATTATACAAAAATAAAAAATTCAGTATTTTAACAATAATTGTTTTCTTATAGCTTAAAACATTAAAAAGTGTTTGGTATTTTCATTTACTCAATCAATCGTTACATAACAATTTCCTTCTTATAAAAAATGAATGGTTTTGAAATAAAAAAAATCGATTAAAAAAATATTCTTTGAGCAGTTAGTTGTGACATACCATTTGCATAAAAAATGGCTGTAAAAGAAAAATCTCATTTATTGATAAAAACTTATTAAATATTTAAAAAAAATTATGAAATAATTAAATCAATGTATAAGATATATATATATATTATTCTTATTATATTAATTATAATATATTTTATGTATTATATACCATGTTCAAATGCCCTTCCTTCGTTCGGGTTAAGTTTCAAAAACATAAAATTCCCCTATTATAGCAATTCTAATATGTTTTTAGAGTGGGTAAAACCCTGTGTAAAGTAGTATAATCAAAATTTAAAATATTTTTAATTAATGTTTAAATTATAAATATTTTTAAATAAGTACAACTTGGCCTCAAATTAAATAATAATTCAACAAAAACAAATATTTCAATGAAAGAGAGAATTAGCATGCTATAAAGTAAATAGTCATTCGAATGTAAATAGAAATAAAAATTATACCAGAAAATAATAGTAGTTGTAAGTTTTTGCTATTGAACTATGGCTGAAATAACCTGAAATAGATAAACAGAAAGAAAAAATTAATGATAACAAACTAATTAACAAAATAAAATCATAAATAAGAAATATTAGGAGGCCATCAACAGGAAAAAAATTAAATTAGTATTACATGAGGAACAGTGTAATACTGTAATTGTAATTCAATAGATGTCATTGTAGATGTAATTCAGTATTTAAAAAATTAAATTAGTATGAACTAAAATAAAACATCTATGTACAATGGAAGGTACAATGCATATGTTTATGTAGTATTAGCTAAAAACTACATGAATTTCTGTCGGAAGGAACGTTAAACAATGATGCCACAAACAGTATTGAACAACAACAAAAAAATAACAGAAAATCTTACATACCATAAAATCCAGCGTAAAACACCCACTTTGAGCACAAGAAATTAAATCGAAATTTACGGGTTCAAGAGCTTTAAAAATAAAAAAAGATGAATAAAAAAAGTGGGTGTGCATTGTACAGCGAACATAACAAACATTAAAAAATGCAGCTCAAAAGTATAGGTGAGCATTATATGCTGGATTTTATGGTAATCTGATATTTTTCTTTGGATTGTTTTTTAGCATCAAATTGTTAACAAATTGTTCGATATCATCCATTTTTTAATTCATTTCACCATTGAAATGCGAGTCTAAATAACTGCGCAAATTTTTCATGATGTTCAACATTGAACAGCATCTGCTGATGAAGGAAGAAAAGCAATCGTTTTTTTTCAATCAAAGAAAATGTCATAGAAATGAACATGCGTAAAATCTTTGCAAATCTATATGAAGAACAGATTGTAAGAAGGAAAGTTAAACCATAATGCCACACGATAAAAATTGCATTAACTCTGAATAAGTGCAAAAGAAAATTAGATGTAATTCAATACCTAGGTGGATCCTAGACAAGCACACTGCTTGGCGACAAAAATTTTGGCGCCAAATTTTTGGCGATAAAGTTTACAATATGGCAACCTTTCCGGATTGTCAAATCCGGTGGCTAAAATATGGTAACCCTAAAACCGGTCAACCAAAAAAATCGGGTGAAAAGTGGACATCGGTCATTTTCGCCCTTGACCCTGCTGCGACACGTCGAGTTCGACCCTGCTCATACTTTCTTCCCCACGTGTTCCGATTTTAGGCTTGATTGATTTTGCACCGGTTGTTAGAATGGCGTGTGAAAGAAAATTCAATGAAAGCGAGGCAACCACAGGATTTTTTCTTTTGCTTGGACAACAAGGAAATAAGGCTGTTCTAGATTGGGTCATGAAAGAAGGATTAATTCCCTCCAGATATGAGTGTCCGAAGTGTAAAAAGGATATGCGTTTGGTTGAACGAAAGGGTACGATTGATGGTTTTGAATGGCGTTGTCGAGTACAGTCGAAAGAGAATCCCCACTTTGTTTGCCGGAGTGTAAGAAAAGGTACGTGGTTTAGTGACAGTAGATTGAGTATTTGTGTGATCTGGCGATTATAACCAGGAATTCGTTTGGCAAGAGTATGAATGAGTTTGTAGTGAATGATTTAAAAATTAACAAAAACACAGTGGTGGATTGGTATATGTTTTGCCGTGAGGTATGTTCTTTTTGCCCTTTTCTTTATTTTATGCTTTTGTGTGAATACAAGTGTTTTCAGCGTCCCTGACGCCATTACGGAAACCCCGTTTTATTTTATGCTTTTGTGTGAATACAAGTGTTTTCAGCGTCCCTGACGCCATTACGGAAACCCCGTTCTTTAGGATTTTTAAAGAGGAGCTTAGGTTTTTGATTACCAGCTAAGACCTATTTTTCTTCGTTTTCGTCCATGGCGTCATTTTTTGAAACATGGCTTTTTGGCGCCATTTGGCGAAAAAAATGGCGCCAAAAACAGCAGTGTATCAGACTAGGATTTTACCGTTTATTCTTTTGTCATGTTGATATTTGTACATTTACATTTGATTCTTCTGTAGTGTTAATGTTTTTAGATTGAATTAGGTCTCATTTTTAAAATTAAGAATGTGAAATTTAAGTTATCAGAAATTCTTCAACTGAAAAAGAAATGAGACAAAATTAAGTCTAATGTATACATATTACGGACGTCACTTGACCATGGTTCAAAATTACGTGGTCCGTCGTCAAAAGCCCTCGTGTAGCTGAACAGTGCGACGTTAATATTAACTCACTCACTCACTACATATTACGGTCAAAATGGAAAAAAAAAGAAGAAACGTGACACAGCCCTAAAGCTAAACCTAAATCCCTAATGAAAAAGTAACCACAAAATTAAATCTAACCAAGGAATAGTTCGGAATAATCAAATAAAATATTAGCTAAAACTAAAATGTATATTAAACTAATTTAATTCAGGTATTGAAAAAATATAAAATATTCTTAGGTGGAAGGCCGAAAAATTTATTTGCTTTTACTCCTTTAGCATTATTTTATAAGTTTATAATATAAATTATTTGCAATTAATTTAAATGTTGTTTTTGTGTATGTTTTCTTAAGATATAATGAAACATAAAATAGAATTTTGAAACTCATTGAAAAATTTATCTATTAAAAAATACTATTTTCTTCGTAAAACTTTTAGTTTACTTAAAAATATCTCGATGTACACATATATCCATGATGCGTCATAGCTTTGCTATTTGCATCAAAAAGGCCCGAGTGCACTCTTTTAACCTTTAGGCTGCATCTGAAAATTTTTTGCTTTCTCCATGTTGGTTCCCAACTATATGTTGACTTTTAAAGTGTCGACTTTGCAAAAAATGTGTACATATTTTGGTGCTTTTCAGTTCTAAGGAACTCTGGTTTTTGGTTTTTAGAAAACTAAATAATAGTGGTACTATCAATCTACAGTTGTACTTAGACGACAATCCATCTAAAGTTGATATCAAAAAACCCAGCCCATTAATAAGTATAGTTTAAAATGAAATCATGTTTGCAACTTGACGAGTTATTAATACAGTTTGGCAGTTGTTGCAATAATACATAAGTACCAAATAATCTTTCTATGACATTGCGCGTCTTGCATATTATCGCAACCAACTGGCGACATTATATGAAACAAAGCATATGGTTGCCACAATTTAGAGCATGCGATATCAGCGTTTGCGAGTTATTTTAAATGTTGGCATTGGAGCGATAAAATGTAAGTAACAACATTTCCTTTCATTAAAAAAGAAAAAGGGAACTGCTTTTCCTAATACTTACGTATAATAGTAACCGCAGCCAAAGTGGCACTTGATTCACCAAAATGCAACTGTTTTTTTTCTCATATAAAACACATAAGAATCTGTTTTGATATAAAGGTGCAAATTTTGCTGCGGTGATGCCAATACGTAAGTACCCTTTTCCTTTATCGGCAAATTCCATGTTTTTCCTTTGTAACAAAAAAGTAGAAAAATGTATAAAAAAAACGACACTCTCAATTCAAAGTAATTGGGATTAACAGACTGTCAATGGTGTGATTTAAGTTAGAATTTCTATTTACATATAAGATTTCTAGACATTTTTTCTTTTGAGCTGCTTATGGTAGTTTCATTAAATTTATCTATTTAATGTAGCTGTTTGGTTTGAATTAATGTTATAATTTCTACTATGTGTAAGGTTACTTTTATATTTATTTTATTTCTTTTTAAATATTGAAGATTTTGGGTTTTATGTTGTTTTTTGTTGTTCTAAACTGTTTATGGCAATTTTATCGAAAACAGGGCTTACCTTTTCTGTTTTAGATAACCTTTTAATTTAAATTAATATTATAACTAGCTGTATGGAGTAGCATTGAATTGTGATAATAAAAATGTTTGCACGGAAAAGAGATGCACCTTGAAAAGATTTTCTCATATTTCCCTCTAGATTTCTTTATAATTCAGCGTTGAAGTGATTATACGCGTCTCATACCATCATAATTTAATGTTGCTTCTGATAATCTGTTCCTCACATAGTTTCTTGGAGATCATATGCATATTTTATGTTATACTGTCTATATATAATATATATATTTTCACTTATCTTTATAGTTATTTATCATTGTATCTACTCATTCGTTTGTTCTTTGCAATAAAATTATAATATTTAATAGAAATATTGCAAAAAAGTATTGTCTCATTAATTAATTTTTGTGCAACACAGTTTATTATTTGTTTCATTCAGTACTGTTATTAGTTCCGGACTATTTCAACGGGGACCTGTTTTATCCGTTTTAGGTAGATTTTGGTTTTAGTTCATACATTTTTTGGTAAAATCCTAGTCTGATACACTGCTGTTTTTGGCGCCATTTTTTTCGCCAAATGGCGCCAAAAAGCCATGTTTCAAAAAATGACGCCATGGACGAAAACGAAGAAAAATAGGTCTTAGCTGGTGATCAAAAACCTAAGCTCCTCTTTAAAAATCCTAAAGAACGGGGTTTCCGTAATGGCGTCAGGGACGCTGAAAACACTTGTATTCACACAAAAGCATAAAATAAAACGGGGTTTCCGTAATGGCGTCAGGGACCACGTACCTTTTCTTACACTCCGGCAAACAAAGTGGGGATTCACTTTCGACTGTACTCGACAACGCCATTCAAAACCATCAATCATACCCTTTCGTTCAACCAAACGCATATCCTTTTTACACTTCGGACACTCATATCTGGAGGGAATTAATCCTTCTTTCATGACCCAATCTAGAACAGCCTTATTTCCTTGTTGTCCAAGCAAAAGAAAAAATCCTGTGGTTGCCTCGCTTTCATTGAATTTTCTTTCACACGCCATTCTAACAACCGGTGCAAAATCAATCAAGCCTAAAATCGGAACACGTGGGGAAGAAAGTATGAGCAGGGTCGAACTCGACGTGTCGCAGCAGGGTCAAGGGCGAAAATGACCGATGTCCACTTTTCAACCGATTTTTTTGGTTGACCGGTTTTTGGGTTACCATATTTTAGCCACCGGATTTGACAATCCGGAAAGGTTGCCATATTGTAAACTTTATCGCCAAAAATTTGGCGCCAAAATTTTTGTCGCCAAGCAGTGTGCTTGTCTAGGATCCACCCTGTTTTTGAAAATCTTTAACAGATGGCAGCACAAATCAAACAGGTAATTTCTCTCATCCTTCTTTCCCTTCTATTACTACCTAATTCTTAGTACGGATTCCAATTTCCATAAATTACACTCAAATGACGAAATCGTTTTAAAATTCAAAAATACTTGCTGAAATATCTCTAAAAAAGACAAAACATTTTTTTTCTTCCTGGAAAAAAAAGTAAAAAAATTATTTTGGAACGCATTAAAAAATATATAAAAAAAAAACAGTTTTGAATTTATTAATTTTTATTTTTTAAATTAAAAACGAAGTATTGATTTTTATTTTGAAAAAGCCTTTTACTTGTACTTTTATTTTATTTTTGAAAAACTGTTCTAAATGCATCTGTTTGTTTTTTTTAATTTCTTGGGCATTTAGATATTGCATACATTTTTAAACAAAATTAAAAAAAAATTCTGAAATTTTTTATTTGCTTCTTTAATGAGACACACATGCCATCTTTCAGATTTATCTAAATGCTAAGTTTATTGAGAAAATAAAGCTAAATGGTTCACTATCTAATTTAATAATATCGTTTGCTGCTTAAGTGGTCACAAATTCTAATTAATAATTTCAGCTTGAAGGTTATTCAATTTGCTGCTTTACGTAAGGCTCCCAAGATTCTTTTCTTGACATAATGTCCTTAGAAAAAGAAAGAGTTTCTTACTTTTTGTAGTGAGAAAACAACTTTTATAAGGCACTAGTTACTGCGATGTGTGGTAAATTATTCTGATAAAGGGAAAAAAATTTAAGTTGAGTAATATAAGGTAATAAAATGCTGTTGTGAAAAAGTTTTTTTTTTGTTAACTTTAATAATATAAAAGTTTTGATAGCAATGTCGTTGTTGTTTTAATCCGATGAAATAATGTCTTTTTTGTCTTGGTATTTAAATATGACAAAATTATTTTATACTTTCCTAAAGTATATATCTTTTATTATTAGAGTTCTAAAAAGCAAGAACTTGTTATAGTTGAAACATAATTATTTCTAATGTTTGGTTGAGCATATTGTTTATTAACCAAAATAATAATTTGATAATCCTTTAAAAAATTTAAAGATAGCAAAATATTGATTTGGTATGTAAGAATTTCTTAAAACTAAAAAATTATAATAATAATTGGCAGATGAATTTTTTTAAAGAAGTTTGAAGACTGATTTCTTTTTGAAGGAAGGAAATCATCGACAGATTTGCTGCATTGTTTACCTTTCGCTAGTATGACATGATTTGTCTCATTAGAATGCATAATCTAGAAATAAATTACTTTCAATTTATCAGAGGAAACATAAAATTAAATAATTAAAGGTGTGAAAAAAATATCAAGTTTAAATGATTCATGATTTCTGTATCACTCACTGTTAGGCCTGGCTAACCGAAACACAAAATTGCGACCGGTTTGATTTTTGGAAACCTCGCACGGACGAAATTTTTAATCGCGTTATAACGGTAACGGTTATTCATTTACGTGGAACCTTAGAGAAAGCTCCATTATCCACTCATCAGAATTAGTTGTAAATAGAATAATTTGTTGCTGTTACATAAAAATAAATAGCATTCCACATTGAGTGCAGCGCTGTGGCGCAGGAGTAAGTCGTAAACTACTCTCCCAGTTGATTGAGTTTCTGTTTCGTTTTTGAAAGAGAGCGAAAAGAAATGACTTCACATCTTCATGATAACCAAGCCGTGTTTCAACCGGCTACCGTATCTCGATCGTTTAAAATCTTCTCTCTGCAAAGGTGGATTTGTTGTCGAGCTCTAACGGTCTCAGTTACGAAAATAAGATCGATGGCGAGCGAAAGCGAGCCAAGCGCTTCTGCTCAAAATGGTTGGCGAAAGAGAGAAGGAAGCCAGGAGAAAAAAAAACCTAAAAAGGGGAAGGGTGGGCAACGGTCTCAGTTATCGTAACGTAAATTAGAATTTTCGGGGGCCAACGCCGAAGGCGTTTATACCCAGTGTGAGGGGGAAAGGAAAACCATGATAAAAAATTAAAAATCAACAACCCCTCAGAAGGGGTGAACAAAACGCCAGCGAACGAACACCGAACAAGTTGGGCGACGAAGCGACCCAGAAACAAGTTGATGTCGAAGCGGCACGTATGGAGGAAAAATCAGGAAGGAATCAATCGCGAAAAGGGACGATGGAGGAGTGGGGGAGGTGGCAGTCAAAACTGACCCTGTTTCGATTAGCAGTAGAGCATTTGGTATTGTAGATGTTTGAAATTAATGTTTAATTGTTGGGTTAAGGTGGTTTGAGCGGGATCTGCCATTTTGCTGTGGCATAGGTGTATTTCAATTTAGGATGTGGATAAGTGAAAAATGTTTGTGCTCGAATAATTGGATTGTCATGATTTTCGATTGACCTGAAAACATTCCTAGCTAATTTAGTGATGAAACTAGAAATCGGCTCCATATGTAGATCGTAATGAATCACATCATTTCTAACGTACCAAGGTGCGTTAGTCAAGAGGCGTAGAATTTGATTTTGTATGACTTGAATTTTGTTCATGTGGGTGGCAGCCGCTGCTCCCCAAACAGGAGCCGCGTAAGTTATAATTGGGCCCAGAACTTGCTTGTATAAAATCACTTTGTTTTCAAGGGATTGAGGAGAATTCCTCCCAACACACAAGGGAGATAGCTAAATGAATTCTACTCTCAGTTGCGTTTTCGAGTTTCGATTGACGTCATGGGGATATGGATCAAAAATGATCCTCCTTCCCCTATCTAACAAATAAAAGTTCCTTCAAGTGGAAAACCTGAATGAAAGTTCTTTCCTGATGAGATTTTGTTCTTGGCATTCTGATTGGATGGCTGAGGTGGTATGGGAGTGGCATCAGCGTCATGGGCGGTTCTTCATTGTTTCGGCGGTAGTTCAATGAAAAAGAATTTTTTGCTGGAACTGAGGAATTTCGAAAAACATTAGCGAGTGAGATAGCTCTCTCTTGGCTGTCCTGATAAAAAGGGTGAGGGAACAAAAAGGAAAAAAGCTATCCTGGTGGGAGCAGCAGTTAAAAAATTTAAAAAGAGAAAAAATTAAGAATTTAAAAAATTTAGCAAGAAATAGTCATTCACCACCGGTGAATGAACAACAGTGAAATTAGGGGGATTGTAAGAGTCAAAGAGAATTCTCCTTGGCCTTTTAATGTTATCAACTAAATTATAGTTTTGAATGTCAATAAGATTTAAATTATGAGTATGAGGTAAGTCTTCGTAAAATTTCTTAGCAAGATTTTGAATGTAAGTTTTGAAGGCAGGGATTTTTAAATCCCTGTAAATATATGCATTTCTGACGTATCTGCCAGGTCTGACAATACTTCTAATGAGAGAATTTTGTGCTACTTCAAGAATTTTAAAATTGGTATTTGCTGCATAACCCCACACAGGAGAGGCATAACTAAGAATGGGCCGCAAAACAGCAGTGTAGAGAAGTATCTTGTTTGATAAAGTCATTTCAGAATTCCGGCAAATTAAGGGGTAGATTAATCTGAGTGCGTACCGGAATTTATTTCGCGCGTGTAAAATATGTTGTTTCCAAATTAATTTACCGTCTAAAATTACGCCAAGGTATTTAGTACTCTGAGACCAATGGAGCGGTGTGGAATAAAGAGTGGGTGGTGTGCAAGGTTTCCTTCTCCTGGTGAAAAGAACAGCAACCGTTTTGTCAACATTAATTTTTATTTTCCAATCATTAAAAATTTTTCCAGGAGCGAGAGGTGTTTGTTTAGAGCACTAGTAATGGTGTTATGATTTTTAAAGCAGGCTGTAACACAAGTGTCATCTGCGTAAAGGTTTAGCATTGTGTGCGGGTGCGTGGGCATATCATTTATGTAAAGATTAAATAAAATTGGTCCTAACAAGGAACCTTGAGGGCAGCCTATGTTAATGTGATGTGTGTCTGAAAGCGTATTGTTGACTGACCTGATAGTGTCTATTAACAAGATATGAATTTATAATGTGAATAAGAGAAGGTGGGAAGTTATATTTAATAAGCTTATAAATAAGCCCGCTGATCCAGACACGATCAAAGGCTTTCTGAATGTCCAGAAAGACAGCTCCAGTGGATCTGAAATCCAGAAGACTTTTTCTGTAATCCTTAGCAGTGGGTGGTTAGTAGAAAGTTTTTTCGTAAATCCGTATTGATTTGGGTTAATTATATCGGAATCAGATATGAAAGTATTTAATCTATTTAGAATAATGTACTCTGTAATTTTACCAAGGACTGAAAGGAGAGAAATCGGTCTATAGCTTTGAGCTAGATTACTATTTTTTCCAGGTTTTTTAATGGGGAAAATGATTGCTATTTTCCAATTTTTTGGAAAGTGCCTAAGAATTAAAATTTTATTGATGAGGTAGGTTAGAATAATTAAAGCTTTGAGAGAAAAGTTGTGAATCATTTTATTTGTAATATTATCTTTACCTGGAGTTTTTCTAATTTTTAACTTTTTGATATAATCAGAAACTTCGAGAGGATTAGTAGGAGAGATGGGGATGAAGGGGGGAGAAGAGAAGAAGTTTTCGAGCGTGCTCGTGACGTCACAGTCAATCGTGGAGTTGTGATTGTTTGGCCTAGTATTTTGCGTAAAGTTATCTTTAAGTGTGTCAGCAATTAAATTGGCTTTCTGGTCATCAGTAATGGCGATGTCAGAATTTGTTTTTAGTGCGGGAATGTCAGCGCGTTTGTGTTTGAAAATTTTTTGAATATTCCAAAAGCTATTGTCTTGAGTGTTTAGAGCTATTAATTTATTTTTTCATGTTTCTTGTGAGTGTTTTTTCAGCTCTCTTTTGATCTTAGCTTGTAATCTGTTTGTTTCTGTTTTAAAAATCGGATTGAGAGTGTTTTGATAAAGTTTACGTGCGCGATTTTTAAGGAGAATGAGATTTTTAATGTGATTAGGAGTATACGAGTGGTGAGTGTTTGTGATTGGCTTGGAGGCTTCCGTGTGGGCGGAGCGAACGGCTTCGGTGAAATCTTCAATTTTATTTTCAAGGATATGGGGGGTTTTGATAATTTTCGATTAAAATATTGTTATTTAAACATTTTTTGAAGAGATGCCAACAGGTGGTAACTGCTCTAGGATTTACTTGATGAATGGGAAAGGAGAAAGAGAAATTTAGTAAAACTGGATTGTGATCTGAGGAGAGTTCGGGCAGAGATTCAATGGAGTAAGGAAAATTAAAATTTTTAACAATAGCAAAATCAAGAGTATTTTGAGTAGCGTAGCCAAATCTAGTTGAGGTAGCAGGGAAAATAATTTCAAAATCAGCAGAATCACAATAATTTTTTAAATGAGTACCTCTGGTCGAGTTTTGGGAGCAGTTCCACGTATTGTGTGTGGCATTTAAATCGCCAAAAATCACACAATGGCTGTTGACTTGCATAATAGTATCAATATCTAGAGTAAAAAGGTATTTATCGGAGTGATGGGGAACATAGATAGAGGTGATAGTGAGGGGGTCAAAGTTAGGAGGATTGATGGTGACCGTAGTCGCTTCAATGTAATAAAGCTGAGGGGGTGGGGGTATTAAAGTGGGGAATAGATTTTTTAATTAAGATAAGCGTGCCACCGGAAGCCGGTCCGTCCGTGATGCGATCATTTCTATAGCATTTATAGTTTGCGACGCTGAATTTGTGTACAGGTCTCAGGTCTCAGGAATTAAAATAACATCGGGACTATACTTCTCTACGAAAAGTTTGAATTCAAGAATTTTTTATTTAGGATGCCGTTTGCATTCCAAGATATCAGACTAAGGCCAATCATTGGTAGACTAATCATCGCAATGTTCAAAGATAGCCTCTACTAGGGCGTACATCTGTTGTTTTCTTTCTTCCTTAGTTTTATTTTTATTGTTATTATTAAATTTACGGGGGGGGAGCAACAAGGCTCATATTATTAATTTGAACAGTGAGGGCTGATAATGCTTGTATGATTCCTTGGATGGTTTGATTAATTATGTTAAAATTAGGATTATTTGTTTGACTTTGGGTAGTGATAGGGGGAATTTTAACTTGATTGGCC
Organism: Trichonephila clavipes; assembly: GCA_019973935.1. Classification (NCBI taxonomy): domain Eukaryota; kingdom Metazoa; phylum Arthropoda; class Arachnida; order Araneae; family Nephilidae; genus Trichonephila; species Trichonephila clavipes. Next base: position 20,976 of record BMAU01003821.1, read on the forward strand.
TGAGGCTGGATAGAACCGAAGGAATTTCCACTGTTGCCTTTCGCCCTCTGTTGAGGGATATGAGAGTTATTTGAAGGTTTATTTTTGGTTACACTTGCATAAGAAACATTTGGTCTTACGATGCTATTGATTACGTTGGAATAGGTATTTTTAGAGTTAGTGTTACTTGAACCTTTTTTGGGTTTTGGGAATTGGGGGCATTTTGCGTAATTGGCCATATGGCCATAGGTTTGGCAATTAATGCAGAACATCTGCTCAACGCGGTGAATTTCGCATTCTTTAGTCTGATGATTCAGACCGCATTTTAGACATCTGGGTTCGTGGTGACAATTTTCTGCAGTATGATTGAATTTGTTACATGAAAAGCATTGTGTGTGTGTGAGTGACTCCTTTACTCTCATATCCGTCAACTCTGACAGAGAGATAACATAATTTTTTTTTATTGAGGTCAAAAATTTTGGAGTTAAAGAGGTTGCGGGGGAGCATGACTAGGAAAATAGGGAGGGGTTGTTTAGTTATCCGTCCAGTTAGTTGAGAAACTTTGTCAATTGTAAATCCTAGGGTTTCGAGTTCATTGTGAATATTAGTTAGGGGAGTGTCACGGGGTAGGCCTTTTATCACGATTTTAATGGGCCTTTCGGCCTTAGAGGGGATGACGTGGAATTCATAGTCTAATATTTCTAGAAGGTGAATTAATCTATGTTGTTGTTCCTGAGTATCGGTATATAATTTTAGGTACTCGCCAGTTAATTTTCCTCTGACGAAGGGCAACTTATCAGTTATTTCCTTCATTTGTTGGATATAATTTTTCTGTACTGCAAGCATAACTGGAGGCGGGAGATTTTTAAAGGTTTGCTGAGGGGAGTTGTTGGTGTCGTCATTTTTAGAGGCGTTTTCAGTGGAAATTTCAGCCGATTCTTCATTTAAATTAAGAAATTTATTTTTGAGTTCTATGTTAAAATTAAGTTGACTGGAGCAGTTTGCTAATTTATTGACTTTATTGAGCGGTGGCGTAATAAAGCCATCGTCATTTTCTTTTCTTTTTTGAGAGATATTTTTAATAATTTCCGCTCCGTTATCATTAAAGTTTTCATTTTGGGAATTAGTTTCAGAGGGAGTTCCGTGGATAGGGCAGCCAAGAGCGTCGCATGGAGGAAGAGAGCTATACTCACTTACCGCTATGTTGTAGACTCTGGTGTATTCAAGCAGCTGGGTCTGGAGGGAGGCCACGACAGGGTCTTCCGTGTTGAATTTTCCGTAGGTTGTGAGTGATTTCAGAGTGGAGTTGAGTCCTTGGATGAGGAGAGTGAACTTTTGGATTTCATCAGCCAGTTGCTGATGTCGTTGACAGGTAGCAGTTGGAGTGGGAGTGGCAGGCCTTGAGGGTGATCTGGAGTCCGAGGGCATGTGGTAGTCAGTATTCATTTCCATGGTCGTAATCGTGAAGGTGGGTAAAAATCAATTGAATGTCGCTCTACACTAACAGCTCTGAAAAGAGCTGTAGAACGACTGGCTCAATTGCCTCCAAAAGATCAATACGTATTCCGAATAGTCGCAAAAAAGAAGAGGAGCACGGAGCGTAAAGATGACGCGACCGTACTCTATCTCATTTCAATTCCGATTCCCTAAAATAATAATCCTTGATGAATGTTTTAACAAGTTACTCTTATGTAAATACAAAAATGTTTTATTTTGTAACTTTTTATGTTCAATTATAAATATATATAAATATGCATTTAATTTTTTAAATAATATTTCTATATAATGAACAAAATTGTTAAATCTGTACAAAAATGATAATAATTTCATAAAAGTTGCATTTATAGGTACATCAACCTGTGCGGTCTCCTTTATAACTACTTAATTTATATGCGACCTCTAATGGTAAAAAGGTTCCCCATCTCTGGCACAGATGTTTGACTTATTCACTTTTTTTTTTTTTTTGGAAAAATACGTCGAAGTCACCATCGTCGCTTGTCCTCCCTATTCAATACTAGCAAAATTGTAAAATATACCATTTTTCTACGATCCATACTTTTACGTGTTGTAACCTCGATGCTACTAGGTATTCTTACGTACTGATTTCAATTTTATGTTTTCTTAGGTCAGTTGAAATAACTCAGTCAAAATCATTCTTCCACACTCTTCTTTACAAATATAACAGGACTTCATTACACACTTTTAAAAGATAATATTATTAAACGCGTTAACTAAAATACTCAGCAAGATGGTAAACTCGCAACAGAGGCCCACGCCTTCGTTCACTCTGAATCTTTATCCATTGTGTGGGCGTAAACACCACTACACCCTTACATTTTCGCGTTTTCACAGCGTACTTCTATAGTTGGGCTCTAACATACGTAACTCTAATCAGAATGACCCCAGATTGAAGTTCAACTACTATCTTCAGCGTCACCTAGTGAGCAGAAATCTACCACGTGACCTAAAAAGCTTTGGTGTGAATCAAACAGCGAAAAAAAAATCCCTCCATTCTACTTTGCGTGCGAAGAGTGATCGCCTTGTTTAGAGTGAGCCTTTAGAATTATTTCAGAAGTACAATAACATATGAGCATTTAGCTTCGTTCCTTAGAATTAGTACATCTCAATTCAAACCTCAATATAAGGAACTTTAAAAACGAAATCGTAATTTCATTAACATATTTAAATTGTAATACTCGTATATTGTTTTAAAATTATTTATTATAACCCTCGACCGAAAAAGTTGCCCATTCCTGCCTTAAAAACAATTTTAAGAATGGCTAATGAATCCCATGGGCTTGTCATTAAAAAAAATTATAAGCAAACTTTAATACTTCTCTTGAAAATTTGTACGATTTATAATTAAAGCCTTATCGTAACTTTAGTGTCAAAAAACATTATTGAATTCAATCTATTGTTATCGTTCGAAAGGAGGCGCGATGAAAATTATAATTGAAAACTGGGTCAGAAATAATGTAGGTGTGAAAAAACCTGCATTATTTCAAGCAAAATCGAGAGTCGAAATGTAATAAAATTTCCCCAACCTGTCCCGTTTATTTTTATCTGCACATTTGTATTTCATACAGCTGAATTGCAGCTGTGTATTAACATTAGAACAGAACATGGAGTTCTTCGGGAATTAATATAATAATTTAAATACTAAAAGTTTTGTTTTAAAAAGTGGTTTTTTCAAATATTTCACCCACATACGATATGAATTTCTGTATATATATATATATATATGTGTGTGTATTTATTTCACAGTCAATCTTCAAACACTTGATTCTTTGCCATTTTACAGATTTCTTTGTTTTGGTTGATTAGAAAAAGAGTTGCCGATCAGTATATCAAGTCTCAATGCAGTAACAGAATATGTGATAATTTGATGATAAATATAATCTGTTCACTTGTTGTGAAGTTGATGTTTGATTTTACGATACCTTTATATTCACCTTTAGAAATCAGGCTTTTGAGGTGTATTTTGAGGATTGCGCTACGAGGAGTCTGATAGGTAATTATTTACACTGTTTATGTATATTATATTATGCATGCTTTAAATTATTTCCAAAATATTGTTAGTTACGAGAATATGATATTTCAATAGCTATCGCTGATCACAAAAACATCCAATCTGGTACCATTGTGATGAGTCAAGGTTCGTTAAATCTTTCATCGCGTTTTTTAAAGCACAGTGCATGTTTTGTACTAATTTTAAACATAATTTTCTTGTCATGCATGCAGGAAATATTTTTCAATGACAGATATCGCTGCAATAGGCGCAACACATTTCAACAAATAGCACAACTGATGACTTATTGAGGAAAATAATCAATTTAGAAAGTTCTATATGATAAAGATGTACAAAAAAAAATCAAGCATTAAGAGTAAACACATCCAGAGAGAATTCACGCGGAAACATATATTGTTAGACCGAGCTGCACGCATTAACCCACAACGGTTTTATTTAATAAAAACACTTCTAGGATGTTACGGTCGGGAACTTTTCGCTTTGTTTGTTTGTCTCCGACAAGGCAAAATTTATCAGCCTAAGAAAAAGTTACCTCGTCAAATCTTTGATATTTACTACAAGATTATTAGGAAAACGATCCTGTTGCGGTTCCGAACCCATAAATATTTTTTGTCTATAGAGGAAGCAATAGACAAAGAGAGCTAAAGATGGCAAACGCTTATTAAAAGTTTTGCCATCTAATTTTGTGTTGTAAATTCATTTAAAAAATGAATTATGCGAAACATTCTTCGATAGACCCTGAGATGGTTGTAACAGAAGAAAAACAATTTTGAGAACCGGTAATGAAACAAAAATTACAACGTGTAACTTCATCCCCACTGAGATTCAATTGTCATTGTTGCTAGGTGTTAGTTTACTTATTTATTTTTTAAAAATTTTGATATTTAATCCAGAATGTTAAGGTGTAATTATTTAGTGATTTAAATTTTATTTGTCAATATTTTATTGTCAATTAAATTTTATTTGTTATATTTTGTACAAATGATGTTTTGCTGAATTTAAATTAATGTTATGCAGAACATAAACAAAAAATTTCAGCTAATTATTTTCAAAACTTTTTGAGCAATCGCGGTCCCCGTTTGAGTTTTTCGAAAAAGACACGTTTCGCGTAAAACGCATTTCAAAGTGTGACATCTTGTGTAAAGTTATGGCATTTGCTTTTACTAAAACGCTTGTAGTTTTTGTTCTAGTGGAGGGAAAATAAAGTACTTGGTATTGTTATTAAGTTAATAAAATGGTCTATAAAATAAAATCATAAAAAATTTTGCCGATTTTTTGGTTTTAGGGTAGTCGGATACCTTAAGTTGATTTCTTCTAATCTATCCGCTAATGCTGAAAGGACTGGATTTTCCGTTTGTGCTGACGACAAACCGGATCTCTCTTCGCTAGCTATTTGGTTCAATTTCATATTTTTCTCTTCAATCAATGCCGCGTTGATTGATTCGTCTAAATTTAAAGGATCACGAGAAAGTACAAAGCGACGAATGTCATTTCTTAAACCGCTTATGAAACGAGATTGTAACAGTTGGTCGTTCGCATTCCTCACCGCGGTATTTTGAGCCGAATTTCCTGACTGGAATATCTGTGTTCCCAGTTTATTGATGCGTGCTGCGAATTCTTGTATCAGAGGAATTAATTAGAAGGGAGCACCTTGCGTAGCCAAAACAAAAAAGGTTTTTCACAAACAAAAAATAGATATATGCTGACGTGGGCCACAAAGATTTTCACAAACTTTCACATCTAATATATATATTATAAATGTGAAAGTTTGTGAGAATCTTTGTGGGTCTTTCATGCAAAAACAACTAAATGGATTTTATCAAGTAATATAGCTTATACATCAGAATAGCACATAGGCTATAATTTATACCATAGGCTATAATCTATAAAAATTTGTAAAAAGTGTCCAAAATATAACGCTATTTGTCAAGTAAGAAGGAAAAAGTTATGCCATCTGCAAGCAAAAAAGCTGCAAAAAAGCCCACGTCAGCATATATCTATCTTTTGTTTGTGAAAAACCTTTTTTGTTTTGGCTACGCAAGGTGCTCGCTTCTAATTAATTCCTCTGATACAATGCCTATTTTTTTTTTTTTTTCAGAATCAAACTAAGTTTTGAAGGGAGAGGTTGTTATAAATCTCTCTTTATTTTAATGTTTTTTTAACATCTTATTATGCATATTTGGTAGTAAGAAATGGATCTTTTTTCCAAATGAATGCTTTTATCAGTTCTGATACTTAAAGTAAATAAGCTTTTTCTTTCACACTGCATCATTTGGACAAATTTTCAAAATTTATTTGTGGTTAGTAGTTAATTATAACGCTATAATTTTAATTGAATAGGCAGATATAATTATTTTTACACTTAAAAACGCAATAACTATTGTTCTGTATTTCTTGGAGTGTGAGAGTGAGTGAATATTAATGTTGCACTGTTCAGCTACACGAGGGCTTTTGGCAACGGATCACGTAATTTTGAACCATAGTCAAGTAACGTGGACGACATCTGAGCTGGCACTACTTTCTACTAACTACCACACCACACCAAATTAGAAGGAATATTCTACCAATACTTAGCAGGAATATTCTTTGAAATCCACTCTTCCAAGATATATGGCAGCACGGGTTTTTTAGCGGAAAAAATAGTTTGTCAGAATTTAAGTGTCTTATATTTTTGTATGTTAATGAAGACCTTAGAAAATGATTTGACTACTTATTTTAAATGAACGGTATATATAATTAATTTTACAGTGGAATATCTTTATTTAATTTATTAGCTCTAACGGATTAAATTCCCCAAAGTGGAGTATTTTGTTTATGTATATCCCTTAATTTTAAATGTAGCGATCCAAAAAAATATTGTATGAAAAAAACTGCAGTAAATCATATTGCGGTTGGACAAAGTATTAACGTGCATCGTTCCCCTACACGGCGGGTCTTACAAAGCTCTAATAAAGCTGGAGTTATGAAAGTAGCTAGGCATTTGCCAACTTGACTCTATCGTTAACATTTCGCTATGTTTTTCATTGGATCGTCACTATAATTTAAGAAACGGCGTTGCTTGCGAATATTACAATTTTAACATAAAATAAATACTACAGAAAGTAATATTAATGTATTATACTTTCAGATAAAAATTATTTACACTATTTTAAGCGTTCATTACACAAAACTTTTAACAATGTGTTACTTTTGCTGAGCAGAGATCAGCTTAGGAAGGTATTTTCAAAAATCAACCCTCAAGAGTGTTACGGGGAGTTATAAATTTAAAAAAATCCTTTTTATCAGCTATCAGACCTACATACTTAAAATTTAACAAAGGTGTTTTATTTCTCTCTTTTTTTTTTGTTACCTGAGTTACGCCAAAAGTTTTTTTTTTGTTACCTGAGTTACGCCAAAAGCTTTTTTTTGTTTAATTTGCAATTCACGTAAAATTAACTCATTAAAAACTTCTTTTTCCTTCAATCTGTGTTGTTTAATTTTTCAGTTCACCCGTGCGAAGAACGGGTATACCAGCTAGTTTATAACATATATTAGATTATCAATATCTTTTTGTGTTCTTTAAAACTAAAATGAAGTGAATAAACTCAGTTTCGTCGCACGTATTTAATATTAAAACTTTCTGCCTTGTCTCCAGCAGTGCTACAGTAGCACGAGGTAATATGTATTTCAATAGACAAATAAATAGATTATTCCGACTAGGATATGCCAGATGAAACTGGGGTCTTGCAAGGGAAAAAGTAGAAAACCTTTTCATTTTTTAAATGCAATTAGATGGAAATATTGCAATTTATATATTACTATTAATCTAATCATTTATTTCCAATTATACAAAAATATTAAAATTCTATTCCCTCCCCCCGTACAAATCCTTTAAATTAAATTTCCGATTTTGAAAATCAATCTCATTATAAGCTAAGGAAAAAACTCCAATGAGGTTAATTTCTTTCGCATACAGAAACTCTTGCTCCGAACGGTGAAGAGATTTTTGTTAAAAAAATTATATTTCAGCCTTTTTCCAAAACCGATTTTTTTCCCTACTTTTTAAAATGATTTTGTTCGACAGAGTATATATAACCTCCATTTCATTTATAGAAAAACTCTACAATTCAATGATATTGATACTCCTTTATTTGCAGTACGTATCTTTTTTACTTTGAATGTATGCTAGCAGGGTTATTTTATATTATTGCGAGCCATTCGATTGAAAGAATACTTACTAAAAATAAATCAAAATAACGGAATGTACTTAATGAAGTTTGATATTTACGAGATAGCGTTTTGTTTGCAGGTATTGAGTGAATGTTAACGTCACACTATTCAGATACACGAGGAATTTTGGCAACGGACCTCGTCATTTAGAACCATGGTCAAGAGACCGGGACAACACCTGAGTTGGCATCACCTCGGATAACTTCCGCACCACACCACACCAACGGGGGGACGTTTGAGCTTCGATAGGTGTAACGTACATCGCATCCCTAGTGGCCGCGGTAGCCGAGTGGTATAGGTATCGGACCGTGGCTTGCTTTGTCACGGGTTCGAGCCCAGTACCACTAAAGACCCGCCGTGTAGGGCAGCGATGCACGTTAAATCTGTCGAGAGCTGAAACGTCCTCCCGTTGGTGTGGTAGTTAGGAGAGGGGGTGCCAGCTCGGGTGTCGTCCACTTGACCATGGTTCAAAATTACGTGGTCTGTCGCTAAAAGCCCTCGTGTAGCTGAGCAGTGCGACGTTAATATTCATTCAATCAATCAATCAATCAACATCGCATCCCTACACGGTGGGTCTTTACCAATTGTCAAAGAATTTCGGATGGTATAAGACTCCAAAGCAAATAATTCAAAAACAAACAATTATTCACGTAATTTCATTTGGATAGGAGACAGCGAGTCTTTCTCCTACGACTTCCCTTTTCCGAAGGATATATTTTTGTTCATCCTCAAAATTCCTCTCGAGAATCGACTTAAAATGTAGTCAAGATAGTCTTTGCAATAGTAACAAAGTGTTTCGTGAGTGGTAATATCACAGGGGAATTAAAGACATCCTGTGAGGTTTGTTATATTATTAGTAATCATATGATACTGTTTACTGAGACAGAAATTGTGAAGGAGTGCTTCTTAAACGTTTCTAATTTAGTGTTAATGACATAAGTAAAAGTATATCAAAATTAATAAATGAAAAAGTCAAAACAGAGAAAATATATTTTGATCAATTTTCCACATTTTAAATTACCACTGTTATGTTGGTCTTACAGCATTTCTCCCCGTTTCCCATTTATCCTCATGTTGCAACCTGCAAGAATTAATTAACATATGTAAGCGGCCCGCGTAAAATAGCCGAAATATGTATGAGGCCCAGCATGAAAAAAAAAGGTTGAGTATCGCAGTCCTAAGCCCTAGGGTGTTCTCCCTCAAAATAGGATCGCAACTGAGATAAATCGTGCTGTTATCTGTATGGTGCTAAAAGGCTATGGCTAACGACATTGTACATTTCAATTGTTAGAACACCTCCAAGTGCAACATGGCAAAACTTCCAAACATGCTCATGTAGAGGAAAAACAAAGGCTTCAGATTATAGAGTTTGATCCAAATATATGTATATATATATATATGCATACATAAATAAAAACACCAACAGTGAAATACAGAAAGTTATAACAATATTTATGAATTAATTAAATTAAATAGTAAAATAATAATCCTTGATGAATGTTTTAATAAGTTTTTACTCTTATGTAAATACAAAAATGTTTTATTTTGTAACTTTTTATGTTCAATTATAAATATATATAAATATGGATTTAATTTTTTTTAATAATATTTCGTTATAATGAACAAAATTGTTAAATCTGTACAAAAATGATAATAATTTCATAAAAGTTGCCTTTATAGGTAAATCAACCTGTGCGGTCTCCTTTATTACTACTTAATTTATATGCGGCCTCTAATAGTAAAAAGGTTCCCCATCTCCTGCACAGATGTTTGACTTATCCACTTTTTTTTGGAAATATACGTCGAAGTCACCATCGTCGCTTGTCCTCCCTTTTCAATACTAGCAAAATTGTAAAATATACCATTTTTCTACGATCCATACTTTTACGTGTTGTAGCCTCGATGCTACTAGGTATTCTTACGTAGTGATTTCAATTTTATGTTTTCTTAGGTCAGTTGAAATAACTCAGTCAAAATCATTCTTCCACACTCTTCTTTACAAATATAACAGGACTTCATTACACACTTTTAAAAGATAATATTATTAAACGTTAACTAAAATACTCAGCAAGATGGTAAACTCGCAACAGAGGCCCACGCCTTCGTTCACTCTGAATCTTTATCCATTGTGTGGGCGTAAACACCACTACACCCCTACATTTTCGCGCTTTCACAGCGTACTTTTATAGTTGGGCTCTAACATACGTAACTCTAGTCAGAATGAACCCAGATTGAAGTTCAACTACTATCTTCAGCGTCACCTAATGAGCAGAAATCTACCACGTGAACTAAAAAACTTTAGTGTGAATCAAACAGCGAAAAAAAAATCCCTCCATTCTACTTTGCGAGCGAAGAGTGATCGCCTTGTTTAGAGTGAGCCTTTAGAATTGTTTCAGAAGTACAGTAACATATGAGCATTTAGCTTCGTTCCTTAGAATTAGTACATCGCAAATCAAACCTCAATATAAAGAACTTTAAAAACGAAATTGAAATTTCATTAACATATTTAAATTGTAATACTCGTATATTGTTTTAAAAATATTTTTCTTGACCCTCGACCGAAAAAGTTGCCCATTCCTGCTTTGAAAACAAGTTTAAGAATTGCTAGTGACTCCCATGGGCTTGTCATTTAAAAAAAAATTATAAGCAAACTTTAATACTTTTCTTGAAAATTTGTACGATTTATAATTAAAGCCTTATCGTAACTTTAGTGTCAAAAAACATTATTGAATTCAATATATTGTTATCGTTTGAAAGGAGGCACGATGAAAATTATGATTGAAAACTGGGTTGCAAATAATGAAGGTTTGAAAAGAACTGCATTATTTCAAGCAAAATCGAGAGTCGAAATTTAATAAAATTTCCCCAACCTGTCCTAAGCATGTCCCGTTTTTTTTATCTGCACATTTGTATTTCGTACAGCTGAATTGACGCTGTGTATTAACATTAGAAAAAACCACGCAGAGCTTCAGAAATTAAATATATAATAAATTAAATACTAAAAGTTTTGTTTTAAAAAGTGGGGTTTTTTTTAAATATTTCACCCACATACGATATGAATTTCTATATATATATATATGTATGTATTTATTTCACAGTCAATCTTCAAACACTTTATTCTTTGCCATTTTACAGATTTCTTTGTTTTGGTAGATTAGAAAAAAATAGTTGTGTCGATCAGTAAATCAAGTCTCAATGCAGTAAGAGAATATGTGATAATTTGATGATAAATATAATCTGTTCACTTGTTGTGAAGTTGTTGTTTGATTTTACGAAACCTCTATATTCACCTAAATTGTTGATTTAATAAATCCATACATTTATAACGCTCAGGGTGCCTCTTGTGGTAAGGCGAGTCCCTAAGAGTTAAAATTTAATTGATAGGAAGGAAATAAATATAAATTTCAATTTTTATCTCTTTTATATGGAAACTGAGTAGTGAGCCAATGCTTTATTTTGCTTTATTTTTAATTCTGACCACATTGGCTCCAGTGAATTGAATCGCTATCACACAAGCTATAAATCAAATTTTTCTGCCTTTTCTGTCTGTTTTTTATTCATTTGCAAGAGTTTAAAGTTGAAAACAATATCAGACGTGTTCAAAAATATGCGCAAATTTCACGTACTCATCTCACATTTTATGTCACAGATTACTTGAAATTCATTATTATTCCAAAATTTAATACACATAAGTTGAAAAAGCACAGGTTCAACACATCATATAAATTTTGTGACACTGTTCCAGCGGCCGCAATAGCCTGTTGATCAAGGTCACGGACTCGTGGCTGGCATGTCTTGAGTTTGAGTCTGGTTCTACTGAAGACCCGTAGTGTGAAGAAGGAGTGGCTCTTTGTTAAATCAGTTGAGGCTGAAACATACTCCCAATGGTGTAGTGTGGATATTAAAGGGGGGGCACCGGCACAGATGGTGTTCTCGTCACTTGACCTTGAATTCCGAGGTCCTCACCATATTAATCAGAAATTGTAACGTAAAATTGACTGAAACTCTGTAACAGGTTTTGTAATAAAATGTTAAAACCGATTTTTTTTAAATTATAAACGTTTCATAAATGTGGTTGAACTCTTTATAAAGGGTGTTTTTTTTAGAGGTATAGAACTTTAAATTGCAATAAAACAGCGATGTATTATTCGATTGACATGAATTTTTTTTTATTCGAAAGATAATCCTGTGGCATTACATTTTAAATAGGATTTCTGGCATATGACTGCCACGGCTGGCTCGGATGTAGTCTAATCTGGACGTCAAATTTTCGATGACTTTTTCCAACATTTGTGGCCGTATATCGGCAATAACACGGCGAATGTTGTCTTCCAAATGGCCAAGCGTTTGTGGCTTATCCGCATAGACCAATGACTTTACATAGCCCCACAGAAAGAAGTCTAGCGGTGTTAAATCACACGATCTTGGAGGCCAATTCACAGGTCCAAAACGTGAAATTAGGCGGTAACCAAACGTGTCTTTCAATAAATCGATTGTGGCACGAGCTGTGTGACATGTTGCGCCGTCTTGTTGGAACCACAGCTCCTGGACATCATGATTGTTCAATTCAGGAATGAAAAAGTTAGTAAACATGGCTCTATACCGATCACGATTGACTGTAACGTTGTGGCCTTCATCGATTTTGAAGAAGTACGGACCAATGATTCCACCAGCCCATAAAGCGCTCCAAACAGTCAATTTTTCTGGATGTAACGGTGTCTCGACATACACTTGTGGATTAGCTTCACTCCAAATGCGGCAGGTTTGTTTGTTGACGTAGCCATTCAACCAGAAGTGCGCTTCATCGCTAAAGAAAATTCGCTTATGAAAATCGGGAGCAACGGCAATCTCGTTTTGGGCCCATTCGACGAATCTAAGCCTTGCTTGATGATCGTTTTGATGAATTGCCAAACCAAACTGAGAATAAATCACTTGACAGCTAATAAATCGGTCGCCATTTTGGAAAGTAATGCCAACTTAAACTTCTATACCTGGGAAAAAAAACACTCTTTATTAGTTTCTTGGATAATTTATTTGAGAGAATATATTCGATTGAATAACAATTATAGTTTTTATTAAATATGCGAGAAGATATCTTAAATATGTATTTCAGTCTTTTGTTCTCGCACAAAGAATATCATTTGCTTTTGTTGCGAGAACGCATGAATCAGATGATGTATGAATTCAATCACATTTTTATATTGCAACACAAATTTTTTCATTTAGTTAAAACAACAAATTAACATTGAGCTTGTTCTTGACAATTAACTCAATGATACGGCAAAACAGCCAAAGAAAAAGCACGTATTCAAAAGTAAAAATATTCTGGGGTGAATTGTTTTCTTATGTAAGTGTTTCCTTTTTGAAGTGAAACTTTTTGGGCTCGAGAGGAATGATAAATAGGCCCATGTTTCATTAGCGTGGAAAAGCGAACGGATGCAGTTATTCCCTCATCCCCCCAAAATCGTTGCGATGGTGAAGAGATAGCGAGGGAGAGGAAAATGTGGTGCGGGACAGCACGTGACTTGCGTCCCATCCCTGAAAAAGTTGGAAGATTACCCACCTCTCCGTTTGGTCGACATGCCACCTTCCAATATGGGCCCTTTTTCCCTAGGCAAGCAAAAATCTATCATCGGTTGTATGAGTTGCGGTATGTGAATTACGGTGTAGATTAAAAGCTCTCGCTGCAAAATCGTGCCCTTTTGAAATATTTACTTATATATGAAAGTAGATTGGAAATTTTTGTCTTTTTCTTATCGTACAATCGCATCACGAGAGCTCAGGTGCCTCCCTCTGAGGAGGAAATTGTATGTCAATATGACTTGCGGCGATTGGTATACGCCTATATGCACTCACTTCCAAAAGTTAAGCACGAAGATGTAAAATGCAAATAAATCAACACATACTGCTTTGATTGACACAAAATCTGGCAGTAAAGTAGCATATATATTTATACATGTGGCATCCAGGAAATCCAATCGTCAGCAGACAACGCAGTCTTCGCGCGCAGGCGCAGAAAATCCAAATCAGAACTGAAACCCGTGGACTTTTAAGAATTGAATAAGAGAGCAAAAAAAGAAGGACTGAGGTGCGCGAGCAGGCGTTACCGTCGTCAAACCTATCTGTTAGAATAGCTACCTTTTTAATTAAATTTTGTTAATTTTAAAATAAAATAGAGAAAAGACAAATGTCTTGGACCCCTTGTTGTCTCCCACAAATTATGGGGGCTCGGCCGGGATCGAAAAAATTTCGATTTGAACCAAAGTTTGGACAGTGAACTAAAGCAGCGTCCGTGAAGGAGACGCGCCGCCATTTTTTGGAAACTTCGTTCCACCTGTGTAGAGGTTGAATTTTTAAACTTCGCTCAACCTGTGTAGAGGTTGAATTTTTAAACTTCATTCCGCCTGTGTAGAGGTTGGAACTATCGACGCAAATTCCGCCTGTGTAGAGGTTGGAACTATATCAACTAAACACCTGCGAAGAGGTGTCCTGTTAATAATTACAAGAACTATTATAATCTGCGAAGAGGTGAGATCAGTGGAATCAACGTTTTTCTTCAATTATTGGATACATCGTACGTGCGAGCAACAAGGGGGCTAGAAAAAAAAGGTAGGATCTTTCCATATTTTTTCTAAAATGTATAAAAACGCTCTTAAAGAGGATCTCATAAGAGTTGTTGAGGATCTAGACGGTACTGTGGAGAGTACGGACACCATAGCTAAACTAAAGACTAAAATTGAGAACAGTAGTACATTTGAAAGTGATCCAGATTTCGTTAAAACATTAATTAACTGTATAGATGAGAGGGTATCACGAAACGAAAGGGATTTAGAAAAACAGAAAATTGAGCTAGCTAAACTTCAGTTAGCACAATTAGAAAAAGAAATCGAACTTCAAACGGCTAAAAATGAAGCATTAAGTTTAAATCCTGCAGCTAAAGTCGAAGAGAAACAGTTCGAAACAAACATAGAAAATATGATCAAAAGCATTAAAACTTTATCTCTTCCTGTTCCCACCAGATCTGAAAATTTTAATCTGTTCTTCCAATCATTAGAACGCGCATTTTTAACCAAGAAAATAAATGACGAATATAAATCTGAAATTTTAATAAATCTTCTGGGCGAAATAGCTCATAATGTCTTTCTGTATATTAAAAAGGAGGAATTAAATGACTATGAAAAACTAAAATCTATAGTACTCAGAGAATTCCAATTAACCCCTCGCGAGTGTTTAAACTCATTTAAAAATGCTGTAAAATCATCAGGCGAGACATACATCCAATTTGCTGCAAGATTGACGGCAAACTTCCAATATATTATTGTTCGTTAAGAAAAGTTAATTCCTTTGAATCTCTATGTGATCTTTTAATTTCTGATAAATTATTTGAAACTTTAAATAAGGAAACCGCAACTCATATTGGCATTCGAGAAGCAGAAGATTGGTTTAGGCCAACTGATTTAGCTAAAGAGTGCTATATTTATAATTCATCTAGAAGCGGATCACGTAAAGATAACTATTTCCAAAATCTTGAAAGACAAAATAAAAATTGCTATATATGCGGTGATTCATCTCATTACGCAAGAGATTGCGAGGAGCGTTTTAAGCCTAAAGAATCTCACATCCATAATAGAAAAAACGCGAATACTTTGAAAGTCGAGAGTGAAAAACAAAGCGATGAGTTCGCACAGCTCCAATATGTAAACATTTTTGTGGAAAATCAGCCCGTAACAGCCTTGATTGATTCAGGTTGCCAGATCCCAGTTCTAAATTCCTCACTAATTAGAGTGCACAAACCTTCCGAAGAAATCATAACATTAAGCTCGTGTTTTGACGAACAGCGAATGGTAGAAGTTAAACCCATAAATATTTCTCTTAATCAACTCTCTCCCGGTTTAAGTGTTCGAACGGCAATATCACCGACCTTGACCGAAGAATTTATTATACATCCCAGTGTATATTCTGAAATAAAGAAACTAAACCACGCAAAGAGCGATGTTTTATTGAATGAAAGTGGATCCTCTTTGGGTGCTGATTCTGGTGCTTATTCTAATTCAATTTTTTATGTTGCAAATGTGATAGAAAACTCTAGTTATGATTTGTCACATGTTAAAAACTTTAATATTA
This sequence comes from Trichonephila clavipes, assembly GCA_019973935.1. Lineage (NCBI taxonomy): Eukaryota > Metazoa > Arthropoda > Arachnida > Araneae > Nephilidae > Trichonephila > Trichonephila clavipes. The sequence continues at coordinate 36,817 of BMAU01003821.1, forward strand.
GAAATGATTTGAGTTCTCTAATTAAGAATTATAAACCTAATAAAATTAAGAGTACTAAGTTAAAAATGAATATTATATTAAAAGATGATATTCCTGTGTGTCAGAGAGCCAGACGTTTATCTTGTTCTGAGAAATTACAGGTAGACGATCAAATTGATGATTGGTTACAACAAGGTATTATAAAAGAGAGTGTTTCCGATTATTGTTCACCTATAGTATTGTGTAAGAAAAAGGATGGTAATTTAAGAATCTGTATTGATTACCGCAAAATTAATTCTAAAACTGACAAAGATCAGTATCCTTTACCCTTAATAGAAGAAGTTCTAGATCAGTTGCAGTTGGGAAATATTTCTTCTCAACTATTGACTTAAAAAACGGATTCTTTCACGTTGAGATGGAAGAAAACAGTAAAAAATTTACTTCATTCGTCACACATAATGGGCAGTATGAGTTTAACAAAGTTCCATTTGGTCTTTGTAATAGTCCGAGTGTTTTTGAAAGATTTATCAATCACGTTTTCAGAGACCTTCTTAAAGAGGGAATTGTCATAATCTACATGGATGATATTATTATCCCTTCTTCGGATGAACTTGACGGGTTAAACCGTTTAACTAGGGTGTTAAAAACTGCATCGGAATATGGATTAGAATTAAATTTAAAGAAATGTAACTTCCTCAAGTGAAAGATTGAATTTTTAGGACACATAATTGAAAAGGGTACAATTAAACCTTCTTTGGACAAAACCAAAGCAGTTCAGAATTTTCCAGAACCTAAAAACGTGAAACAGGTCCAAAGTTTCCTTGGACTGTCGAGTTACTTTCGGAAGTTTATCCAAGATTATTCCATTATAAGTGATTATATGTGATTTACTACGTGATAATGCTGTGTTTCATTTCGGACCCGAACAGCAATTAGCATTTCAAACTTTACGGCAAAAACTTTCTGAAAATCTGGTGCTTCATATTTTCAAACAAGGTGCAAAACTTGAATTGCATACTGATGCTAGTAAATTTGGTTTTGGTGCGAATCTGTTACAACAATCAGACGACAATAAACTTCACCCCGTACACTATTTTAGCAAGAAAACCACTCCCCAGGAGGAAAAATATTCACGTTATGAACTTGAAGTTTTGGCTGTAATCGAATCTCTTAAGAAATTTAGAAACTATCTCGTTGGCAACAAATTTAAAATTGTAACTGATTGTTCGGCATTCCAAAAAACTATGAGTAAAAAACAATTAACTCCTAAAATTGCTAGATGGGCCTTACTTTAGAAGACTTTAATTATGAAATTATTCATCGCCCAGGCAAACAAATGGGGCATGCAGATTGGTTAAGCCGTTATCCTGTAATGACCATAACATATGATGAAATAACCACTAAACTTGCAAATTGTCAGCGAAATGACGAGTACATTAATTCATTGAAAACCCTTTTAGAAAATAAGCAAATTAATGATTTTGTTGTAAAAAATGATGTCCTCTATAAAATTAAAAATGATAATGATGTTTTGGTAGTATCTCAACACATGCAAACAGAAATTGTTAAAAATATTCATTCTAAAGGACATCTTGGTATTAATAAAACTGAAAGCATGGTAAAACAAAGTTTTTATTTTCCTAATGTTAGAAAATGTGTTGAAAATGTTATTAATAATTGTATTGAATGCATTCTTGTAAACAAAAAACGAGGGAAAGGTGAAGGGTTGTTAAATCCTATTCCTAAGGAAAATATCCCTCTTAGCACTTACCATATTGACTTTTTAGGTCCTTTGCCATCTACAAATAAAAACTATAACCACATTCTTTCAATAATAGATGCATTCACTAAATTCGTATGGTTATATCTCTCCCGTAAAGTCTACTTCTTCCCGTGATGCTCTAGAGAAACTTAAGCAGCAAGAGATTACATTTGGCACTCCTCACCGTATCATAACAGATAAAGGTGCTGCATTTACCTCAAAAGAATTTCGAGAGTACTGTGAGAATGAGAACATCTAAGCATAACAACTGGAATACCCCGCGGACAAATTGAACGGATCCATAGTTCTCTGATCCCAATCTTGTCCAAGCTATCCATTGACGACGCATCAAAGTGGTGCAAGTTTGTTCCAGCCGTACAGAGAACACTCAATTCAACGATTTCACGAAGCACTAAGATGACGCCGTTTCAACTCTTGACCGGAGTAAAGATGAGGACCAAACAAGATCTAGAAATTCTAAAACTATTGGAAGAGGAAATCGTGGAGACATTCACCGAAAATCGTGAAAAAATTCGGGAGGAAGCCAAGCGAAACATTCTGAAGATGCAAGAAGAAAACTGTCGAAATTTTAATAAGAAACGGAAAAAGGCGTACCAGTATGAGATCGGAGATATCGTCGCCATCCAACGGACACAGTTTGGAACTGGCTTGAAACTGAGGCCTAAGTTCTTTGGTCCCTATGAAGTCATAAAAGTAAAACCTAAAGATCGATATGATGTTAGAAAAATTGGACTGCATGAAGGACCCAATACTACATCCACAGCAGCAGACTACATGAAGATGTGGGGAGAAACTGTCTAGTTCAACAAAATTATGATATTTTAAATCTTTGTGTATTTGTTGTATAGTCCTTGTCTGTTCCGTCTTTTTTGTATGTTTCAGATTCTCCTCTGGTCTCGATGAAAAAGGAATACGTACCGCTGCGGACAGCGTACAGTCAGGTTGGCCGGTTGTGGCATCCAGGAAATCCAATCGTCAGCAGACAACGCAGTCTTCGCGCGCAGGCGCAGCAAATCCAAATCAGAACTGAAACCTGTGGACTTTTAAGAATTGAATAAGAGAGCAAAAAAAGGACTGAGGTGCGCGAGCAGGCGTTACCGTCGTCAAACCTATCTGTTAGAATAGCTACCTTTTTAATTAAATTTTGTTAATTTTAAAATAAAATAGAGAAAAGACAAATGTCTTGGACCCCTTGTTGTCTCCCACATACATAAAACAAAATCAATAATTATATACAGAAATGAAAACAATATTAAATTTTTGTAAGTTATCAGATAATGTCATACTGGAGACTTAAATAGAATTATGTATAACGTGGAAATAAACAACATAAAAGGAAAAAAGACATTAATAGGGTATGTGATCCCCCCTCATCTGTATGCAAAGTTTACACCTTCTGACCATGCTTTCAATTAGGTGGTCAACAATCGCAGAATTAAGCAATCGCCATTCTTATTGTAGAGCAGTTTCCAGTTCAATAAGAGCGGCTGGAGGTGGGAAACGTGAAGATACAGCACGGCCGAGAGTATCCCAAAGATTTTCAATGAGATTAAGGTCGGGCGAATATGCTGGCGACGCCAGCATATTCGCTGAGCAATCTCTTCACTCTCCAGGTAGTCATCGAAGATGTCAGCTCTAAGGAGACGTGCGCTATCATTCATGGAAACAAAAGTAGGGCCAACTGCTGCAGCGTACAATCTCACAAGGGGTTCTAGGACTTCATCTCGATACCGCACAGTGGTCACAGAACCCCTTTTAAAGATGTGCAGGTCGGTGCGGTATTCTAATGAAATACCTGCCCACACCATAATGATGCGTGATGTTCGTTGATGTTTTGGGGCTGAATGCGTGTCCCTTGTTTTCGCCATATCCTTATACTCTTGTCATCTGGCTCCAGAGCAAATCTTGACGCATCAGTAACCATGACATTTCTCCAGTCAAACAGAGTCCAATTGCCATGTTCCCAGCACCACTTTTTTCATGCCCCTCTTGATTGGACGGATAGAGAAACACAAACTCGAAGTACCCGGGCATAGAGTCCATTATTATGTAATATTCAGCGTGCAGCAGCTGCAGATATGGCCTTACCAATGGACGCTGTAACCATAGATTTTACACGCGTGGAGACCAGGAATATAAACTCTTAGTTCTCTCAGAGTAGAAAAATACTTCGCGTAAAAGAGACCATTTATTAACTTGAAGTCCTGGGACCAACCCTCGCATTAAAAGAACCGTCATCAGGGTTTTCTAAATATCGGCAAATATGTCCTAATCCAGGATCTTCCCTTTGTTCCCTAATGAATTGTTCAAGTGAATTTATTGCGAGGGCTCTAAGAGCTGCGCACGAAATTTGTGACCCATCGATACTGTCCACTGAATTTCTCGATAAAAGATCTGCGACCACGTTTTGAACACCAGGCCTGTGTTTCCATTCTATGTTAAATTCGGACAATTTCAATGCCCATCGGATCATCCGACTTGACAAATTTTTACCATTCGTTAACTTTGTTAACGCTGCGTGATCTGTGATCACTTTCACAGGCAGGGGTCCAAAATAAGTTTTAAACTTATTTAGAGCTCATATTACTGCCAAACATTCTCTTTCGGTAACCGTATAATTACGTTCTGCTTAATTAAGGGTTCGAGACGCGAAAGCAATAGGTTTTTGATTCTGTTGAAGCACAGCACCAATTCCGACCTCACTAGCATCAGTGAATAAATTCAACTGTTCAGAAAAATTCGGTAATTGTAAAATCGTTGATACGAAACTGGAGGATTTTCCGTACCCCGCGATCGATTACCCCCATATTCACATCGATCGCTTAAAAGTTTAAATGTCTATTTCATTCATTTTGACCCCGAAATGACCCACTTTGTAGACCGCCCTTGTGGAATCGCTGATCCGATTGTCCACCTTGGCGTCGACCCTCGAATCTCCGATTATTTGCGAAAGCTTGGTTTTCGAACCGATTAAACTCTCTTTGTGGTCGGCTATTATTGGCGTATCTCTCATTATTTCTGTTTTCCCTCCAATTTTCTTGTCTATGCCGGTTATTAAAACGATTGTTTTCATTAGGGTTTGAACTTCTAAATCCCTCACTCGAACCTCTGATCTGTCTATTCATAAAATGTTCTTCGTATTTATCAACGATTTGCAGGAGATTGGCAGTATTTTGTGGATGTCTAACTTCGACATAATCCAAAATTTGAGGTTCTAATCGACTAACGACGTGATCAATTAATTTTTCATCCGACATTTCTAGTTTAAGGACCTTATGAATTTTCAATAATTCATAAATAAAGTCCGAAGGCTGCTGATCCAGCCTTTGCGATGAGGAATAAAATCGCGTTTCTAGTTCTGACCACGAGGAATTGTTCCGACAATGCCTTTTTTAAGTGCACGTAGTCTGTTTCCTTATCTTCAATGAACCTATAACCAAGAATTTCGAACCAGTCTAGTGCCCCTCCTTTGAGATGACCTTTCAAGTAAGCACACGCTAGTTGTGCAGGTATCTCATAATACGCGAGATTATTATCAATATTCTACAAAAAATCATTTATATTCTCAACCCCCGAAAAATATTATTCCGGAATGATTCTAAAACCGGATCCGACTCTATTCTCGGGATTTATTCGTTGGGCACCATTGTGAAGATCCCCTTGGATCTCCCTTTGAGAACGAGAATAATTTTGAGTCAAAGAACCAGTAGCCATTTTTATAAATAACTTTATTTGGTTATCTTTCCCAAATATAATCAAAGACTTTTAATAACAAATAAATCAAAATAGCTTTATGAGGTTTAAAAGGGACTTTCCTTCATATTAACTTAAATATTTAATGAACCAATTAATTAACAATTAGAATATCGATCACGCAGAGATTACCGCAATAAGAGATCCCAGAATTATATTCAATAATGTTCTTACTGAACATTTAACTTTAATCTCACTCCTAATATAAAACTTTAATGAGACTTTAATTATAAATCAATATTTACCACACTGAATCTCAGCTCTTCATGTGCCTAATTTATATATCCACCTAGATATCTTCAATAATAAATCTCTAACTTCACTATTATAACTTCCTGCTTCAATCTCGCTCTCCTACTGCCTCCCACTTAACTATTCCGTTTGACTTAAATACTTTATCTAATCTGCATATAATAAGGAATCCCTGTCCTCTTTTTGGAGTCGATTGGAAATAGGTAGAGAATTAAATTTCCCTAAAAAAGGCGTCTCAGAAAGTTAGTGATAAAAAGTTCCGTATAGATTTGTCACACATTTCTTTGATGAGATTGCATTGCTGTGAATCGATGAAAAATATTTCATTCATTAAGCAATTATGGTCAGATATTTATAATAAAATTTATA